>BLKM01012010.1:0-176905 GCA_013340265.1 Coptotermes formosanus
ATACATACATATATACATACATACATACATACATACATACATACATACGTACGTACGTACATACATACACACACACACACACACACACACACACACACGCACGTGCACACACATACAAACACATCTTATGCATCTCATCACCTGAACATCAGACAAGATTTCTTAAAAAGTGGTGTTCACGTATAATGTTTGGAATTACATAAGTAAATATTAACTAATGAATGACTATGAAGAGCAGACTGAGTGTGGGTTGTACAGGCTACAGTTAGGTTAGAATCTTTTGTCTTGCAGTCACCAGTGTGAAAACATAAATACTGCAGCATACTGTATTGTCAGCTGTCATTTTATTTGACTGTACAGCCGTAAGGGAAAAACAATTGGGATTTAGAGTTTTTAAGACCATGGTGTTGAGGAAAATATTTGGACATACGAGGGAGGATGTAAGAGGATGATGGAGCAGATTGCATAGTGAGGACCTGCAGGATTTGTACTTGGTATCTAATATTATTTTCTGGTCAAGTGAAGGAAAAAGTTGAGTGTGGAATGTAGCACGTATTGCAGGGCTGAGAATTGTTGAATGCAGACCTCTACCAGGGAAAGTCATGAGCAAAATAAAACCAATAATTTTAAAGGCTGTACACTTGGACTATGTGTGAGTGATTGAAATAAATATGAGATAAGCAAGACTTCTAACAGCAGATTAAAGATGGGTTGTGTGTGCTGCCATTTGGTTTTGAACTTTTTATCTCCCAATCACCATTGTGTTGGCATAAAGGCTAAAGTGTACCAATATCACCTGTCATTTTGTGTAGCTGTACAGCAGGTGGTTCTTAAAATTTTTTGCGTCACAGACCCCTTTGAGAGCCTGGTGAAACCTACGGACACCTTTTCAGAAAAACATATTTAAACGAACATGTATTGAAGCACAAAACAACCTTTGAAATGCAAACCATGTTGACTACTATCAATCACACGTATGATCATACACATCTGCTATATATTGTATTCCGCACACAGTCATTTTCATATCATCTGTGTATAGGATGTGATAAATTATGACGTAAAGACTGAGAAGACGTGCAAAATAAATAGAATACATATTTACACAAGTACCATATTTAAAGATACATACTCATTTTACCTGATGTTTAGTATGGGTGTCAAGTCAGTGTTTTACTCTGGGACAGACAAATACTTGCAGTGTTTAAGGAAGGGTGCTGAAAAAAGTACATGGCCCTAAGTGAGAGGAAGTAATGGGATGCTGCAGAAAATTGCGTACTGAGGAGCTTTCTCAAGTGCTGTCCTTAAGAAAGTTTGAAGTGCAGTTTAATAAAGCTGATTTTCCTTGAATTCCTTCAAGTTTAGGTGAATCAGTCAATCAGTATGATAGAGACACGTACCAGGTTAGTCTGCACCGGAGAACTGTAAAAAATACGAGACTGAATAGCTGAAGACGAAGCTGCATTGTAATAAATCAAGCACAATACATTTAAGCTTTAGAAGAAAGCATAATCAATATGGTGGTGAAAATAAGAATTTCAAGTCCAGGAAAATTTCGTAAGTATCAGCACACTGGGATGTAACTATTAGTCTGCTTTGTAGTTTGAAATTCTCAAAATCAGTATTCTGAAATGTATGAGGAGAAAGAAGTAAATTTGTACATCCAGCAGTATGTATGCATCTTATATCATTAACCCTTTAAAGACGAAGCGTATCTGTTTTATATAAGGACTCAGTGCGTACCGCGCTGTAAACACTCTCCACTTCGGTTATAAAAACCAATCTCTTAATGTTTTATAAGGCAAAAGTTGCTGTTTGTTCTGAGATCCGTACAAAACACATAAACACAATGTGGGTACCATGTAGAATTTTTTAATGTTAAACCTGGTGGTACGTAAAGTTACCGCTAGGCTTTAAAAGGTTAATGTACCTGACATATGGTTTTCAGCACTTACATTTGCCTCCAGGTCAGTGCCTCTGTTATGCTAGCCTAGTTTTGTTTTTAGTGAAAGACGTAAAGAAGTGATCATGGAACACCAGACTTCCTAATTCTGTAAGGAGTAAAAGTAGCAGAGAGACATTCTAATGAACATGAAATGTAGTATGACTTCCACAAAGTTCCTGCCTTTTGTATTAAGACCTTTGGCACAAGTCTTACCAGCTGCCCAGACAAGTTCAGGTTACAGTGACAAAATAAATAGTGGCAGTTCTCATGGTAGCAAGAGTGCAAGTGACAACAGCTCTTCACGTTCACTGTTGTCTATACTAACCTTACACTCTTCCCACACCAATCACGTGATCATAGCTGCTATGTGAACTGAAGCAGAACCACACGACTTCATTCGCTTGACTGTCATGATATCAGACAACACTTGCTGACCCAGTGCCAGGGACTTATGGATATAATTCTACTGTAATTGGAAAACCAGTTTTGCAATACTTATGAAGCCCATGGAAAACACATTGCTAAAGTATTCATGGTTTAAGAACAGTTTATATTTCTGTATCTGTCTGTCTACTTTTCTAATGAATCCCTTTAGGTTTTCTTTATTGTATAGGGTTAATATCTTGTACAGTTAACATAGTCTTGTCTGTTCCAGTGACTAACAATGAAGATGCCTTACGAAGCTCCACAGAAACAAAATACCTTTTTCATTTAGGCAGTGGACATGAACAAAGAAAATATTTCTATGGCTGTACTTAGGCTGTCATGGTTGGTATTCTTTATGCAGCATAATCCCAAAAGCCAATTGCATGCATGTCCATGACTTAACAGGCATATTGAGGTCTTACACTGCAGAGTGAATGTGGATAATCGTGATTGCAGTTGTGCCTCACAGTTAATGTAATTATGTTGTCATTTTTATTATTGAACCTTATAACACTGCAGTTCACTTTATACAGCTACTGTACTGCCTCAAATATTGATGTTTCTAGCATCAGATGTGCCAGATACATAGAATTTTCTCTAAACTGTGAGAAACAAAGAGATTACACTCTCTGCCTTAACTAGCATTTAATTGATGGCACATACATACATAAAACACAAAATACAAGATTGAAACTTGGGATGTGATGCCGTGTCATTGAGAGTGTAGTGCCTGGCATTTTGAAGTATAGTAGAACCTTCATGGCCTGAGCCACACGGTCCAAGGCATGTTCAACTGCTTGACCTTGAAGGTGAAGGCATTACAGTTCTTAAAACTATATGGAACCACTCACTCCCAAATGACACAGCATCATATCCTGGAAGACTTGAATCTTCAGCAACAGCAGTATGATTGTACTGAATCTCACAACACAGAAAGGTTCCTGCAGGTGTGTATACCAACATATGCCACCTCACTCTGCTATCTCAATACCCAAACCATTCCTAGGTTTTCAGAAATATCCTCGCATTGTAGATTACCCAAGTTTCATCTTCTGCATTAGTAAGACAAAAATAATAAGCATCAGAGTTCAGAATGTAATGTTGAAAGAATTTTAGAAACTACCTTTAGAGTCTTTTAGTGATGCAGCAGGTCAAAATATGACAAGAAGTTATTTTCCTTTACCCTAAAGTCATATGCTTAATTCACAGTTTCATTATTTTCATGCTTAGAAGTTTGTATGTTTATATATTCATGTTTTTTGAAAAGCATGAGATTATAATGTGTAATTTCTTGAACATTTACAAATGAGACCCTTGCTCTTCTGGAATGTTACGCACCATAATTTGGTACTTCTGACATGATTTTCAGTTAGTTACAAAATAAAATACAGATGGATGTCATAAGTTTTTAAATTCCTTTAATGGTGTAGTTTGTTGAACTTTTTTTTATATACTGTTATAATGCAGTGCATAATTTTTGGCTGATGGTATTTTCAAGTGGTAGGCTAGGAGGGAGTCACTAATTCAGTGACAAGGTCATGTTTGGTCTAGTCCTTCTCTCCCCATCCATAAGTACAGCTGACCTTGTCACACTGAAGTTCCAAGTAAATAAACATCCACCCCTCACCACTTCATCATGCCCAGGTGGCCCATCCACCAACTCCACTAACTCCTCCAATGGTCAAAAACCATGCACTGCACTATACAATATCTGGTTTTTCTGTCAGAAGTAAATTGAAATGTAGCAAAATTCCTGAGAGTGGTATGGGTAATAGTTTCAGGAGTGCAGACTGCAGGTGAAGCTAAAGGTGTTGCTAACGTGATTCATCAGAGCAGTTACATGTGTCATATGTATGGGGCACTGAATATTTGATGTTACAAGAGAGCAAGATAAACATTTTGTACACCTTAATATATTTATTTTTGGAAGACGGACTGAAAGAATATCTTGGAATGATTCTTTCATTGTTGGAGGGCTTTTGTTGCCTTGTTCTCCTTACATAATAGTTTAATTTATTCTCAGCTGTTACTAATGTTCTTATTAATAAATATTAATAGGAGTTGCATATGCTGTAGAATTCTAAAACGAACACAAAATGACAAAGTATTGTATGTATATATGTAAACAATATAAAATGCAGACCAAAATGAAAAGCCAGTTTTTAACTGGTAGTGCAGTCTTGTAAATGATGAACAGAATTAAATGGTAGATTCAGCACTAATTTGAAACATGGGGGCAGCTGCAGATGCTGAAAAGGAAGCCAAAAGAACATGGACAGAAATATGGAATCTTAACACTCAGTTTGTTTCTTTCAGAGGCTGTGATAAGGATGCAAAGAGAATTTTTGCAAATAATACATGCAAAATTCAGTATTTTCCTATGACATCCCTTTGTCAAGAACACTGCAAGATTATATCTGCCATCATTTAACTTCTTGCATCTAGTTTTTCAGTTGCTTCAGTCAGTGTGAGTTTCTTGAAAAATTCAAGTAAAAGTAATTTCAACATACTGTAAGAGCTACATCATTTTAAATTGTGCTACTATTTGTGCAATGATTCTTCCAGGAAAGGAACCTTAAATTTTTCACGTCTGATAAGTCTTGTGCAACACGTTTTGTGGATGAATTCGTCTGAATATTACCATAATTTATCCTGTGATCAGCAAGTTCTTGACTCAAGATGTATTAGCTGATGAGCATAGTAGCAACTGTGGTGTGCGTATGTTTGAACATAGTTCCTATTTGGTATAATAAAAATTGCACATGAAGTGCTTGAAAATTCTCTATGTGCTGCACTTTTCTCAAATTTTCTCAAAATTTCTGTGAGAGTTGCAGCCCCTATGGACAAGCCACCCCTGTATAATACATATAACACGCAGCATTTGTGATTAATAATACACTTTTTTTCTGAAGTCTTTTATTTTAATGCAAGTCAACAAAAGTATTAATTGTGTGAACAGTTTTTCTAGAGAGTGATATCACTGGCAAAGTTAACTCCTTAGACCACCAAGAAGAAAGAAAGTCTAATGAAGGGTTACATAGAAGACTGTGTAGTTAAATATAAGCCTAACACAAAATTCACATACAAGGTCTGTAGAAAGTAAAATAAGTGACCTCACCAACAGCTCAGTGAACTTGGAAAGTATCTACTGTGTGGTTACTACTACTTCAGTTACTACATTATATAGAAAGTAAAATTATTTTCTCACTGATCCTAACAAGTTAACCATCCACATTTGTACTCTGATATGACTGAAGTAAATTACAGCGGAACATATAAAAATTGCATCAGTATGTATAACGGGGAGAAGTACCACCATGGACAAGCATGCTTTTTGAAAATGCAGCAGAAATATCTTAGCTATTCCTCTGGGTAACAGAGAAACAGCTACAAAGACCCCCACACACTAAGACATCTCACTGCATTGGATATGCATTTATGTCCCTTGAACAGAACACGAACTTGAAATAAAGGTAAAACTGTGTATCAGGCCTGGGGTGTAGCTTGGTGAAGGGACATCACAAGTCCAAGGGACAGCAAAATCAACACTTTAAGTTTAAAAACTTATTTTATTAGCTCAATATATTTTAAATTATTCAGCCACATGCAAGAAAATTCAATTCATTTATGAAATTTTACAGTTGACAATTTCTGTAAGGGCGGTCATTGTGAACATCGCCTGCGGGAGTCAAACTTATTCTACTGTATCAAGCCACATGACTAATGTGAAGTAGGTTAAGATTCACCGACAGTGAGCGGGAACAGGTATCAAGTAAATTATCATTTTGACACTTTGTCCAGACGAAAACACAAACGCAACTACTGGCGGATTAAAACTAATACCTGTGTCATGGATCACACATCATTTTTGGTCAGTGTCCTGTCGACTAGGCTCCACTTTTTGGGCAGTAATCGATAGAAAGTCCAAGACATTATAGACAGAAGTTAATGTGAATGTACTGTGAAGTTAAAGTAATTATGTCCTTAGTAACATTTTATATTCATGCAGGTTATATGATATTTTCATAGTCCTTCCCTCTTCTACCTACTTGTTCACAGTAGCTGTAGAAGGTTTTTATTTTCACTGCATCACACTCAAACACACGCCACAGTCGGTAGGACTCCTCTGGACAAGGGATCGGACCGTAGCAGAGACCTCTGACAACACACAACACTGCATAAGAGACAAACATCCATGCCCCCGGTGGGATTCGAACCCACGATCGCTGCAAGCGCTCGACCACAGACCTACGCCTTAGACCGCTCGGCCACTGGGATCGGCTGTGTTACGTGATATGAAGACATTATTTTCAGAGAGCGCGTCTAATACACGAAAATAGTGCACCTTTCATCCATGCCTTATCGAGGTAGCTATCTGTAGCACAGATCATCTACTATTGACCGTCATTCATGCGCTGTGGTATAGACCCATTCGAAGCTAGATGTATGATCTGTGGACGCTAGTTTCTTTGTGGTCGCGGGGGAAAGTTCGAGGTAAGAGTGTATGGAAGGAAACGGTTGGAAGTATTTCGGCCATTTTGTGTTTATGGAGAATTTAATAGTGGAACCAAATGTATGATCTGTTTAGTGGAATAAGTGTGGACACAGCGAGCATTGTATGAGTCACAGGTATCAGCACGGGTTTGGACGAGTGGTTTTCTGATCTGTGACGGTATGATTGTACATGTGGGTATAACAGCCAAGGTAGTAGAACATGAGTATTCTTTTAGTCTGTGGCGACGAAGTAATGCTATTCTAATCATTATTACGCGATCCGTATTTAGATGACGTGCAGTCCTACTATACAATGTCATGTACACAGTCTTCGCATCTGTAGCATTTCATTTCCGCTTTTTTCAAACGTTGATATTTAATTATTACGTACCTCCATGTTTTGTTGTTTCAGAGTTTATGCCAGTTATGATTGTGTTTTGAATAGTTACGTATTGATGTATTGTACTTTTAACACCAGTGTTTTTCATCCCCAGCTGTTAGATACATTAATCATATTTTATCACAGAAACTTACAATCCTGTTTCTTTGCAGGACTGGGCATATAATAAGTGTGAAGGTAATGTGCAGCTTTCTTGTAAGCCATTCTCTTAACACTTCAAAAGCCAAAATGTCTGATCGTGAAGTTTTAAAGCTATGTGAGATTCTGCCATCTGTTGCTAGAAAAACACCAAAAATAATTCTGCAGAGAGCAGAAGAAATATTTCCTGCTCTTCGGGGAAACTTGGTGAGTGTTTTATGCATAAAAGGATTTTATCAGCTTGTTGTGTAGTAATTGCTGTAGCTAGTATTTAGGATGTAGGTTACACAGAGAGAGAGTGAGACTTGGGTGATGTGCAGATCTTTTACTTGTTTCTGTTATTGGTGTGTTTGGTGAAAACTCAAGTAAGATACGTAAAAGTTGAAAACCATATTAAATGATATCAACAAGTTTACTATGTACTGTACGTGGTACTTCTGCATTACCAGGTTGCAAAAAGGTCATAATAAAAAGCTAGCAAATAAAGTCAGTGAAAATGTGGCAGACTTCAGATATTTGGGGGAAAAAATAAATAAGATTACATCATGAAGCGGCAGGTAACAGATTAATTTAGAGAAATCCTTATTTAGAACTTTTATGATCCTTTGCTATCCTGCCTTCCAGAATGCTTATAAATTAATTTGTGAAATGTATTGCTTTGTATGGGTGTAAAACTCTGTGGCTGAGGAATGTCTGTAAACTGGGTGCGGGGTTGAATGTTAGGTTTAAATGGGTGGACGTTAACGGAAAACAGGTGAAAACTGTGGAGTGAAGAGCTTTGAAATTTCTGCTCTTCACCAAATATTATTAGAATGTAGACAGCAAAGAAGATGTGGGGGTTGGTGATGTAGCGTGCATGCGACATCAGATGAATATAAAGCTTTGGTTAGGAAACCTCAAAGGAAAAGGAAAGATACGACAACTGTTGATTTGCAGAGTAAAGAAGTTAGGTGGGAGAGTGTGGACTGCGCCAGCGATAGGCTGTAATGATCATGCTAACAAGCCTTCTGTGTCCACAAAGGGTGAGGAATTTTGTGATTAGCTGAGTAGCTGTTGGCTTCTCAGAAAGGGCAGTGCTCCCATGGTGTTTGCTTTTCATAATGATTTCGATAATTTTAATTGAGAGAACGCAGCAGCTGCAGTATTAACAGTATTGATGAAAGTGTATCTTCTAGGCCTACCATACATCCTGTTTTCCCCAGATATGTTGTGTTTTTTGACCCAAAAATATCCATGCTGGCAGGTTTTTTGTATTTGTAGGAATTGCTGGGTTTTGAGTACTTACTAGTTCTTAAAATTTTGTATATTTAAATGCTACTGAAATGCAAAAAGAATTATTTCATGATTTTCTAAATATGCATAATTATAGTACTGTATTAACATTGTTCAAGTCAAAAAATGAGTTTACAAATTGACTTTGGGAATATCTTGCAAAACTTGAACTCAATTGAAAATGTGGTTAAAAATGTCTAACTCAAAATCTCATACCCATGAAATTCAAAGAACTGCTGGCAGAGAATTATAGAGAGGAACTTGATGAAGAGTGTAACAAATTCTGTGCTGGAACAAATGCGCTGGTATAGAATTTTTGAACAAGTGGACAGAATGTACCGAAGATCTCTTGTTTCATGTGGATGAAACCGAATAGGAATGATGTAGAAACTTCTGTCCATTTGCTGTAAATAATGGAGTACCAGTTGGTGACATAAATTGTTTTGAGCAGTGTAAGTCATCTAAAAAATTCACAGAGGGCTTTCTAGTGTGCTAGGGCACCAGAGTTGGACCAGTTATTCTGAAAACTCAGAACATTACAGTAGCCACTGAGAACATGTGAAGATGTCACTCACAGTTATTTGCCATTCCCTCTCAATGCAAGCACAGAGTGAGTTTTCTCATTCATGCAAGCCCTGTGGACAAAGGAGAGGAACATGTTGAATGCTGAGTTGTCCAGAGGGCTTTTATTCCTACAGCATAATTTCAAAGGAATTTCATATACAGAATTCCATACCTCCCTGAAGAGCAATGTACAACTACTAAACAAAATGTGATCTACTGGGAAGTATGAATGGGCACATAAGAAGGAAGACAACTGGAGATCTGGCAACAGATTACAAGCCACACGTATATTGCATTCAAATTTGAAGGCTTTTTTTTTAATTTTATGGTTTCTTTGAAATGATGCAGATTTTATTTAATACAGTATTATGTGACTATGTCTTAGTTTTTGACCTCCTTTTTCTATGATATGTCCTGTTTTTGTGGTTGATAATTAGGGAAATGTCCTCTTTTGTTGTGATGGGTGTATGGTACCCCTGGTATCTGCTTTGTCGTGAAGTCATCGGTATAAAATTTGAGAAGGGTACAGATATAGCAAAGGAAGTGTGTATTCCTCTTGATATGACTCTCTTGCAACGAGTTCTGAACGAGACGGTGTGAGTTACTTGTGGCTTTGTGTCCATTGTCAGACGCATTTCACCTATATCTGGAAATACCTTCTTGCTTTGTCTGTTTGTCTGTCCACATATAGGAACCCCACCGTATGGAATGCAGATTTTTTGTATACGTGATGTAGTTTTTTAAGCTGGTATGCAATTTGGTCTCGAAGTGAATTCGGTTGTGGGTAAACACATGTTTGTGTATTGTCACCAGAATGTGTGAGAAAGGCATGAACTAAATATTACCATTAATCTAACACATGTACACTTAATATATGTGGGATTGAAAGCAAGGAAAATTATAAGTTGTGACATGTAGTATGCGTGTGATATGAGAAATGTCTACAAATTATCAGAGTATCTTCAGTGAAGGTAACAAATAAATTTGTGTGGCTTAGTGTATGAAAGAAATTAGGAGGGAGGGTGTGAACAGGATTGATGTCGGTTCGTGGTAATGAACATACATGTTACCTGAGAGATGGGGATTTTTGGGAGTAGCTGATCAGCTACTGGCTTCTCAGGAAAGAGTCTGCATCACGGATTTGGTTGTTAATTATTGACGAGTCTGATAAATGTAATGAAGAGAATCTACGAAAGAGCTACATTATTATCAGTTTTGATGAAAGTGTGTCGTATTGCTTCTTGTGAGAGAGTACACTTATAATGTGTGGTGGTTTTACAGAGCTGCATTGTTTCACCGGAAGGTCTGCCAGGTTTGTCTGGTGATTTGTCCCTAACATCTTCTAATAATGTGCATGGAGCTATCAGTATAAAAGTAGAGGGGGCCACTGGTAAAATTCTAAAGGAAGAGGATACTGCAGATCTTGCATTAATAAAGGAAGAACACCATGAGGTGAGTAAAATGTCTATGTGTCTGTTATTATACATATTTCGCCTGTATGCAGTTCTGCATGCTGCCTTTGTCGTATTGTTGTCTCAGTCTGTCAACGTAAAACAACTTTACATTTTTGAACGGGGACTTGTGATGCTTCTTGCTATTTTCAAAAGCATAGTAAGTATGGTGGTCAGCAAGAACACGTGCAGAAGAGCATGTGACTCATCACCTGAATATCGTACAAGATTTCTTCAAAAATGTTGTTCATTTAAAATGTTTAGAATTACATAAGCAAATATTAACTAATGAATAACTATGAAGAACAGAGTGAATGTGGGTTATCTGTGCTACATTTTAGTTTAGAATCTTTTGTCTTGCAGTCACCAGTATGAGAACAGTTACTGAAGTGTACTGTGTTGTCACCTGTCATTTTATGTGCCTGCACAGCCATAAGGAGAAGACACTGGGGATTTAGGGTTTTTAACCTTTTAAAGCCTAGCGGTAACTTTACATACGACCAGGTTTAACATTAATAAATTCTACGTGGTGCCCGCATTGCGTTTATGTGTTTTGTACGGATCTCAGAACAAACAGCAACTTTTGCCTTATAAAACATTAAGAGACTGGTTTTTATAACCGAAGTAGAGAGTGTTTACAGCGCGGTACGCATTGAGTCCTTATATAAAACAGATACGCTTTGTCTTTAAAGGGTTAAGAGCATGGTATTGAGGAAAATATTTGGACATATGGGGAAGGATATAAGAGGATGATGGAGGAGATTACATAGTGAGGACCTTCAGTATTTGTTGTTGGTGTCCAATACAGTGAAACCCTGTTAAGAAAATTTTGAAAATTCCAAGAAAATCCTACTTAAGTGGGAAATTTCTTAAAAGGGTAATTTTAATGAAATAGGAGAACTTTTGTGCTTTTTTATCCTGACTTTGTAAGCGGGAAATTTCTTAAAAGGGTAATTTTAATGAAATGGGAGAATTTTGGTGCTTTTTTTATCCTGACTTCTTAGGCGGGAAATTTTCTTAACCGGGTTTTTCTTAAGCGAGTTTCACTGTATTACTTTTTGTGGAGTGAAGGGGAAAGGAATGAGTTTGGAACATACCATATGTGGTAGAGGTGAGAATTGTTGAATATAGACCTCTGCCAGAGAATGTCATAGTCGAAATAAATGAATCATATAAAAGTTGTACGCTTGAAATGTCTGTGGGTGATGGAAATAAATATGACAAGCAAGAAATCTAAGAGTACACTGAAAACTGTTGTGCATGCTACCGTTTCGTTTCGTATCTGTTATCTTTCAATCACCATTGTGGTTGCATAAAGGCTAAACTGTACCAATGTCATATGTTATTTTATGTGGCTGTAAAGCCAAAAGGCAACAACATAGACGATTGATGGTGTTTGAGAACAGGGTGCTGAGGAAAATGTTTGTACATTAGGGGTAGGATGTGACAGGAGGATGGTGGAGAAGATTGCATGGTGAGGAGCTTCAGGATTTGTACAGTTCACGAAGTGTTGTTAGAATTACGAATACAAGGAAGGTGATAATGTTTTGTCATATAACGTGCTTCTGACAGGGGAAACATATAGAAATTGTCTTTCAGAAAATCTTCAGTGGAAGTACATTTAATAAGTGTGCACAGAGGGGTGTATTACAGACATTAGGATGGAGGGTGTGGAGTGGACCAGTGTGGGCCCTGAAGAACGTGTGTGTTACGTGTGGGATTGGGACTTTCAGGAGTGACTGAGCAATTATTGGCTTCTGAGGAAGGACTCTGCTGTGTTGAGTTAGTTGTTAAGTAGTAATGGCTTTTATAATAGTAATGGAGAGAGCCTACCAAAAACTACATTTTTATCAGTTTTGATGAAGGTGTGTCTTATTCATTGTCGTGGAAGATAGCACTTATAATGCTATGGTGGTTTTACAGAGCTGCCGTGTTTCATCAGAAGCTCTACCACGTTTGTCTGGTGATGTATGTGTAACATCTTCTAATGATGTGTATGGAGCCATTAGTACAAAAGTAGAGGAGGGCACAGATATAGATATAAAAGAAGACGAGATACCTGAAACCCTGTCACTAGAGGCAGGACAAGATGAGGTGAGTTATATGTCTGTGCGGCCATTAGCAGACATATTTCCTCAGTATGAAGGTATGCATGCTCTGTTTGTCAACTCCATCTCTCAGTCTTTCCACATAAAGCAACTTTACTCTTGGCAGTGGGGATGTGTGTCGCTTCTTGCTTCCTTAGGTGTATTCGCAAAATTGCAAACAGCGACTGTTAACTTTGTCATGTCTGTCCATGTGTCTGCATGAAACAGCTCAGCTCCTACTGGGTGGATTTTCATGAAGTTTGATATTTGAGTATTTTCCAGAATCT
The DNA here is from genome assembly GCA_013340265.1 of Coptotermes formosanus. Taxonomy (NCBI): domain Eukaryota; kingdom Metazoa; phylum Arthropoda; class Insecta; order Blattodea; family Rhinotermitidae; genus Coptotermes; species Coptotermes formosanus. The sequence goes on from BLKM01012010.1 coordinate 13,065, forward strand.
GTTAGGAAAACTCAAGTTGCATTAAAATCTGACAACAATAACGGGTACTTTACATGAAGACCTATGTGATAATATCTCGCTGAATTCTTCTCAGAATCAGAAATATGTCAGACAGAGTTGTAGACAAAATCAAAACACACATTTTATGTTCAATAGCTTTTTTCCAAAAGTTGTGCTTTTTATGAGCTAATGTGGAAGAATGTGGTAGAGCCAGACAGGCCACAGATGACAATACAGCAAATGTGCAGTGCATGCTGGATAACTAAGGCTACAGACGCACATTCAGAATATGGTATATTTATTGCTCTTGTATTGTAATAGTTTTAATGCCAACGTGTGTCAGTGTTACATTATATGTACATTGCCTCTCTTGTTTAAAGTCTGGTAAATATGTTGGTCTGCTGATCCCAGTGGCCACGCTGTCAAAGGCATGGGTCTTCGGTAGTTCACTTGCTGGGATTGTGGGTTTGTGAGTGTTGTGTGTTGTCTGGTAGAGGGCTCTGCGTCGGGCTGGCCACTCATACAGAAGAGCCGTTCTGAGTGTAGTGTGTCTTGAGTGTGATCGTGAAGCCCCTAGAACAGAGAAAGCCATGATCCGAAAACAGGTCGAAAAGTGACACATGAAAAAAAAGTATGCTGGTCTGCAGGTAAATGCAGAACAGAGTGTGCGTCTCTTCACTTGAATGTAGGACAAAATGCTGATCTAAGTATGACCAGTAGTTTTGTCAGAAATGTTGTGTACTTGAATGACTTGGGAATGGCAGCAGTAAATATTACATAACGAGGAACTCTTCATAGTTGTCATTGTATCACTGTGTCTTACCAACTAAATGCACATTCACTATGTATCCAATGTCCATGTACTACTCTGACATGTTTGGACACTGTAGCACCATCTTCAGGGAGTGCACCTTAGCAGATTGAACATGGGTTATACTTGCCACACTTTAGTTCGGAATTTTTGTCTTCCAGTCGCCAGTGTGAATGCATAAGTACTGAAGTGTACCATAATGTCATGTTTCATTTTTTGTGACTCTTAGTAGTAAAGGTGCCTTACAGTTTGTCTCACCCACATCCTTGTAATTAGCAATGTAGCTAATCTTTATTTAGTAACTGTAGTATTATATTGTATTTTGGATGAACCGATGCCCGTCTGTGCTGTCCCCATCTCACCCTAGCTTTGAATATTCAAAAACATGACGTGGTGTGACGTTAGTAAATTATAACAAAAGGGAAAGCTTAATGCTGTAATTTGTGGCATTCGCACAGTTGGTCAGATAAGAACAGTGTTGTGAACTATAGCTGTGTGCGGCTAAATATATCTGAACTGTAAGGCACATAGCTGGTAGGAGATTGACCATAGTTGCCTGTCAAAATGTAGCGGTTTTTGAGACTTGAGGCAGTGACCATATGCAAAAACCCTGCTAGCTGATTGTTGATAAATGGTGTCTTTTTGAGAACAGGAATGCATTTTGCTTTCAAGTTGCTAGCAGGTAACAGTATAGCTATTAAAGAGAGTGGATTTATATGTTTGAGAATCTTCTGAAGGATGATTTTAAGGTAGCAAGCAGGAGGGCAGACCTATGTGTTGGCCATTTCTTTTATCACTATTTAAATTACTATTATTGGGTCATTAACCCTTTAAAGACGAAGCGTATCTGTTTTATATAACGACTCGGTGCGTACCGCGCTGTAAACACTCTCCACTTCAGTTATAAAAACCGGTCTCTTAATGTTTTATAAGGCAAAAGTTGCTGTTTGTTCTGAGATCTGTACAAAACACATAAACGCAATGTGGGCACCACGTAGAATTTTTTAATGTTAAACCTGGTGGTACGTAAAGTAACCGCTAGGCTTTAAAAGGTTAAAGTCATAAACTTGTGGAACAGAAATGGCACATTTCAAACTTGACTCCATGACACTTGGTGTGACCCATTCCCGCAACAGGACCAGCATGTTAAAGATTGTGTCATAAACTGGCCATAAAAAGGGTACACCTTTTCAAAATTAGGTGAAACTGTTCGCAAATTTGAATGGCCACAGACTTGGCCATATTTCTCGTCCAGAGCAACGGAAGGGAATAGTAGACTAAAAAGGATTTTTATTATTAAGAAGGGTGTACCACATTACTTTACTTAGAAGTGGTGGTTCATATGGGACAAACAGTACTGTTTATTCTGTGTGGCTAAGCACAGTGCCTGCTCTCTTTCCTGTGTTGCCTTGGAAGTTAAGAAATCTTTTCAATTAAATATGACTTTGTATTTTGTACAGGCCAGTACCACTTGAGTGGCAAGTGTGTTACAGGTTGTTGTTGTTGTCGTCGTCGTCATCGTCATCATCGTCGTCGTCATTGGTGGTGGTGTGGGTGTTGTTGTGAACAGTACCACTTGAGTGGCAAGTGTGTTACAGGTTGTTGTTGTTGTTGATGTCGCCGTCGTCGTCATCGTCGCCGTTGTTGTTGGTGGTGGTGTTGGTGTTGTTGTGAACAGGAACTAATAAGTTGTGTTTGTTCGTTACTAAAGACAAGCGAAAATTTGCAGATGAAGAGCCTGATGAACCGTATATGTGTAAATTAAAAGAAGAAGATATTTTCACTGTTGAATAAACAGGATGTGAATTTTTTAACATTAGCATGTAAGGCCATTTTATGCCTGGAAGAGTTAGTTGCTTTGGTTTGGTTGTCATTAATCTGGCTCCTAAACTCTTGGTCAGTCTGCTAGATTCACAGGAAGTTTGTGCATCTGTGAGGTGGTGTACTAAAGTTTTCTGCTTCAGAACATGTAACTGTGAGTGTACTGTTTCCCACGTAACAGAATGCATAAACAGGTAAATGCACTTGGATTTCTCCTGATGGAAAGACATACAGTCATAATGATTGTGTCTTGATACTTACACAGCATTCATTCGCTTGATGTCCTATCTTTAACTGTGGTTGACTTGTGATATTGAACATTTTTGGTAGCGGCTAAATTTCGGATGTGAATACCAGTAAGCAAATGAACAATAAACAATGTTATTAGAAGACCTGTAATGTGAAGGAGTTTAACAACGTGGAAGTAAAAGAACATTATCACGTTGAGATATGTTACAGGTTTGTAGCTTTTGATAACATGAATGATAATGTGGACATCATTAGGACTTGAGAAAGTTTTAGACAAACGTCAAAACTTCAAATAACCAGTGAATAAAGTCCGTTTAGCACAACGCTCGCGCAGTATATTTATGTGTGTATTATTCACAATACACAACATGTTTCGGTCTTGATGACGATCATCAGGTGTGCCGTGTAGTTACTTCAGTAAGAGGTAAAATATAAGCTTTTTCGTGAGATCTAACAAATGTTACATAACATGTGAGTAATGTGACCATAAAGTAAAAACTATAAACTTGTGCGTGTCATTACAGGTTTAAAAATTTGTAATTGAGACTATACAAGCTTAAAAAGTTAGAAATTACGAATTAATTCAAAACTTTAGATCCTTGACCTTGATGCCAGAATGAATAGTTTGCAGGGGCTTAAGGCGTATGATGATTGTCTTCTTATGATTGTTATATTATTCATAAGATGCCTGGTCTGCATGTGAGTGAAGTAGCGGCTGTATAATTGTGTACGTTGGTATACCCCTGTATACATGTAGTACAAAGGACTCTCAGTTTTAGTTCTTCGACGTCACTTACCTTTCTATAACAATGCAGAAAATTATGGATATTAAATTGTGGATCAGTTGCTGAGGTCTCTGTCTGTCTGTCTGTCTGTCTGTGTGTGTGTGTGTGTGTGTGTGTGTGTGTGTGTGTGTGTGTGTGTGTGTGNTGTGTGTGTGTGTGTGTGTGTGTGTGTGTGTGTGTGTGTGTGTGTGTGTGTGTTTTCCTTGTTTTGTATAAGTGGTTTAAATTGTACTTAGTGTTCTTTCCAGCTACTGTGCATTATCGAGCTCTCTGATATCAGAGTTACGTATCAACTGGTTATTTGGGGTCTACCACGTCGATGTTAGCTCTGTGTGTACACTGTGAATGCCAGCCGGTTGCCGACTTTCTGAATATTTTAGTGACGTGCATACACTTCCCAAGTTGTTGTCATACTGGAGGAGAATGTAAAAACAGCCTGTTTGCACAAATGTGTTCTGATTGTTTATCTGGTTCTCAAGTTTTGTTTCATGATAGATATAAAGGCTGCCTTTGTTCATGACATAAATTACATCCATGATGTTCTCCATTGGTCCCATAGAATGCTTATTGTCTAACAAATGTAGGGCAAACTTGGATTTGCCAGTCATGTACTTGTAATCATAAAAATATTCTGTAAATCTGTCGTAAAAGACCCAATGGGACCAATGGAGAACATAATGGATGTGGTGTATGTCATGAACAGACGCAGCTGTGTGAATACCATGGGGAAGCTTTATATCTGTCAAGAAACAAAACGTGAGAACCAGATAAACCATAAGAACACATCTGTGCAAAACAGGCTGTTTGACATAATCACCAGTGTGACAACAATTCGGGTGGTGTATGTAGGTCGCTAAAGTACTCGGGAAGTGGCAATCACAGTGTATGCATGGAGATAACATCAAGGTGGTTTACCCCAAATAACAAGTCGATACGTATCTCTGCCATCAGTGAGCTCTAACACACAGTAACTGCAAAGAATAGTAAGCAAAGTTTAAACCATTTATACAGCATGAGGAAAACACAAACAAACACACACACACACACACACACACACACACACACACACACACACACACACACACCTCAGCAACTGATCCACAATTTAACCCTCATAAATTTAAACGTCTGCGTTGTTACAGAAAGGTGAAAGATGTTGAAGAACTAAAACTGAGAGTCCTTTGTACTACATATGTATAGGGGTATACCAACGTACACAGTTATACAGCCGCTACTTCACTCGCATACAGACGAGGCATCTTATGAATAAAATAACAATTACAAGATGACAGCCATCGTACGCCTTAAGCCGCTGTGAACTATTCATTCTGGCATCAAGGTCAAGGATCCCAAGTTTTGAACTGATTTGTAATTTCTAACTTTTTAAGCTTGTATAGTCTTAATTTTTAAATTTTTAAACTTGTAATGACACGCACAAGTTTACAGTTTTTATCTTATGGTAATATTATTCGCATGTTATCTAGCAATTGTCAGATCTCGCAAAAAAGGGTATATTTGTACCTTGTATTGAAGTTAACCACAGGGCACGCCTGATGATGGTCGTCAAGATCAAAAGGTGTCGTGTATTGTGAATAATAAGTGAGTATATTGAGTATACTTAATGTTACAGGATTTTATACATTACTATATTTTATTCATTACTCTATTTTATTTTATTGTACTGTGACTTAAAATGCATACTTGTGATAATGACTATGTAATAAGATGTGTATGATGTGCCAATCATGATAGAGTGGTGCTGTGTGAAGCGCATGATGTTGATTCCTTGAAGATGGCTAGAAGTAACAGCCAAAACATGTAGAAGGAACACACAAGAAGAGACTGTGTGCAGTAGTTGGCATAATAAAAAAGCGTGTATTATGAAATGTTTTGAGGTTGTGTTGTGCTGAACGGACTTTATTCCCTGGTTATTTGATAGTATGTGCACTGTGGGATGGACTGTAGTAAAATTACCAAAACTTAAAGCATAAATATTCTAGTTATTTGCAACTCTGTTTTAACTGCTGCTTGAAGAATGCTCAGAATAAATAATCAGTGAAAAGAGGCTAAACTGCAATGACTGTATAAACCAGTGTGAGAGTAGTGGATTGTGCGGGGAATAACTGGAGGATATAATTGATTGATATCAAAGCAGTCAGTAAAGAACATTCAACGCAAACCACGTAAATTGATAATGAGGTAACTAGCCCTCATTTCAGGCTTCTGCCGCGATGTTGATGAAGTCTGCACTCTTCTGGGGTATTATGCAGCATCGAATGGTAATCCTTTACCAACATTTTGAGACAGTATATTGGTCCCATCTTCAGGGGTCAAGAACTCAATAAAGGGTCACCATTTGACACTGAATAATACCCCAGAACAGCGCAGATCTCATCCAGATTGCAGCGGAAGCCTGAAATCACATATAGTACATGTCTGTGGGGAGGCTACTTTATGTTGCTTCACTTCTTTTGAGATTTAACCTGATGTCTTTCTTTTATTTCTCTTTTACCAGAGTACTTCAAATGAACATCAAATTATGCAGGATGTGGATCATGCACTTCCTAGTTGTGTGAGTAATAGATCATTCAAGCAGCAGATAAATCTGCGTAGACCACGTGGTGAGCATACTGGAGGGCAGCCATGTGCCCATGATATGTCTAATAAGTCATTCTCGGACAAGACTGTTCTGAAGAGACACATAAATGTACGTAATGGAGAGCTTCGTCATACCTGTGGTGTTTGTAACAAATCATTCAGGCGTAACTGGAGTCTGAAAGTACATCAGCATACACATAGTGAGAAGCCTCCCTTTACGTGTGAGTTCTGTAATAAATCATTCGGGGTGCAGAGTAATCTAAAGGCTCATCTGCGCATACATAATGGAGAGCGCCCTTTTACCTGTGATGTATGTAGTAAATCATTTAGGCATCACTGGAGTCTGAAAGTACATCAATATAAACATGGTGAGGAGCTTCCGTATACCTGTGACGTCTGTAATAAATCGTTTGGGGTCCCGAGTCATCTGAAGGCCCATCAGCGCATACATAATGGAGAGCGCCCTTTTACCTGTGCTGTGTGTACTAAGTCATTTAGGGAGCACAGTACTTTGAAGGCACATCAACGCATACATAACGGAGAGCTACCATATACGTGTGATGTCTGTAGTAAGTCATTCAGGCATCACGGGAGCCTGAAGATACATCAACGTACACACTGTGAGGTGCTCTTTTATACCTGTGACGTGTGTAATAAATCATTCAGGGAACGAAATAATCTGAAGGCACATCAACGCATACATAATGGAGAGCTGCCTCTTACCTGTCGTGTCTGTAACAAATCATTCAGGTATCACTGGAGTCTGAAGGTACATCAGCGGGCACATAGTGAGGACGTAGCATATACCTGTGACATCTGTAATAAATCATTCAGGGTGCAGAGTCATCTCAAGGCACATCAACGCACACATAATGGTGAGCGACCTTATACCTGTGATGTGTGCAAAAAGTCATTCAGGCAGCCGAGTCATCTGAAGACACATCAACTCGTACATACTGGAGAGCAACCTTATGCCTGTGATGTGTGTTATAAAGCATTTTCTAGGAAGCATGTTCTGAAGAGACATATTCTGTTACACTGTAGGCAACATCAGTAATCCTGTGATAAGCATAATTCACTGTGCTCATTTGAGTCTAAGTGGTCATCAGCAACATGCCGTCTAATTGTTTTATAGCTGTGCGGACCTGATACTGCTCTGAGCAGAAAATTTGTACGTGACCTGACGACTGCACGTCACTTTAAAAGTTGTTTGTAATATGCATAATAAGAAAATTCCAGCTGCGTGGCCACAATTCAGTGTGCACGGGGCCATTGCAGTTACTGCATGGTCATGCATAAGCGCAGCTGAGAGGGAACATCAGTCATCAGTACATAAATTGTATCACATGTCCATATCTATAGGTTATTGTAGTAAGTGTCCCCACTGTGTAGAGACGTAATGACACGGTTGGAGCAGAATATTCCAAGTCCTGTCATGTGCAAGATGTTTTTCTGTTATGAGGATCTCACTGACTATGAACATCTGTATATCCAGTGTGTACAAGCATATCTTTGACTAGTGCGGTAGTTACATACGCTAGGGATTTACAAATGGTGTACTCGTAGTGCAGGGGTGCACAAATACTGGACATCAGCTAGCTGTGGTTTGAAATTTTGTACTGTGGTGCCTAAGATTTGTTGATTCTCAGCATGGAATGTAATTTATGAAACCCGTCTGTCACCTAGAATTTTGATGTGGCTCCTGGATGTTTTGAAAATTTGTACATTCCTCTGGTAAAATGTAAATTACACCTTTGTGGATATTTGTAGAACCTGTCAAGGGGGTGTGTTCCATGCAGCAACATTTTCATTTCATCCACTGTTCTTGAATAGGTTTTGTGTTCACTTAACCGTGGTGATACGTGATTTATGGAAAGGATCGTGAATGGGAAACTGGGGACATGATTTTGCTTGTGCTATTGGTGATTGGATCATGTTGCAGACACTTTTAAATTTGTCATTATTATATAATCAGGTGCAAATTGAATGGATTTTGTTGTATTTACACATTCACATCTCGTACACTGTTTGGTAATTGTGTGTGATAGATTGTAGTTACTAGTCCATTATGCATTTGATTCTCTTTCCTTCTTGTGGGCCAGGATAGCATAATCAACATAGCAACTTGCTGTCTGGAGATCCAAGTCCCAGTGGGAGATTTTCTGCACCCGTCCATACCAGCCCTCGGCCCCACCCAGCCTCCTGTTCAATTCATACCAGGTCTGTTTTCCAGGGGTAAAGCAGCCAGGGCATGACATTGACCACCCACTCCCCTCTAGCACTTGGCTCAAAGAAAGAATACAGCTATAACTCTGCTCCCTCTGTGGGGCTTCATGGCCTGTTTTAGGGGTAACTTTATCTTTCTTCGTATGCATGCAGGAAATGTCCTTATCTTCAGTAAGTGTGTGCCTGATGCTGTGATGTCTGTACTTCATGGTACTGTCAGTCATTGAACTTGTTACGACTGGGCAGTAGCTTCGAAGTACATTATTATAATTACCAGATAATATTTTGTGAAGTATTTTGATAAGGGAAAGATTGCACTTTTATTTGGCAAAGTTTCATCATCTGTTTCCATAATACTGTTGTCTCCTTATGCTGTACATATGCATAGACAATGCAAAATACCATATGACAATAGAGAGATAGAAGATGTCAAATACATCAGATATGTATATGCTGGCCAAGGTGCAGGTATTTACAGTGTATACAAATTCATTTTTTTTTATTAAAGTGATGATGACTTGTCGTTGTTATGTAAAATTATAAGTTTAGCAGTTTAATATAAAGAAGTCAGTATGAAATGTCAGCATTATTGAAGAGCATTGTAAATCTCAAGAATATTTGTTTTCAGACGTCTGTGGTTCAAAATTTGTCAATAAAATATAGGTTAAAACTATATGCTTGGGTCATGTGTGGCATAGTTTAGGAATAATGTGCCATCTAGCCCTGTACAAGTAATCAGTTGAAGTGGTGGAGGTTCTGAGCAACAAAACAGTACATATGCTGATCGAAAACTTCCCAACATAATCCTGCACAGTGCACAAGTTGAGTTATTCTGAGCCGGGTCACCATGCACAAAGTCTTTCTAGGGCTAAGTGAGCTGCTTTTATCCACGCATGTTGCTTTCATATGTTCTTTGCGCAAGGTGCCTAAAGTGAGTGGTTAGAGAAGAAATGGTGTCCATGCATCAGCATGTTTGAACTTGGAAACCACTGAACAGAGTTTATTAAATATGTTGGGTGTCCATAAAAAAATACCGACACCATACAAATATACTTCTATAAGAGTATTACCCAAAATACAAAAGTGGGAATTCTCCATATTCCAGTAAGTGATGCTCTTTGTGGTCTTATTTCATTATGTTCAGAAACACATTGGAGACTAAGACAACACCAATGGACCACTATTTTCAATCTATACAGACAAACGACAATGTATTGCTGCTTCTTGATCTTATTATACTCTTATGACATGTTTCCGTCTTACAAGGCGACCATCATCAGGTAAGAATACCACAGCTGTAAGGGGAAGCAAGTGTTTAATGTGGAGGCCTCCTGTTTTACAGTAAAGTGGAAAATTATTTCCATAAACTGTAAGGTTACAGAAGTGTGTAAAAATTGTGAGATTGTATAGTTATAGAATATGTAATGGTCTGTTATTTCATGTATGGAAATAATATGCATTGTGTGCATTCTGTAACTTCTGTGGATGTTTTAAACAACCAAGATTACACGGATACATAGATAAAAAGAGATCACTACGTTTCAATTAAAAAGTAATGGATTTAAAGTATTTTTCAGTCTTATGGTGTGCATATGGCAGCTTGCACACCTACTAAGGGGATGTTCCTGGGGTTTTTCTTCCTGTGCACCCTGTGCGGGTTGAATAGTTTCTGTGCACTTCTTCATGCATCATATACTCTAATGAACTCTAAAAAGTTTAAATATGCACTTAAGTAAGTCCACATATCAGAGTCCTTTTTGAGCAGCTAACAGATCATTTACTCAAGAATTGCACTGCATTTTATGGCAGTAATTTTTACAAGAGTGCAGCACTATGCCATATTCTGAGCCAAAGAAATCCAGTCCACACCTCCCAAGAACCATTACGTGGTATACTTCTGTACATGTTTGCGTTTACCAAAAGGTATCTTTCATTCAGGTTTTCCAACCAAGAATTTGAATGCCTTTCTGATCCATATGTGCTGCTTCTCCACCAGTCACTTACTCCTCGATTTTATTAACCTACTAATATCTGGTAGAGATTACACATGAAATTTCTCACTGAGTTACTTTCTCAACTTTCTTATGCATTTCTTCCCCTTAAGTTGAGATATTCTCCACAAAAGTCTATTCCAAGATCTTCCCTTAGTTCAAGAAGAAGCTTCACGTTCACACAGAACTTAGACAAAATGGGATTTTTGTGTTTCTGTATAGGAGACAGGAAGATCATTGATTGATTACAAGCATATCCCTAGTTATATCTACTTGCAGTTCCTCATGAATGTAAATATGATTTGTTACCTTCGTTGCAAACTGTGTGGTCTTTGCCGCATGTTTGTATGATTTGTCAGTTATCTGCATATATGTATATGCAGTCAAAATTGGTTATAAAGTAATGAAAGGGATTGAATATTTTATGTTGTTATAAATGAGTGTTGTAATAACCGTGGACTATAATGGTGTGGCTAATTATTTGGTACCACAGAATATCTTGATGCTGTAGACGAGGTGTCACATAAACTGATGTCGTTATAACCGAGTTTGACTGTGTTAGGTTCTCGTGCCTGTCATTGTGAAGAACACTGTCATCTGGAATATCGCAGTGTCAGTTCTGTACATTTGGTTTTATCAGAATATGTTGAAAGATGCAAATATGAATATAAAATGTCATTAGGTCTTGATGTGATCCAAGCCCTACAAACTCAAAAGAAGTTTCATAAAATGTTGTGGTAGTCATTACCATATGTTTTGGTGTGACCAGAGCCCTTACTTCCTTATGTGAGCAGAAAAATTGGACATGGTCTAACGCACATTTGAACTTCATGCTGCTTCTTTGTATGCATGTCACTGTTGTAATACATACATAAAAAATAGCAACAAATAAGTGTATAAAATTATTGTTCTGTAGGTGATAATCACTTGCAGTATTTTTTGTCTGTTACACGTTTCATCACAATCTCTTTACTGGACCATCCATTCATATTTTTCACTAGAAGGCGCTTCTTTTTCAGAGCTTTTGCATTGACTTTTATTTGGTAACAGAAATGCTTGCGCTTCGTATTTGACTTCAGGTTGCAGCAGACTTAGCCTGCAGTTGTGCCCATATCCATTCAATTTCTGTCAAGTGACCAGGCATTGTTTATGACTCAGAAGATACGAACTAGAGGTGCTGTTCTTCCAGTCAAAGCGAAGCAATCTCTGTATCTTTCATGACATTGAGAAGAGGAATCTTCTCATTGTCAAAATGTTTTAAGTGTTCTTACCTACATATCTTCACAGCTGATAGTTTCTCTCTTCCACTTGCTATGATTGATAACAAATGAGCTTTTTTAATCAAAATTTAATTTAAAAACTGATCAATAGTAACTGGAGAATGTGCTACTGTAATATTTTCCAGCTCTGCAGTAGTTCTACCTTCAGGCTACATTACATGATTTTGATTCATGGAGCTGATTGAATCAGATATTTGGAAGTTCGCTTCCCATTTTTCTATCCAACTTATGCATATTTCTTAAAAATCACCTTATCCTTGACCTCTCTAGCATTAATATGTCCGATTTATTCAAGTCCTGTGAACATTATTTTACCTAACTTGCACTGAGTCATCCCATTGTGTCAGTTTATAAATAAGAATAAAATGAAACACCGTCAAACACAACACATTTGTATATTGCATAAAAAGTATATTACGTGTGCAACATGTTTCAGTTCACATCAGATCCATCATCAGGCACAACATACAAGATTATGAAACACAACACCATCATGTACAGTGTTTAAAGGTATAGTGATATGTCACTATTCCCATTTTACCTTCCTAAGGGAAGAATTTTTGTCTATTTTGTCTTCCAAGCTTTGCTTAAGTATGTCGATTTCTCGGGCCACTTCTGTTACTGTCCTTTTCTTATTTTTCTTCCCCCGTCACCACTCTTGTGAGCAGTAAAATGACTTCAGTTCTGAGAACATGTCAAGAATCCTTTCTGTTGCAGGAAGAAGGGAAATAAGTCTGGTATTTCTATGTCACAAGAGGGTTTTATACTTGATATCATGTATTTCAATATTACAACATGCCCTGTGCATATATGGAAATACTTCCACCTCTTCACTACCAGAAATTCAGTAACAGTGGGTAGAAAAACTGTGTGATAAGATGCAGCACGAATCACTCCTACATTGTACATGTGAAATGTTTTAGTCCTGTCCTTTTATCCGAGAACTATAACTATGGGCAAAATATTCATGTTGCTTTATCACTAACCCAAAATCAAAGCTTAGCATTTCTGTTTTTCGTGTATCTGATTTAAGGTCTGAAGTTTACACTTTATCCAGTTGTAGGGACAAGAAATGTATTGCTGCTGTGAAAGTTGTCTTTATGGACTTCGTTGGTGTACCTGCTGTTCTGAACAGTGGGGTAGCCCAGGGTGAGTAATCACGATGGCCACCCCTAACAGAAATAATTAGAAAATACAACCACTCAAATTTCTTTTGTTTGGCTGAATCATTAAAAATTTGCTGAATACAAGAAATCAAGTATTAGTGTTTAAAATATTTAGTCTCTCATGATATGTTAACATTTGGGATGATGGCACCGCTCATCCATCCTAGCTGTACCACTGGCAGTGAAATTCTGCTTCATCCGACAAACCGGTTCTACCATCGAGGCCAGAATCAAGGAACACCACTGTCATGTCGGACCACACCAACCAGAGAAATCTGTGGTTCCAGATCACAACACTGACCTAGACCAGAGGATCTTGCATGAGTAAAGACAAAATCCTTGCTGGAAAACCTAGAAGTGTAGACTGGCTCATGAGGGAAGCAATATAAACTGAGAGGATGGTTTTTCCCTTGGTAGATATTGAAAACCCTCAATCCACTGTCGTGAAGAAAAAAGGCAGCAGGCAGCCTCCAAGGGCAAAACTGCCTTGCTCTAGCACTGGCCATATAAATGAGTCCTTCTGCAAACCTCCCAACTGTGGGACCTTGAAAAAGGCTGTCCACAAGCTCACCATTCTCATCTGACTACCTTCACATTCCCCATTGTTGACCTGTAAAACCTTCTTGAAATGCACTCTTATTGGCTCAATACTAGCCCTGTCCTTCTCCACTCCCAGAAATCTGATTAGCCAGATATTCTCCAACTTTCTCATGTAAAAGACATATTCCTCCCTTTGCACCCCCTTCAGCATCTACTTGAAGTAGATTCAGTCCCCTTGATGATGGAGGCAGTATGTAGCTCCAAAATGTTGGAATTCACATCCAACACAGTGTAGAAACAAGAAAAAAACAATCGAATGCTGTTTCATCTATTCTAGTACAGATTACTGTTGGAGGTATGGCTATGTTCTGACAATCATGATGGTGTACGGGAAGCATAAACATGTTGATTTCATTTGCATATGGCATGGTGCCTTATGCTGGTGTTAGGTGTTGGTCACAGAGCATGTGTAAAAGGTATAGCTATCACATTACAGGCCCGTAGGGCTCCAGGAGGTTGATGTTTCCAGGATTTCCAGACAGTTGGCACATGAACGTGGTGAGGTTGTCAGCCCTACTCATCGGCTGCCTTTAGCCCCCAGGACATATCCCTGGCACTCGTTTCTTTCACAGACTGAATCAACCACGGGGCCGTAGTGCTGTCGGAAAGATTAAATAAATGAAAAATCCCAGTTACCCCATCGGGAATTTAATCCGCGACCTTCCGGCCTGTAGCGCAAAGCCTCAACCGCTGTGTGTGCTGGAGGTATACAATTTCGTATTTTGCTGCGCCAACTGTATAAAATGTAGACTTGATATGCTTCATATGCGTCCATTAGTTCAAATAAAAGCAATAAACCACCAACAAATGCACAGTGTGCATTTGTTGGTGCTGTGCATTTGTTGGTGGTTTATTGTTTTTATTTGTATAAAATGTAGTATAGCCTATTCAAGTGGTAGCTTGTGTAATAAAAATAATACAATTTGGTTATTTAAATTACATGAATTGTATCAAAATAATGGAGGGCAAATATTCAACTATTAAGTTATAGCGCGAATTAATGTTCCGGCGTCGTGTAACAGTGATACCAATTTTGTAATACACGGTTACCCGAAAGCGATGGGAAATGAAGCACTGAACCGGCACAAGAAGTTCCGTTTTGACCTGAGATTTACCGACATCTTTGTAGAACACTCCCCAGGTCCGCTGTGACGTAAAATCATCCGATGTGATGCTTGCGTGTTATTGGTGGTTTCTGTGTATGGTGATCAGTTACGAATTATCATGGCCAGTTCTAGGGTTTGGGCGAACTCGCAGCAGCAAGAAATGTCGGATTTTGACAGTGCAGATAACTTTCCTTCTGGAGAGGGATTTAACATTGGTGAACTAAGTGGTATGGATGGTACGTGTGATCTTGTTCTGTATGTTTATTGCAGTAAAAGGAGAAACTATTCAAGCGTACGCCCACTTTTACTGTTCGTCTGCTAGGACTGTAATAACGTACTTATTTATTTATTTATGCACTTAAAATGTTTAATGCCTGAAGTCGACTGATATATGTATTTTATTGTGTAAAACATCGAACCGCCTGTTTATCTCTGTCTTCAGAAGAAAGTAGTTCTATCACAGCAATACTTTACACGGTTCACATTATGATTTCATCATCCATGCTTTAATCTGTCAAATCCAGTTACGTTAAAAATTTTGTTCTGTTGTATCATGAATGTAAGGCGTACTACTGTTGCATTACGAAGGTCTGTTTAAATAATTTACGAGTAACGTAGTTTGTTACTGTTGAATATGTTTTATGTCGAAGTAATTATGCAGTGTTGCTGTTGCAAGAAAAGTTACCCCGTGAGCAAACGTCTCATATGTTAGCACATTACAGAAACGAATTAAATACGTCACTTCTTATATTACAATTAGAGTATTTTCGGACAGTATACTGAAAATTCTTATATAGCCATGATTGTTAAATATCTGAAGCAGATATGTTTGAAAATACTAAAAGGAAAGGAATTTACAAAGTAGGAATATTTAACGATGTGAAGAGTAATGAGAGACTGCCTAAAGGAACTGTTAATTATAAATGTAACAAATTGAGTTCGTTTCTAAATGCAACATGAACTTGGGCTAACCCAAAATAGAAAAGACCTACAAGTTTATTTCTAAGTGACTGCACAGTAATTGGTTTCAATGTTACTGCATCTTTCAGTTGCAAGCTGCAGCCATCATCAGGGAGCTACAATTGTTGAAGAAATGTAGGAACATAAACCAAATTATTGTGCAATTAGTTGGAAATAAACTTGTGTGTATAAGACAGTTGCACAGAAAATGTACAATGTTAAATTTAGAGGGGACCAGTTGATGTTCATATATAGAAAATGTTTAATATAAGGAAAGAGCAGTTGAAGTTTGTGCGGACTGTGTGCCACATTTTATGCTAGTCCAGTTTCATTAATCTAATCATCACATCATTTCTCATTTTAAAATATGTAAGATATACATTTTACAGACCATTGTTAAATAATAATTTATCTCCAGTTTCTTTTTAAATGGTATTATTAATAATATGTTCATAATAACTTATTTATGTGCTTGGTGCTTGTGCTCAGTGCAAAAAGTTATTGGCCTGGTGGTTATTTTGTCATCAGCCTTCGTAAATAGGGAGAGATGTCAGTGTTGGTTGGATATGAGCAATAAATTATGGTAGGGATTGTTAGTTTTTACAATTCTGGAAACTGGATTGCAATAGAAGTTGTTTAATATGTGTAGACAAACCAAATGGGCAGCACACATTATTTGCAGACTCACTCCAGAAACAGCAAATTATTTTGCTATTGTCACACATAACGCTATATTTAAAACGTGGCTCTGTGAGCGTCTGAAAACTTTGAATTCTTTCTAGTTTGTAATAGTGCAAAATATCTTTCAAAGCAGTTGACAGCATCCTCAAATAACGTGCTTAAAAGGTAAAAATGTGTGTCATATGGCAGTAAATTGTGGTAAATTTGTACATATATGCTCATTATATGGTGTTTAGTTACATATTTTTGATTGTTAATTGTGAATTTTTTAGATTAACATGTTCTGTGTCCAGTTTCTTACTGGAAATGATGAATAAAAAGATGGTGGTGATTATTATGACAACCTTTTACACGTGGCAGTATAGGTTCAATCTGTAAAGAGGGTTATGTACTTTTATATTTTGTGTATTAGAAAACATGTTACGTAAATTTGGCTTAAAACACAGACAACCCGTAATGTGTGTGTGTGTGGGTGGGTGTTTGTGTGTATGTGCACGCGCTCACGCGCAGCAGCAGTGGCAGTGGTGGTGGGGGTAGTAGTAGTAGTCTAGTACTAAATCTAACTAACTAACAAAGTTCTTACAAGACGTGCGGTCCTTTAGTCACCCAGTTTATCAGATTTCTTACATATTATGAACCTTGCGGTTCATTATCTTGGCCACGTGAAGCCACTGGCAGACTCTGTTCTGAGCCAGTTGAAGCCAGTCCACATTCTGTTACTTCGAAATTGTTTTTAATATTAATAACTGAACTAACTGTGATATTTATAAGTGTGCTGTAGAAGGTTTTAGGATGGATGAAGTCAACTCTAAGTTATAGTGAATTGCAGCTTCTGTGTGTGTGCAGATATTTATCAGTAAGTATATTGACCCCTCAGGATGAAATTTGTGTGTGCTGTATGTAAAGATTTAGTTCGTACCCCAACAGCATTCACAGTTTGCTTCCATTAGAAAGACAGATCAATGAATGCAGTATGTGGAAATAATGGTCGTTTTAAAAATCATAAGAAACATACGAACATGCTGTGTAGGCAAAATGCAGAGCTTTCAGTGTTAAACCTGGTGAAATGTTAATTCATGCTTTGGCACCAAAATTGTGTCCAGTGTACTGTGCAAAAGCCCAGAGATTTAAATGGCCGCCCATTAGCTTGCATCTCCTTGGCTGATGACTGTAGGCTATGTGTAGTTTTCTCAGCATCATGCTATGCATCAACTAAAGTCATTTTTGGGTGCCAAAGAATTACCTAATTCAACATTATTTTTGACCATGTGTTGGTATATGACTATATGTTGCCAGATTACTCTTGAAGAGTTTTTTAGTTTGTGAGCTGGTTAAGAAATTTCACTTCTTATTTAACTTGTTTATTGTCATATTCACGAAGGCCTGGTATTTACTCATTATATTTGAGTGCTTGTAATCTATTTCTCCTGTATCAAACAGCAGCTAACGTTAAAGGTTTTTGTTTTTTTTTTTCCTTTTCAGATCTAATAACTGACTGTGTGAATGAGTTGTTTTCCAAAAACAGCAATTTATTTATGGATGAGACTTTCCCCTCTCAACTTGCAGAAGAACCTATGGGAATAGAAGATGATGTTTCATTTGATTTTCTTAATTTGCCCAACACACTGGAGTATATATCACAACAGCAGCCTTCTCAGCCACAGCCGCCGCCGCCACCACCACCACCGCCGCCCCCACAACAACAACAACAACAACAACAACAACAACAACAACAGCAGCAGCAGCAACAAAAGCTGCAACAAAAGCATCACCATCACTTGTCAGACTTGTTCCTCACAAGTTCAACCACATTTCCACAAGTTACTCAGAAATCTCCCATCCTTGCACCTTCACAGACACGTGTATCATCACTGCCATCCCAAACTGTACCAGCATCAACATCACCTCTCCTAACTGCTCCTCAGAATGCTCAAGAAAGTAATGTTGCACCCTCCTCACTGCAGCAGAGGGTTGTAGCCCCTGTGTGTACAGTTGCCCCAAGTCAATCTGCGGTTTTGCTGCACACAGCTGGAGTAGCACCACTGGCACAGCAACACAATCAAACGGCGTCACTTACATTTTCTAACATTCACACTTCAGTACCAGGTCAGCAACAAATAAACCTGCAGACTTCTCCTGCTACTGCTGCAGCATTGCAGAACTCACGCATCCAGTTAAAGTTGCAGGCTTTGAAAAATAGGCAGCACAGTGTCAAACATCCATCTGTACCAAATCAACTGCTGACATTACAGAGCATGAGACAGCTGCCAACAGATCAGGTGCAACAGGTAAGTACAACATTCTGCCTGTTTACTATATGAGGAAGTCTTTACATTGTTAGCACTTACAGACGTAACTGTCATGACATGAAAAAGGATGAACACCTTTTCTGCAACAGCAACCTTTCTGTGTTTTGAAAAGTTTTCTGTTCTTATTGTGTCAAATTTTACATGGTGTTGGCAAGAACACATAATGTGGCTTCATGATAAAATAAAGGTAGTATTAACCCTTTTAAGATGAAGCGTATCTGTTTTATATAAGGACTCAGTGCTTACCGCGCTGTAAACACTCTCCACTTCGGTTATTAAAACCAATCTCTTAATGTTTTATAAGGCAAAAGTTGCTGTTTGTTCTGAGATCCATACAAAACACATAAACGCAATGTGGGAACCACGTAGAATCTTTTAATGTTAAACCTGGTGATACATAAAATTACTGCTAGGCTTTAAAAGGTTAAAGATGAAGCGTGTCTGTTTTATATAAGGACTCAGTGCGTACCGCGCTGTAAACAGTTTCCACGTCGGTTATAAAAACCATTCTCTTAATGTTTTATAAGGCAAAAGTTGCTGTTTGTTCTGAGATCCGTACAAAACACATAAACGCAATGTGGGCACCACATAGAATTTTTTAATGTTAAACGTGGTGATATGTAAAATTACCGCTAGGCTTTAAAAGGTTGAAGATGAAGCGTGTTTGTTTTATATAAAGACTCAGTGCGTACCGCGCTGTAAACACTCGCCACTTCGGTTACAAAAACCAATCTCTTAATGTTTTATAAAGCAAAAGTTGCTGTTTGTTCTGAGATCCGTACAAAACACATAAACGCAGTGTGGGCACCACGTAGAATTTTTTAATGTTAAATCTGGTGGTACGTAAAGTTACCGCTGGGCTTTAAAAGGTTAAATTCACAGTGGCTGTTTGTTTTCTGGTTTAAGACTGTGAAAAATAATATTTTTCTTGTTCAGTGGGATTGCATAATACAGTGAAACCCTGTTAAGAAAATTTTTAAAATTCCAAGAAAATCCTACTTCTTAAGCGGGAAATTTCTTAAAAGGGCAATTTAATGAAATGGGAGAATTTTGGTGCTTTTTTGTCCTGACTTCTTAGGCAGGAAGTTTTTTTAACCGGGTTTTTCTTAAGCGAGTTTCACTGTACTTTCATTCTAAGGTGATGTAAGAAAAGATACTACAGTTAAGACCTTGCTAGTCTGTGTTTCCCATGACTATTACAAATAATTTAGAGATTCCTAAGACAACAACAGCTGGCATATTTGTTGATGTGATGTGCCTGGAAGTCTGATATTAAAATGAACAATGGACCGAGTCTGCCAATCCAGATTATTGCCAGATCTGGGCCAGTCATCTTTTCCTAAGCCTGAACTATGAAGGTGGTATTGTATGTGAAAGTAAACAACTAAAAATAATTGAATCCCGGAAGAAAACTCAGAATGTGTGAAGTAATGCATCATGGTTTTTTCCCCCTGGGGTAAAGGAACCATGGCATGAAGTAGACCACTTACCTTGATCTAGTGCTGAGGTTAAAAACAGTTGGTGCAGTACCTCTGCTCCCATATATGCCTTCATGTTTTGGACAGGGACAACATTACTGTTGCCTTTACTGTAGTGCAGGTGTGTACAAATCCTGGGTGCAAGGTCGCACAGGCAACTAAATATTGTACGGTGGCACCTAATACTTGTAGGCCCTCAGTGCCTGGCACCTAGAATTTTTAGGTGGCTTCAAGATTTTGGAAAATTTGTGCACCTCTGCGTTATGATTGTGAAGAATACTATTTTTGTGGGTGGATGTGACGCCATGTAGTGTGGTAGACATGCACTGGTATTAGAAAGAAAAACTTTGCTTGCATATTCAAGGAATTTATATTTTATTCTGTTACCAAAGTAGTGTTAGGGTTGTGCCACTGCTTCAAGGTCACCCACCGAGGGATCTTAAGAATAATACAGAGAGTGGCACAAAGAAATAACTCACAGAATAGTGTAGGTAAAACAAATATATTCTGAACAGGATTGAATAAGAAATGTGAAGATTAGAAATACAAATGGAGGACATTAATTAGAAGAGAAAGTAAGAAGACACAGTATACAGAAAGGAGGCCAGATTTCAGCCCTGCTAAATAATCAGTGTACCTCCAATTAGGCCATGTGTCACCCAAAGCAGGGCCACAATATTTAGACTTCACAGCATGGTACAGAACTTACTGTTGTTTGATAGTGTGGGCTTTCTTGTCGTTAAAGGAAACAAATTGAACCAAACCAATTTTGGAACAAACACACCCAAACCAAAGTTCATATGCTTCCAGTCTGAAACCTTGAGCAACATTGATCCTGAGTTCCCAAGGAGAATAGGAATTTTGGGGCATAGGAAGGGGGTTAAGGGAAGGTATGGCATAAGAGGGAAAACACATGCACAGTAGAAGCCTGACTACAGTTTGTATATGGAAACAAGTGATGCGCGACACGGGGTACCTAATGCACGTGCTATTTGATTTTGCGTTCTCAGAATACAGCAGATGGTTCCAGAAGACTGCGTCAGAGTTATTGTAAAATTTTTATGTAGATAAACTATGTCCGTCAGCAAGCAATGAAGACTTCCATCCAGTCGCTTCTGTGGCAGGCAAAGTAGGTGGTTACCAAGTGTGTAGGCAGCCCACAACCTTCACAATGTCAGTTGGGTTGCATAAAATAGGTTACAATGGATGGGGAAGCAGCTGGAATGGGTAAAGCTAAGCACATTAAATGTTTGGTGGAAAAGCCGTGCTAGAAATAAATCATTTGAAGGACTGAAGAAGGAGTTGATTGAGGCAGTGTTTTGAGCATGTGTACTGACTTGGGATTGTGTTTTTGTGAAGGTAATACTTACCATTTAGTCATTTTGTTATCTGACTTGGTAGTATTGTACTATGATGCACAGGTGGGGTATCGTAGGTTTGTGGTTATGGTTTTCCTTACACTGAAATTTGTATTTCAGGTATTAGTACAAGCTCAGCTTATTAAATCAGAACCACAGTTGAGTTCAGCTGCTGTGATGTATACGACAGCCCCAGTGACAGATGTTGCAGTGACGTCTAGTGGCAATCCAACACCTGCACCAGCTTCCATACACACCCTCGTTAACACTGCTCATGGTGCAATTCTGGCTACTGGTAGGTTACTGTGGGGAAGTGGTATTTGTGTTTTAATGTTAAATTACCAAAGAGCCATACTGTACTGTCATTTAAGGTATATCCAAATAGAAGAATATTTCACAGTTCTTAATGGCATCCATATTTGTGGTGCTATATATATGCTGGGTGTTTTGGCATCACTTGCTTATGGGTGTGCACAGGCGTGTACACACACGCACACACACAATATGACTACAAACCTCTTGCTTCAAACACTTTGTGCAGACAACACACGAAGGATGTCCATTGGTACTTTATGATAGTATGATACATTTTAGAGGTCTGAAGAATTACTCACAAGACAGTGTACTTCTTTATCTTATTGTAATTAATTCTGGCAAGTCAGGAGAAAAGGGTTTACCTTTTTTGTTTAGGGTTTTGAGATTTGTCAAGAGGAATGAGTAAATCATAAATCCTATTCCCTTTGAATATGAAAGATAATTGACTTTTTGTTTTGCAGGTATACCTCTTGTATTGGATGCAGATAAGCTTCCCATCAACAGAATCACAGCTCTGGCACCACCAGTGAAAGAACCCAAAGTGAAAGAGGGAAAGAGAAGTGCGCATAATGCCATTGAACGTCGGTATAGGACAAGTATTAATGATAAGATAGTTGAGCTGAAGAATATGATTGTCGGGATTGATGCAAAGGTATGCTGTATAGAGTGGAACCCTCTTAAGATATTACTGGAAAAATTCACAAAGTTGCGATTATTAAGCAGGAAAATGTGTTAAAGAGGTTAAGCCTGAAAACGGTGTTATTTTGTAATTACATTTGGAAATGTCATTCCCTATACTAAAATATTATTATTTATAAATTACAAATTAAATATTCATTTTCTCCACCAACCACGTGGGAAGTCTTACTTTATTTAGTGATTTGGACACGTTCATCAACACAAAATTTCTTTTAGAAAACAGTACTGGTGGATGAAGAGCCCATTCTTCCAGGAACTATGGCTTAAAAATGGATTCTGTTTACACTGTTTTGCTACTTTCACTTTTTTTACAGTTCAGCTGTTCACTTTGACTGAGTACTGTCTCGTATTTTAAGTTGACACAGAAATGGAAAGTTCTTTTATGTTGTTTTGAGAACAATTTTAAGTAGCATCCACTGTGTTTATAATATCCAGCTTTTCTGAAATTGAGAGTAGCGTCCATTTTATGTCATTTTTTTTTAGCCAAGTTGAGCATGTGTTTCATAATAAATGGCTGTACAGAATGAAAACTGTACACATAGAATCAGTCTGAAGTGAACACAAAAAATGTATAAATTTTGCAGTAGAAATACTGCAAATTATTTAAATTAAAGTAAGACAATTTGTTGCAATGCAGTCTGGTAGAATCTGTTACTTTTTTCCAGTGTTCAGCATCTGGTCAAAAAGTGTTACAGACATGCTGTGAAATGAATGACACTAAATGTACCGTGATGAGGGGCTAATCCTCTGTGAAGTAGGCCTCTTCTGCTTGGATATGTATACCTTTCAGCATGTTCTTAATGTGGGGGAAGAGGAAAAAAGTCACATGGCTGAATGTCTTGGGAGTGTGGGGGTTGACATACTTGTTGAATGTGGTGTTTGGCCAAAAACTGGGGCACATGTTGGGCCAAGTGTGCCAGTGTATTGTGATGAATTTGCCACACACCTGACTGCTGTTTCCATGGCTGTTTATGGTACACTGTCACAGAGACAACTTAGCAGTTCTAAATAAAAATTCTGGTTTACATTTTGGCCCTGTGGAGCGTATTCATGGTGCACTGTACCTTGTTAAAAAAATGTGATACACATCACCTTTCTCTTTCATCGACCTTGGTGCAGTTGTTTGGGTTGTGGGGATGAAGATGTTTTCCATTGTGGTGACTGTTGTTTATTTTCAGGCTCGTAACCATCCACTCACATTTAGTCACCAGTTACAATGTTTTTAAAGAAATTTTCGTCTGTTTCTGCACATTTGAGCAAATCAGGGGCTACAAACAGGTGGTGCTCTTGCTGTGCTGTCAGGAACAGTGGGACGCATTGTGCTGACACGCATTCGAAGCCCGCATCTGTAGTTACAATTGCCTGGCATGGGCCAGAAGAATTTCTGTTTCCTCACCTATTTACCTAATAGATGTTCTTCAATCTGTTGTCACCAAATCTTGCACTTTTTCAGTCACTTCATCATTTATGCCCAAAGGAAGTGGCAGACCCACTAAACAACCCACGTATGGCTCACAGCATCCCCTCAAAAGACAGTTTTAGTAATTTCATGAGCTTTTGTTCCTTTTTTCTGGAGTCTTGTACAGTATGTGATATATACTCCTTCTGTACGCTTGGACATGACAAAAACACTGCTGTTTACTTGGGATGATTGCATTGGACTGAGTGGCTGCATTGAGGCCTCGCTGATTGGGGAACATGTCCACATATGCGTGCACGCACGCACATGTACACACATGCGCACACACAAGTCCCGTGACAGTGTGACATATTAGAGAAATGAACTCCGCCTGTATCGTTCGTGATCAGGCTTCATATTATTCCACACATCGTGTGGGAAATGAACATGTAGAAATTGATGGCAACACAGTTTGAATGTGTTGTTACTTCCCGTCATACATTTCCATGGATGAACATTGAGTTGCTTATCTGTGCCTCCAACCTGTGGTGGAAACGATGATGGAGGTTGATTGTTAGGACCTGATGGCATTGTTTGGTTATTATTAGAATCAAATTGAATTAATGAGAAATTGTTTAAAATTTTGATGTGAAAATGTATTAACCCTTTAAAGATGAAGCGTATCTGTTTTATATAAGGACTCAGTGCGTACCGCTCTGTAAACACTCGCCACTTCGATTATAAAAGGCAGTCTCTTAATGTTTTATAAGGCAAAAGTTCCTGTTTGTTCTGAGATCCGTACAAAACACATAAACGCAATGTGGACACCACGTAGAATTTTTTAATGTTAAACCTGGTGGTGCGTAAAGGTACCGCTAGTCTTTAAAAGGTTAAGTAGGCGAAAAATTTGTGCATCCTAGGCGTGAAATCTTTCAAGCAGGAATCGTGTTACAATGGCAATGTATGTGTTAGTGGGAAAGTTTTGGGACTAAATTATTCTGACTTCTTAGGCTGGAAAACTCCTTAAGTAGGGATGTCTTAAGTGGGTTTCACTGCATATTTTAGGTTTTTTGATAAATATGTAAGATAAATAGCAAAGATGCAGAAGAGATCTACGTGAAATTAAAGCAACAATTTACAGTATTTTGTTTTGTAGTTATTTAGCTTCTGTTCTTACTTTTCTCCGACACGTTTTGGCGTTTATGTTGCCATTTTCAAGGGGGTTCACTTCAATTACATAAAACTTTCTTTAGCGTGTAGTAACATGTGACTCTTAAAACATCCAAAATCTTGAAAGTTAAAGATTAAATTCTTCTAAAAGATATAATTCTCTGAAGTCATATAGCTTTGCTCTGGTTCTATGTTATTGATATGGCGCTATGTGGTAAGGCATCTCTGATCTGTGATACATGAATGAATATGAGTGAGATAACGTATCATAATGGATGTCACTCATTTCGTTTATTTATCACAGATCAGAGATGCCTTACCACATAGCGCCAGATCAATAACAAAGAACCAGAACAAAGCTATATGATTTCAGAGAATTATATCTTTTAGAAGAATTTAATCTTTAACTTTCAAGATTTTGGACGTTTTAACACTTTCCCTCCGGCTGCCATTTAAACTTTTAAATCCCCCATGCCGGATGATTTTAAGGGCATTGAAAAAAATGTAAAAGTACGCCATTTTTTGTTGTAATAATACGAAATTTTTTCACGCCATCGCAGAAGATTTGCTGTATCTCGTGCACAAAAAATGGAGTTCTTACGTGGATTTGGAGTCCAACACCACAGGTGGAAATTCTGAGGCTGGAATTGCGAATTTTATAAGCCACTAGAAGGCCACTTCACTTTACAAATCTCACAGAGATTAGGTTTTTGGGGCTCGACCCATGAAAATGAACGTTACTCTGACTCCCAGTAATTCAGGCTTGTGTGGTAAACTTCAAAACACTGCCCTATACGAAGTCCTACATCACATTTTCGAGAGTACATTGTCGTGTATTTTTGTACAGTCTTCCCGGTTTGGCGCTTGCTTCTCTCTGCACGCACGCGACATGAGCACTGAGACTTTCCTTTCAGCTTAGCGTGTGTCGCAGGAATCCTATATAAAAAATGGTCTCTCCCTATGAGTCTGACTGCTGGTCTGACCTTGTACTTGAGGTTCTGTGCCAGCAGTAGCGAGCAATCCTTCAGCAACTTTTTCGTAGAAAAACAGGTCTGTGCTGAAGAATATTTCAAATATGTCCAAGGGAGAGCTGTCTTGAGTTATTTGGTAATTTTTATTTATCCCTGGTGCTCCGGAAAACGCAGGTTTCTGAATCTTGCGAATTGTTTCTATCCATCCTAACTCCAAATCTGTATTTGCGCGTTTAGGAATGGCCCTGCGTGTTTTCTTCCTGCCTCTGTCTGGCTTGCGCTGCACAATTTCTTCTTCCTCGGCCTCTTCGCTGCTACTGCTGCCAAAGGGTAAATTTGCTTCGTATGTTTCACTGTTAGAAAGTTCACTAAAACTACCATCGTCTGAGTCCGAGTCATTCACAATTTCATTTATTTTATGAGTTCCGATAAACTATTTTTTGTGAAGAATTTTCTGAAATAGAACTCGGTCCAGGATTCTCCATTTTGCTTGAGGCGCGCTAAACTACAAACACAGCTAATTGATACTTTTCCGAACCACATGCTGGGAGAGGGGTACATGATTCATTGCGTCTGGTCTCGCGTTTCAACCGCGATGAAACAAAGGCGTGCTTTCAGTCAAACGTCAAAACAGTTTGTTGTGCAACCGTTCTGTGGCAAGAGTCCAGCGGGCACACTGCGGAGTGTTGCAGGAAGCGGCACATAGCCACTGAAACTACAGTCATGGAGGAGTCGAGTGGTACACACGGGAAGCCAGTATCTCCAATAGCTTTTTTTTAATGAATTTATGAAAGTCGAGAAGTACTAGTACTCCAGCCGGACAGGTGGCGTGTGAGGCCGCGGAGTACTAGTACGCCGCGCGGATGTTGCTGCATGCTGAAGGAAGTTTTATGTGATTAAAGTGATCCCCCTTGAAAATGGCAATATAAATGCCAAAAAATGTCGGGGAGAAGTAAGAATAGAAGTTAGATAAATACAGAACAAAATATTGTGCAGTGTTGGTTTAGTTTTACTGAAATATAAACATATGCACAGAAATGAGCTACGTAAAGCATGTAGAAGAGATATTGTGGCTCCTGCTTTGTTGCCCACTGTTTAGTGAAAGAGGCATTAGTATGGTGTAGTAGTAGCTATAGCTACAAAAAAAAATCTGGCTTGTCATTTGGTTATTTATAATGCAGGCTTTTTGCAATGTATGGTGGAACTTCATTCATTATGTCTAGATTTAAGGTTTTTTCCCCCTCATTTAGTGTTGCTCTATTTTAGATTTTTCACACTGTCATGAGCAGATCCACTGCCTCAAAAAGAAATAGTAACTGGGCATTTCATTCTGTTGTGATATGTGAAAAGACATTAGTCTTGAAAGGAAAATTTTTGTCTTATGATTTCTGTTTCAGCTTAACAAATCGGCCATCTTGCGGAAAGCTATCGAGTACATTCGATATCTCCAGAATTCAAATGCGAAATTGAAGCAGGAGAATCTGACTCTAAAAATGGCAGCTCAGAAGCCACTGAAGGAACTCCTGGCTGACCCACTGTCTCGAGCAGAAATGGTGAAAGATGAGTGTTCAGGACCCATCACACCACCTCATTCTGATGAATCGTTACCATCACTGTCACCACCACTCTCGGAGGGCTCATTGCCACCATCACCTGATGATCCCTACAGTGCAGAGGTATTAACGGCCATAAAGTCAGCTGTACTTTAAGCCGGAGAGAGCAACATGTCCTCCTGTGTTCTTAAACTAGTATTTTTGCTATTGTGGGATGTTGGAGGTGTCGTGCTGTTATAATGACAAATCTGAATCCACGATTATACTTTTATTACAATCAACTCATACAGGCTTCTGCACTGTGGAGATCAGTAGTAGTGCTGATTGGTCACGGGTTCTGTATAACAGCTAGCTGTGCTGGCTGCAGCGTCCCGTTGACTGGGCCTTGCTGTAGCTGGTCAGTTGTCGAGTGTACAGTACTAGACTGGACTGAACTGGACTTGACTGCCTGGCTGCTCGGAAACCACTTCTTTTATGCACCAGTGTCACTGTGAGGGTGGGTCCTGTGCGTGATGAATGATGACGCTATTGGCTGTCAGGCAGGACTCGTCGCAGGAGTGGGGAGAATGACTGCCACTGAACTGTCGGCCATTGCATGCAGCCATGTGCTATACAGCCACACGGAAGTGGTAGTTTTTGCCGCCGGTGTGATGTTCCCACATCAGCCGCACGAAAGGGGCTCTTGTGCGGTTGGTGGGATTTTCCCACACCAATTTGTGTACCTCACTGGGTTTTATGTTCATTGCATAGACAGTCACACTATTTTATCTAATATTGACTGTACTAGAAAATATTTGACATAAAAGTTATAAGTTTAGTGAGATGTAAACATATATTTTGTCACAGATCAATTTTTTTGTACAGCCCTCGGCTTTTAGATTATTAGAGCTTTGTCTGTACTTCACATAATATTTTTTTATTGGAACAATATGAACCAAAATTAAATGTATTAAGCGACTTTTATTGAACCACAAATACCGCATTTGGCTTAAATCCGTTCATTAATTGTGGTCAGATGGACAGACATGGTATCCTGTATATGCGAAGGTAGCATTATAAGCTCAGTAATAGAAATTGTTACTAAGGCTACTGTTGTGCTCAGAAATTTGACATCTATCTTAGCTCTATGTAGTGATGTTTGTGGCTCTCTTCTTTGCACTGTTTTATTTTATGGGCAAGATGAACAAACTCATGTGCAGTGCAGCAGGCAAATTGTGAGCAGCGAAACCATCCACGCAAGTGTGTGAGGAGGAAGAAAGTCATGGTTACAGCTGTAAACTGAAAACTAGGCAATAAAACCTGCCAGAAATGTAGGTGATTAAATGGTAGTGGCTGGCATGAAAGCTGTAATGTTTTGTTCACCCAAATATGCTGGTAGAACCATTCTCACAACTGTTGTACATATCAGTGAACAGTATCTAACGTATTTGCTGCACCGTATGGACACTCCCAGACTTACACAATAGTTACGTCCTGGAAGGTCCACTCAAGACGGAACTGATTATATGTGTGGTCAATTACATATGTGTGTGCAAGGGAGTCCAATTGAAATCCAAATTCCAGCACACTGGAACCTGACTGCCTGCAGTATAATGACCTTGCCAACTGTGTTATCGCCCAGCAGTATTAAGCCTGCAACCTTCTTCTCATTGTGCTTTCATTCGCACAAGGAAAAATTCAGTGCACTTTTAAAAAATGTTCATTATTTCATTTTTTAAACCTTTTTTTACTGTTTTGAAATGGTGTTAAGTCCGAAATTGTGTAAGTTGGGGAGTATCTGTAGCATGTTGCTGTTTCAGAAAATGTGTAATGTATTTTCAGATCACAGACATGAAGGAGGAGGAGGAGGATGATGTCATTGGTGTCGGTATAGCCAGGGGAATGTTGGACCATTCGAGGATGGCCCTCTGTGTATTCATGCTGGCCGTGGTTGCATTCAATCCATTTGGTGTGGTTTTGAAGAGATATACTGATTCCAGCAGCGACTACTCAGCTACAGTGGTTGATGGAAGGACTCTCCAGCAGGTTGAAAGTAAGTCGAGAACGATCTTGATTTTTGTCTCTGTAGTGTTTATATTGTGTAATGATGATACATCAGCTGCAGGTGTTGTTGAGTCAGCATTGTATAAAAGAGGAAAATAATGGTGAGTGAAGAAGTGGAAGTGGTCGCAGCCTCCTTCAGTGTACAAAATAACTCATGTTGTATGGTGGTGGCGGTGGCGGCAGTGGCGGTGGCAGTGGTGGTGGTGGTGGTTCTAATAGTTCCTTCAGGTCACAAACTACCCCTGGTGGTTGTATTGGATTTTCTTAGCAAGAAGTACTGGGTCTTGCTGTCCCTTATTCATTTTGTCATTTCCTGTTTTCCACAGCCTTGTATATCAGGTCCCTGTATTGCAGCCTGTTTTGTGTGCCAGTTCATCATCACAGTTTCTTGTATTTCATCTGTTCACCTTGTGAGTGGTCTTCCTCCTCTGCTGCCATCTCTCAGTCTTAACATCAAGTCTTTCTCCAAAATATATCAGTTTTCTTATTGTGGATAAAGTTTCCAGAAAGTGGTTGGGCTTAATTTGATTGGTCGCTAATGTATTTCTCCTTCTTGCTGTCTGCGGTATTCTGAACATTCTTCTCTGTGTTCTGGTCCTGATATTGTAGAGTGGACTACTATAAATTTAATAAACAGGAACTGTTTAATGTAGATATGCAAGTGGAAAACCGAATATTAATAGGAAAGCAGTCTTGTTTGAATATCTCTTTTCTCTGTTTGTATAAATTTGTTCTGCATGATCTTTCGAAAATTTGTCGTGTTACAGGCGGAGAAAATTATAAAGCCCGTCCGTCAACAAAATGTGTGCAGAATACTTTAATGGTAGACTGGCATAGGTGGAAAAGTAAGAAAGAAGGTTACAAAACAGCTGCTTAAAACTCCATGGAGTAGGGTACTTACTCAGATGCTAATGGTCACCCAGAGTCAAGCAGTCCCTTACTGTGTGCGGAACCCGAAGTTTTTTTTTATTTTTTATTTTTTTTATTTTTATTTATAGCAGGCGGGGAAGGGGCAGTTCATTGCTCATGGACAGTGCAGGTTACATGTGTAGCATTCGTTTTCTGGTTTACAATTTGGAAAATATGTGTGTGTGGGGAATGTGCTGTGCAATGCTTTTGATGAAGTGTGTAGAGTGTATGTTGAATGAAAGTTTTTCTGAAGGAAAGGATGCTCAAGCCTGAGACTCTGTGGTGAGCATTGACAAGTGCTGCTGGTAGACCTTCTGTGCTGGACTTTCCTTCTTTAAACTTCTGTATTATTTCTAGTTCCAGTTTTGTTGTCAAAATTGCACGTCTCAGTTTTTCCACTATTTTTGGTAGCTGAATAGAAGATAATATAAAAAAGTTAAATACTAACTTCATGGAGATGATTCATTTTTTAAAAGCTATCCTTAGCTGGTCAAGAACGTCCCTTGATGTTTTAAAATAAAGATGTTCATCGCAATTTTTGCCTGTCCCTGTCCTGGCCCAGATGAGTCTGATCCATGCCTTCTGATTCTGTTTCTTCAAGATGCATTTCAATATTATTTTCTCATTGATGAGTATGGCTTCAGGTTTATCTCTTTCCATCAGATATTTCCAACAAAACCCTGTATGCATTTCTGTTCCCTCCCATACATGTTATGCCCTACCCATCTGATCTCCCGTGGTTTTATTACTCTCATAACACGGTTAAATATCAATAAAAGTAAGAAGTGTACCAAGTGAACCATTAAACATGAAAAGCTAAGGAGTACAACCACTGTAATTTAAATTAAATACTGTGTCTATTAAAAATGCTGTTCGTAGAAATTTTAGTTCAGTACAGTTAGAAAATGAACTCTGTGTGAATTTAAAACCCTTACCTGTTGACTGATGTGTTTCTTGGCCATACTGTTGATCACTAAACAGCAAGACAAATGGGTTTCGAATAGTAGCTAGCAATATTTGTTTAGTACTACAGAATAAAATAGAAAGTTGCAACAGTGTGAGAAGAAACGGTTCATTGCAAATCGTTGTAAATTTTCATTGATGCATATTGCTGAAACAGATGTAATGGGTAGCACTTACATTCTTCCAGGAAGCCATAGTCAGTGACTGATGAGTTACAGAAATTGTGGTTAATTGTAAGGTGGACTGTATTTAGAGATTATATTGAAGTTCAACGGAGAACAGTAAAATTCTCAGGACAGGTGGTACTTCAACCAAAATTCTTATCGAGTACCTCCTGCATTCAAATTAGTGACGCAGTTACTCAATCTAACCCGCTCGGTGTAAAAAACCGTCTATAAAATTCATGTTAGCAGAAGACATTGTGGTAAAAGTGTAAGGTGCTGACTTTCTGTGCCACAGGACTTGGATATGCTACCAGTCAGTGCCTTCCCATCAACTTATACGCCTGATAGAATTAATATTGTGTGAACGTGATTGCTCTAGTAATAGATTGCACCAAAAAGGAACAGTCTCTTGCCTAGTTTCTTAAACCAGATATTGTGAGAAATAGTCTAAATTTATGGAACAGTGACAGTTCAGTATGTTGGTAATGCGAGAGGCAGGTATACACATGTCCACAAACATAAGAAGCAGATCAAATGGCATATGTGGGAAACTGCAGAAATTGCACATGAAGTGAGCTTCATTCATGGAAGGAGCAGGTGCAGGAATGGATTTATTCACAGGTAAACACAGACTGTCGTGATGTAATTAGGAAACTTACGGACCCTTGGATTGATACATTGAAAGTGAGGGAAGTTAGATAGCAATTTAAGTTGACGCTATCTGTCTCGTCATGTATATAGAATTACATAAATGACACTATGTATTGTGTCTGACACAACCTTTATTTGTTAGGCATTTTTCAAACACTACATGTAGTGTCTGAAAAATTAATAACAAAGGTTGTGTCAGACAGAATGCGTAGTGTTATGTATGTAAATTGCATAGAAAGCTGGTACATATGTAGCTGCTGTGTGATGATTTTGTCAAAACGTATTTTCATTCTCTTTTGTATGTACATCATGTGTGTCACTTTCATAAAATTGGTGTCAGTTATCTAGGATATACCAGTATGTAAGTATGAAAATAGGTGTATGTAGACAGTTGAATATACAAACCATGAATTGTGTCAGTCCAGTGTTTTAACTTTTCTTTGCAAACATATTTTCCATTATAAGTAACATTCAAACCTATGGTCTATACTGTGTATACCAATTCGTACCATACTGTTGACAGGTTCAGAGTCTGGCGTTTGGCAGTGGGTGGGATCGTCTCTGTTTCTTTGGATGTTCAACTTCATAATTCTCCTTAGTTGCCTCATCAAGCTGTTTGTGTATGGGGACCCAGTAATGCCAGCCAAGTCAAAAGAATCTGTTGCCTTCTGGAGACACAGGAGACAAGCTGATTTTGACTTGTCCAAGGTACATTATTGTCCAGTTTGTAGCTCAGTTAATGCTTTTTAGTGTTTACAACTAAATATACTGTACCAGAACAAAGATTGTCATTGACACTTGCTTAATGTGTTTCAGTATTTTTTTAAATTTAATTTGAGGATGAAAACACATATTTTTGGACACTGCTCAGGCGGTTTTTCACATTTGCTAGCAGGGACTAGGCGGCGCTACTAACAAGCCCAAGGTTGGACGGAGACATATGTTCAGTTAATTTATGCAGTTCTGTTATTGTACTATAATTCGTTTTTGTAGTGTGTGTGTGTTAAAACATGCATTGTTAAGTCTGTTTGTGTTCTTATTTTTTGAAACTTAATTTAACCATGCTTTTTATTGTTTATCCACATTTATTGCTTTCTATATTGCGGATCTCTTAGAGGAAACCCCGTAGTAGACTTTGGGCTAAACAGTGATGGGCTTTTCTCTGTACTGGTTTAGGCTTAGTGTTTTGAGATCAAGCATGCTAGCAGTTTGTTCATATGAGTACAGAAGTTGCTGTTTGATCTTTAAAGAGGAAGCAGTTTTGGAAACTTCAAGCTGAGAAGACTGTTTGGATGTAAATTGGATGAAGTAACAGAAGAAGGGCAAAATGTTTATATTAAGAGAAGCTTGATTCAATGTGCTTTTTGCCAATTATTATTAGTGCTTAAACTGAACATGTTGAGACACATAGGGACATGCAACAGGTGTATGTAAAAGGTAAAGGCAAAGTTGTATGTATACCTGAGATGAAGATACTTGTGAGGCTTGTAGGTAAAACTTCTCTTTTTAGATCTTGATATTAGATATAGATGAATAGCTTCATAATCAGGCCACTTTAGTCTTAGGGGTAGTAGAGGTCCTATTATCCACTGCATGAGACTGGATGATCGCCATATGCAGTCTGAAAGTAGTAGGAAAGAGAAAAATTCCTTCCCTTTACTTGGAATTGAAGAAAGCTTACATGAAGTAACCTCACTGGTGATGAACAGAGCTTTGGCATGTATGAGTGAAACAGGCGCATGTAAAATTTAAGTTGGAGAATGTGAAAACAGACTGATGGGCAGAAGAAAGAGCGTGGGGGGATACAAATAACATAATCTTAGGGAAGTATGATAGCTACTTGAGACCCAGTAGGTTGATACAGTGTTAATGCTCTAGACTGGTATTCTGGAGGTGCCCAGTTTGAGTCTAGACTTGAAAACTGGCCATCCTGATAGCAATTTTGTGATTTTCCTTTGTCGCTGTAGGCAAATGCTAGGATAGTACTTTGAATAGTTCATGATCACTTCCATCTAAATCTCTTCAGTTTCGTCATTTACCAGTCATCCTACTGTTGACACTATATAGCCTGAGATGTGTGATGTCATGTAAGGAAACATAGGTACTAGAATGAAATTGTCAGTATAGAGCTAATGCTATCATTGATTCAGGTTCAAACTCTCTGTTCTACATGAAGAATTCTTTACAAACCTGGTAGTTCATTAATATATGTGTGGATGCATGGAAATTGTATTTTATGTCAACAGGGGGTGTAATAAAACTGAGGTCAGGAATCTGTTGTGTTTATGAGATAAGAAACTGTAAAATTCATGTGGGAACTTGCAGGGAGACCATGCGGCTGGCAACCAAGAACTGAGACGATGCTTGCAGTCTGTTGGCCGCCCCCTGCCAACTTCAAAACTAGAACTGCTTTCATCTACAGTCTGGCAGATAATACGTCAAATTCTACACCGGTTGTGGTTTGGAAGATGGTTGGCAAAGCATACTGGAGGATTCTTTGTGGACAGGTTAGTACTAAATTTATGTACTGTTATTCTGGTAAGTCTGTACATTCCTTCCACGTATTCCTTTACTTCAATTCTTGCAGTGAAGTCAATTTTATTGGGTTCAGATTATGGGGTACATGGTGATGTACTGGCAACACCAGACGTTATGCTCAGGGCCCGGATTCAGTGCAGATTTTTCCACCCCCATTCTTTCTCCATCCTTTTGACAGAATTTTATGGATTGTGGGAAATATGGGTTCTCACTCTCACCCCTTACTACCATCTACCAGTGGTTTGGAATCTCTATTAAACTGTATATTCATTTCATATTGTTATTTCCCCAACGAACTACATTCTTGAAATAGAGTTTGCCTGTATGCTGGTAGCTGGTAATGTGCTCAAAAAAATTCTCTGACCCGTATGGAACCTGAAGGCTTGTTACCATAGCCTGCAACTGAACTATTTCTGAGCCAGATGAATCTAATCATCACCTTCACATCCTCTTGCATGAAAGGTCCGTTTTTGTTCGAATTGTTGATTGATGCTTAGGTCTAACAAGTTGTCTTCCATTCAGGTTTCTCAATCAAAAGATTGTATGCATTTTTTAAATGGTCGTTGTGAGTAGACAGACTGACATGGCCTTCAGTCTTGTTACTTTATAAGTGAATTCCTTCGCTGTGGTCAGATAGGCAGATCCCAGATAAACAGAATCAGTTAATTGGAATATAAAAAGCAAAGGCTCAGATAGGACCCACAAAGTACCTTTTTCTTTCCCCCTCCAATGGCACAACAGCCCCTAGTGGACCAGGCCCTCCTCATTATCGAGACTTCATGATCAGACTCGGACACACCAAACTCAGTTGGACTCCTCTGGACGAGTGATCAGCCCAACACAGACCTCTACCTGACAGCACACAACATTTAACGAGAGACAGACAGCCATGCCCCCAGTGGTATTCGAACCCACAATCCCAGCAAGCAAACAGCCACAGACCCATGCATTGGACCACACAGCTACTGGAATCAGCACCCAGAAAGTACATATTTACACATACATTAAAACCCTGTTACAACATTTTTGAAAATTCCAAGAAAATCTGACTTCTTAAGCGGGAAATTTCTTAAAAGGGTAGGACTGAAGGGTTCTATTTTTTAACTTTTTTGTGAACTTATTACATATGTATGCTGAATTGGTTTAATTTGCAGCTGTCTTAACACATTCTCACCTGTATCTAACCATCTAAGCATTTTGTCTGTAACATTTCATTCACAGTTTTGTTTACACCTTTAACTATACTGTCACTGACTTCTCAGCCACAAGTTCACTTGTCATTCCAGATGTTTGCTTTTCCTTGAAATGTTTGTCAAGCGTGGGTTGTCTTGCTCTTTTTTCAAAAACAGTTGCAGTATACATCTTCAGATTCCGTATGTTCGCTATTAGGTAGACCATAAGGGGTGGTTAGTAGTTCCAGCCACTTTCACTAACTCTGCAGTATCTTGAATTCATTTTCTGGAATTGCTGATGTAACTTATCTGCACACAGTCACCACGAATGTTTTCTCAGTCACGCTGCACCACAATGCATTTATATTACCGCCAATAAATTACGTTTAAACAAGTTGTTGCTTGTGACCACCCACTTATCTGGCGTCAAACTGCTGTCCGCCCCAACAAGGTGGAACACCGGTTGGCTTCAGCTAGTGTGCTTAAGCTTCTTCAAATGTTATTGGTTGCCTTAGTTTCCTCCTAGTCCCGGGCAGTTGAAGCAGCAAGTGAGTTTCCACATGCCAGCATTGCCAAATGCAGGCTCATGTAGGTCACAGAACAGCTAGGATCAGATTCTGGTCACCTGATACAAATTTCCAGTTGTCATGACAGAGACCGAGTGGTGGAGGTGACTGACTGCAGTCTCTGCATCAGGGAAGAAATATGACACCCCTGTGCTGGCCATTCTGCTGTGTGAAACTTGGCAGAAATGACCTTGGGGGTTAGCCTATATGAACTGACCGCACCACTTGAACATTGTATTTTGGAAACATAAGGAATGGAAACTCGAGGAAATTGTTAAAGATTTTGATACAGGAAGTGTTTGGGTAAAAAAATTATTTCATCATCAAATTTGTTACTTCTTAGGTGAGAAATTTTCTTGTGCAAGGACATATAAAAAGGGCAACATGTAATGTTAATCAAATGGGAGCATTTTGGTACTTTTTAATCTTGACTTCTTAGGCAGGAAAACAGCTTAACCAGGAACGTCTTAAATGAGTTTTACTGTACTTGTATGACAGAAACTTAGGTAATTAGTTTTAATCTAGGAAGAAGTTTAATCATTTTTCCTTGTGACTACAATTTATGCTATGCTTTTGGTTATTTGGTCTCAAGTGTGACGAGAAGAGAAGCAGTGAATTCAGCAAAGGAGCTGTCACTTGTGTACCATCGTTTGCACCAGCTTCATCTTGTGAGTGGATCAACAGAGGGACATTTTACTGGCCTCATGTTGGCATTTAGTGCAGTCAACATGGCAGAAGCCTCATCAGATGTCCTTTTAGCAGAACAGTTGGCTGATATTTATGTGGCAGCTGCTCTGCGTATAAAAGTGTCGTGTCCATCGTTCCTTCAGTTCGTTAACAGGTACATGAAAGGGACAATTCAATAACATGACCAAATTTTGACAATTAAAAACGTGGATACACACAAACATGATCGGGTTTGGGCGTCCCTACACATGTAAGTTCATGCATGATGCGCGGGGAACCAAAACTTATGCAACAAGTGTAACTTATGATATGCAAGTATGTTTTGTGGGCTTGCCAGTTTTGCACAGATGTTGGAGGTGATTTCCCCGTCTTTGTAACACAAATTCACTTTTATTGTTATGTTTGAAGACACTGAATAAAGCGTTGCATGCACCATGGTCACTATGTATCTTTCAGTGTTTTGTTGAAGTGCTTCAGGGTTTGGGGTTTCTTTGTGTATATATTGTGCCATAAGTAGACCCAGATGCGGAGGTAAAAATGTGGGATGTTAGTTCTAGTGTTCAGGGTGGCCATAAATTCTTTGAAATTACAAAGACACCAAAGAACTCTGTCAGAATTGCTGTAGTGGAATTTGCTCTATTGCATACCACAGACCCATCTTTTTCACTGTTAAATATCATGTTATGGAAAATGTATTGATTTACACCACTCTGTACTGGACCCTACTGTGACTTCGTGGCCAAATGTCAGGCATTGACAGTCTACCGTTTGTGATTTCAGGCTTCAGCCATGATGCTGATGAGATCTGCACTCTTCTGGGGTAGAAGGCTCTTCTTGGACTACTTGACCCTTGAAGATGGGACCGATACATTGTCCCAAAACGTCGATAAAGGATTACCATTCAACGCTGCGTAATACCCCAGAAGAGCACAGATCTCATCAGTCCACTGTTTCTTTGTAACATGCATATATTATTCCTGCATTATTCACTCAGTCTTTAACCTTTTAAAGCCTAGCAGTAACTTTATGTACCACCAGGTTTAACATTAAAGAATTCTACGCGGTGCCCACGTTGCGTTTGTGTGTTTTGTACGGATCTCAGAACAAACAGCAACTTTTGCCTTATAAAACATTAAGATACTGGTTTTTATAACTGAAATGGAGAGTGTTTACAGCATCGTACGCACTGAATCCTTACATAAAACAGATACGCTTCGTCTTTGGAGGGTTAAATATGTCTTAAGCAGAAAGGCTGGTATGTGATACGTCGTAGCACAGTCGTGTAGAGGTCACCTGCGAAGTGGGAGGTTGGAGATCATTTCCTGTGTTAGTCATTTTTTTTATTTGCGTATCTTGTTATTTTTTTTAATCCCCATGTTTGAAATTACGTAGGGAGCCTTAGAGATTTCTGTCAATACTGTCTCACATATCTATCGGCCTTTTTTAGCAGGTTTTTTGTCCGTCAGTGATCCAGTAGACGTGACTTCATTAATAAGGTTACAGATGCCTGTTGTGCTTGTAACTGTAATCATGGCAAAGTTTTGACATAATTTTCTCTGACATCCTGTCACAATCTAGCAGAACCACATTGCACATGTGATTGATACAGAAAAAACACACTCTTAACAGCACATATATCAAGTAACAGCCATTTCAAACATGGTGATTAAGAAAAAAATATTACTGACGCAGGAATCAATCCCCAACCTCCCACTCTGCGGGCAAACTGTACATTACTGTGCTGCCTCATATCACATGGTGCCCTGCCTGCTTAAGAGGTATCTACAGATTAAGGGATTAATGCGGAAAGTATAAATGCATGCTACAAAGACACAGTGGAATGGCGACACCTGATATTTTGGCCACAAAGAGTAGGATTCACTACCACACTGCAAAACCAGAACTGAATCGGAGGGGATTAGTTAACGGTTTCCCCTTGTTGGCACACCTGTACAGTCTGTCTTACAATGAAGTTTCTGGATAACTGTTAAATGCAGATGAATGTCAGTCATAGTGTTAAGAAGTAGTCATGGCTGACCAGATTTCTGCTTGTTATCCAAACGGCCTGTCACAAATACACTCAGCAGTGTGGCATATTGCTTAATTTATGTGGAGTGTGTGACTCTGCAAACACGCAAGAATAACCTCTGGCATTCCGTGTATGACTTTGTGATGAAGTAATATTCTGTAATATTCGCCTCTTCCACTTGTGAAACACTCATATTTACACTTAAAATGTCTGAACAAAATTGGCATACCAAACTGACATTTCAAGGCCACTAACATAGGATAGAGTGCTGGGAAGTATACCAGTGTATCCCGAAGTTCAGACACATGTACATACATTGTGTTCTTGCGTAATAAAACTGTGTATTGTAAAATAGTCCTGCGTCTTTTGGCTCATTCTGTATTTGGGTTTAATATATGACATTTCAGGAGTCAAGTTGCACTTTCATCTTATCACAGTGAATCCTGATCAAGATAATACAGTGTTCATCAGTGAATTCAGTAGGAAAGTACTTTAAGTGTGATATTTGAAGACAGTTTCTAAGATTATGTTGTGTTGGTGGTATACAAATGCTCACATGGGACGTCAGTGGAATGATACTGATGGGGGGTGAAGCCTGTAGTACTCTGATCAAAACCTGTCCCAGTGCCACTTCATCCACCATAAATCCCACATGGATTGTCCTGGGATTGAACCCAGTGTGTGTGTGGTGACAGGCCGGCAGTTAGCTGCCTGAGCCATGTAGCAGCTTGGTAGAGACCCATGATGGAGTTACATTTTCATGACTGACACAATTAAAAAAAAATACTTTGCCATTTTCTGGAACTTTACTCGTAATTTACAAGTGAAAACAGATGTGGAGAAGTGCTGCGATATGATGTTTAAAAACTGTGGTACACTCTACAGTGTGTTAATTGGTTGGCTGTAAAATTAAATGTAACCATCTTAAGATGGGTCAGGATCCTTTTTTTGAAGCATTACTCAGGTAATGTTGGTGCCCACCATTATGACCAGTGTGTCATATTGAGTCAACCAACGTCACAAAGCTTTAGAAAGTATCTCCCTCTCCTCCCCGTTTGTTTCAATGGATTAGTTTTATATCAAATTTGTTAGACTGAAGCATGGCAGATACTTTGATGGTGGAGCCACCCTGTGTGTTTGTTACTATTCATAGTTATTCATTTCTAGGTTCTATTTGAGTCTGGCTCGACATGTGTCCTTTAAAGGATGTAGTCAAGTACCATTGCGACTACAGTGGCTGTTTACTGCGTATGGACATCGGTTCTTTGTGTCACGTCACTGGTCGTATGACTTCGTAGCTGGTTCACCGTTCAGTAGTCTAGGAAACCGTGCTGATCCTCTGGCTTATGTTATGCGTGTTTACCGGGAACACTTGCTAGAACGTGCATTGCAGACTCTATTGGCTCCAGGGGGCAGACTTGATGCCTACGATGAAGAGCCACTGAGACGAACCCAGACATCTGATGTGCTAACTTATGTCCAGATGCTCATGGAAAATGCAGTGGCTGCAGGAAATCAAGGTGACACAGCACTGTCACTATCAACAACAAACATTCAAGTGGCATGTAAGTAAATTACAAAATTCTGGGAAGCTGGTGGAGGAGATGCTTATACCAAATGTCTGAACCATCAAATCAAGTACAGTGAAACCTGTGTCTGTTGTTACCCTATGCAGTGTGGTC
Organism: Coptotermes formosanus; assembly: GCA_013340265.1. Taxonomy (NCBI): domain Eukaryota; kingdom Metazoa; phylum Arthropoda; class Insecta; order Blattodea; family Rhinotermitidae; genus Coptotermes; species Coptotermes formosanus. The sequence continues at coordinate 53,995 of BLKM01012010.1, forward strand.
CCACAAATACTGTCAATTTCTTCTCGTCCCAAACAAATCGCCCATATATACAATGTGTAATTGTATTGGGTGTATAGTTTCTCAGATTGTCGCTGTCCTGCGTCAGTCATACAGAATTCTTTATCCGGACTTGCATTAGCCCCAGATGATTTTCTTTGATAAATATGCAGCAAATGTAGTGTGATGTTTCTGGAACATACATTAGCAGTAACTTTCCTATACTGGTAATTACAGTTTATGTATGAAATGTCGCTGTCAGCCAAGTGTGAACGATGGTTGAGCGCCGGGGTTGATGGGGAAGCTTAGTTATACAGTAGCTAACATGTGAACTATGTTCTACAGTCATCAGTGTAGTACTGTCTTGCATCATTCTGTTTGCACCCCTTCATTTCAGCACTTGAAAGTTGTGTGATTTAGTACTATTATTTGTCATTTTATTTGTTGTTTGTGCCAATCATGGTTGGAAAATAATTGAAATTGTGTTATCTTAAACATCTCATTCTCCTTTAATTGCTGATTGATCAATTGATTGAGGTGTAATAAGCAGTTATAATTTATCATCCTGTTGTGTCTGTGTTACAGGCTCAGAGGATGAGCTTGCCCACTGGTGGTCAGGAGTTGTGGGTGTTGCAGCATACTGGTTATTAGGAGAAGATTCACAAGCAGAGCGTCTGTACCCACGAGTAGAAACACTTCCTGAATGCTTAAACGACATGACAGATCCTCTCCCGCAGGCTGTGTTGACAGCATTTAGGAGCCGACGAGCCTCACTTAATTTGGGTTGTCGTCATCCTGGAAACAATCCCAGTAACAAGACCATCTTAAGATGGTGCAATATGGCTGGACAGTATCTTGAGGATAGCCTCACATACAACAGTTGCAAGCAAGCTAACGTTTTGGTACATGTAAGTAGTGTCATCTCAGTATAATTCATGTATGATACTCTATTGGTTTTTTTTAACAGAGTGTTGAAACTGTGCATTAATTTCAGGTGTTGGTCCTGATGTCTAGAGTGTTAATATTTAGGCATATCATATTTCATCATCGGCAACTGCCTTCATGAAATATATTGGTTGCAATTACAGTTTAATAAACTGAAGCTGTTAGATCAGATGTCAGTTTAAATCACATGGATCCCTTAGTTTTGACAGCTGGCAAGGAAAATAAACATGATTGGGATTAAGAATGTGATGTGTTTATCATTGATATGCCATAATAAAAATTACATGAATCCACTCAAGTTGAACATTGCACTTGAAGTTGGATTACGCTTATATTCTGGGATTTTTTTTACAAATGTCCTCAGCTTTGAAGTTACGTTAGTAATAATACAAATCAGTTATTGCAAATACAAGTATATTTCCTGACCCAGATGGCTAGTGTTAGAATTCAGCTTCCTTATTTTCTTGAATGCCCCATGCATCACATTTTTCAAGAAATAAGAAAATTGTGAATTTATTGGAGTATACAGTACATGGGCAAGAATAAGTCCACGTGATTCATAGTGTCTTCACGTTTTAACACAGTGTTGTTGCTTTATTTATGCCACAACAGCATTCTGTGTCTGACATCATGCCACTAGGAGACCCATGTTGTCACCGCCCCAGTGTACAGTTCATGTCTTGCAAATGAGAAAACCTCACCATCCATCCCTGCTTTGCCTTGAAACCGTGGATTTCATGTTCCTTTGCCAGTACTAAGGCTTTAACTAGCACATTTCACCCAAACTGCTGTTTTTCTGTTCTATATTCACAAAGCTTTTCTTGTGTTCAGAATTTTTCACTTGTCACAAAAACATCTTCAGTTACCATGGCTTTACAGTTTCACCTAATCTTTCTCCAGTCTCTGACAGCTTTTACTAATGAATGATTTCAGATTTATTCTACCTCTTTAATTATTTGTAGTATTTCTCTAACTATGAAATATAATGACAGAATGCATTTACGGTAGCCCATAGGTTTAATATCCATTTGTACGTGGGGTGTGTTTGACTGCATGGAAGAAAATTGTGGAAGTCAAATATTTGGGCAAATTATCTAAGACTGTGCACAGTGAATAGTTTGTTAACTGTAAGTCGTAAATATCAGAAGAGTTAACAGAGTTCTGTTGCAAAATGTTGTTAGTAACAATATTCATAATAGTGACACTATTTTATATCTAATTCTGTTGAATACTGGCCAAGCCTGACGTGGAGTTTCACTGATTTTGTTCACCATCTCTCTGGGTTTTACACACACAACTCAGTTCCTCTTTTACTGAATTGTCTTGAATGCTCAACATATTTTGTTTAGAGAAAGGGGGTGTGCAGCTGATGTGTGTGGGGAAGGCATGAATAAGTTAGCTTAAATCAGTATTTCGACTTCAGCAAGTATGAATATTCTTGGGTTTCTGATTGTGAAGTTTGCCCTTGGTCTGCACCACATTATAAACATCACTGTAAGAATTATTTTTACCATATCATTGGAAACTGCATACTCTTTTTATTAGTGTAATTGCCTTATTTGTCTTTACAAGTTAGTTGTATGTTATAAGACTTGTGGGATATATTGTTTCTGCCCTTATAAGACATGGTTACCTGTAACAGTGAAGTCTAGCAGCGATGGAGTTGTGAAGTTTTTTGGTGTGTGTGTGTTCTTAATATTCTGGTTTGTTGTTTAATCTTTGCTGTGTCTTTATTATATATACATCTATGGTAAAGTTACACGTTCACCTTGCCACAACTGTGGCAGTCATGTGTGCATAATCCACACAGTACGCAGCAGTACTATCATTAGCACATTTTTCTCTAATTCTGGCTGATATCTGTGGTGCTCATACAGTATGTTTTTATCTTAGTAAGGAATGTTTTCCGCCATTTTTCCTTCCTTTCAGTGTGTTCTGTTAATGACAATTGTCAAATTGGGCTTCTTGAATCTTTGACATGAACGCTTGTATTATGTTTGTTTTTCTTGTGGTCATTGAGAGGCAACAAACATTGTGGTTGAGTGGTTAGCACTTGAGCTTTGTTCAGAGGGTCCTAGATTCAAACTTGGAGGATGACCTGCCCTGACTCAGTTTTTTTTATGGGTTTCATTTGTCCTCCAAAGTATGTGCTGCAGGAGTATCTTATATGAGATTACAGCCACTTGCACATGCTTTGCATTGTAGTAAGATTTCTTCTCTGGTGACTTGCTCCACTATAAAAGGTAGTCAGTCTGTTGGCTTGTTGACGCAGGTAAGCGGATAAAGAGACTGTAGCACAGACAGTACAAATCTAAGCATGGTGGTATATGGCATGCCGTCAGATCTGTCCATCTACTGAGAGAGCAGTCTAAGGCAGACTGCAGTATAAGTGAGAACCACAAAAGAGAATTAGTTTTATGAAGAAAAAATTATATTTTTATTTGTTCCTCAGATTGTTTAAAGCAGTTACATACGGCATGTACACGAAGGTGTTGTTTCTTCTAAAGTCATCTGCATCAAAGTTTGGTTGAAATCCAGCATTTCTGAGACCTACTGTGTCCCTTTTGTGTGTGTGGTTTCCAGTGTGGGAACAGGAGACATCAACATATGCCACAGGGACTTTATCCACCTAGATAGAAAACACAAATATTACATGTTTGTATACATACAACTGCATCATAAATTATGACATATAAATGAATATTAACCAAGAACATATTAACATCATACTAGCCATAGTGTCCAGCTTATTCTGTTTAGTGCTGCACTTACATATATTCTACATATGTTACTATTGTACATGTCAGATCGTGTTAGCATTATGTATTCCTTTGTATTTTAAGTCTCGATGATGATGGCTTAATGCCAAAACATGTAGGAAGGTCCTTGCTAACTAACTAACTAACTAGGTAACTAACTAACTAACTAACTAACTAACTACCTAGCTAGCTAGCTAGCTTCATGGAGCAGAGTCCTTCCTGAGAAGCTACCAGGTCCTCAACTAGTCAAGAAATGCCCCACATTTCATGGAACCCAAAGGTTCAGTACTGCATTTACAAGCGCCCGCCACCTGTCCCTGTCCTGAGCCAGATCAATCCAGTCCATGCCCCCCTCCATCCCACTTCTTGAAGATACATTTTAATAATATCCTCCCATTTATGCCTGGGTCTTTAGAGTAGTCTTCTTCCCTCAGGTCTCCCTCCCAAAATCCTGTATGCACCTAGCGAAGGCCCAAGTGTATGTATAACTTGTAGTTTTGTTATGTGCGTATGTTGGTGTATGTGACTACTTTCCTCACTGGTGTTAGAATCTTACAATGATGTCTGTTATGTGTGGAGTATGCGTGGTGCCTTAGGTGAAGACAGTATTGTTTTATTTTTGTACCTGGAACAGTTATACAATGTTGAAATGCCTTCATGAGTCAAAGACAGAGCTGGTTCCTGGGGTGCATTGTAGTTGCATTGCATCTATTTATGAAAAGTGCAATACTTCTGCAGTGCAAGACCAGAGACCAGCATAAACGTCATTATCATAGCACATATACGCAGTTGTAAGTACAGCAGTTTATTATTGTCACACTCTTTAGTATTATATTTGCCCACATTTACTGGATATATAAACAAGTAACTTTAAAATAGTAAGGTTATGTACAGGTTCTCTGCAGTGTCTACTTTGCACTTGAAATTAGTGTCTTAAAAAATTAAGTCTGCAGCCTTTGTGAGCAAAATCTGACGCTTGGCTCCACCTACTTTGCTTATGTTTTGAGGACGAACAGGTATATCGTGTCTTATGTGTTTGTCATACACAGTAGTTTTAAACCAGTTGACAGATACGTACGAAATTTGAAGTGAACGTCATTGCATCAGAGGACGTCACATTTACACTTCTAATTTCATACCATCATTAATACCGACATACAAGTCATGCAGACTTCTGAGGCACTATTAACGTCAGTGTCACGTAATGTACTGACTCAAAATTTAGTGTTATAATAGATCTTTGACATATTAGCAAATTCTGTAGATGATATTTTTGTAGACTGTAAAAGAGTGCAGAATTGTACTGAAGTCTGTAGCCTAGGCATGTAGAATTTGAGACGATAAATAAACCTATAAATTTTATATAAAACATTTTCTTGTATTAAACTTATACTTAAGGCAAAGAAAGATCTTTGAGGTTATGTCTGATGAACTTCACATTGCCAGAAACTGTATGAATGCACATAAATTAACCCTTTAAAGACGAAGCATATCTATTTTATATAAGGACTCAGTGTGTACCGTGCTGTAAACACTCTCTGCTTCGGTTATAAAAACCAGTCTCTTAATGTTTAATAAGGCAAAAGTTGCTGTTTGTTCTGAGATCTGTACAAAACACATAAACACAATGTGGGCACAACGTAGAATTTTTTAATGTTAAACCTGGTGGTGTGTAAAGTTACTGCTAGGCTTTAAAAGGTTAATCACTAACTTGTAAGATTATGAATACATAATCTGTGATGGTCTCAGCACATAGACTGAAAAATATAGGTATCATTAACTTTAACCCCAAACTTTCTAAACTGTCACTGAAATGAGGCAGCCATGTAGAACATTTTATTTTATTACACATACAATCTGCCCTCTGTAATGGAGGGTTTATGAAAATTAGAATCGTCACTATACCTTGATAAGAACAGCATTCTTGTAACAAAGTCAGCAGTGTAAGAGTAGTCTTCAGCATCTGTTTTATATGCAGAGTTATGGTGACAAACAAGCAGATCAATTGTGAAAACAGCATCAGTTAGAATTTGGTTCATACTCTGTGTATTTGCCAATGCTACTTTGGGTTTTACATGTTGCGCAGACAGCAGTACATTGATCAGTACTTCACATGTTGTGTTACTTAAAAATTCTAAATTAGGTTTCACTTAATAGGTATTTCTGTCATCCTGCCCTGAACTGTTATCCATATCTCTGCAGTGGGTGTATATCGTGGTATTCATCTGCTGTTGGGTAAGACTGTTTTAGAAGCAGTAACACTCTTAATTCGCTGAAGTACCTGTCATATTTACATTAATTACTTGCCTCAAAGCATGGGGAGCCTGTTACCCAATGATGCAGTGCCTATCCCGGAAGAATGGATACCTCCGTTTTTCTTCAAGGATTTGAATCCCACCAGTGGCTTGGATATTGTCATTATTATCCTGTTTGTATGATGGCCATTTCAGACCAAGGCAACTTTGGGACAGGAGGACATGTGTGTACAGTAAAACCCTGATTTTGTGTTTTCAATGAATTTACACTCTTTTTTGTATGGTCCTGGCCAAATGCCCATGGGAACAACATATCCCAGATTTTACTCCATTTTAGGTGATCCCACAAAAACAAAAATTTGGGTTTTCCTGTATAAAGCATCACCGATTATTGCAAGGTGTGTTTTATGAAACTTTGGAATTTTAATCCTCTTATCATTCTACCAGTACCCCTCACTCATTTAATGCCTCTTGTGAAATGTCCATTAGGCCTAAACAGCCAATGCAGTACATTTGCAGCTGAGACTTTATCTCTGATCTGGAACTTTGCAGACCTTGGCATAGTTAATATTGTTTAAGTAAATTGGGGTGAAAAGGGAATCTGAAAATTGTATTTTTAATTGCACTATTTGTATTTTCTTTTTTCAATTTTTGTAGTTGGTGCAGTTACTGGTTTGTGATTGGTTGCTGGAAACACGAACAACTGTATGGGAAGAAGAAGGCCTGGAGAATGATGGATCAAGTCCAATTCCTGTTTCTAATGCTGTTCTGACTGGTTTCCAGCGGAACCTGTCATGTCTAAGACGTCTTACACAACACATTACAGTAAGGCTTTCATAGAGTTCTCTCGTAGCTAAATGATATAAAACTGTTAAATTACTTTCAGTTCGTAATTAGGTGACATGATCTTGAAAATGTGTATGGAAAAATGTTGTTTTAGTGTACCAGATTTCATTAAATGTTGTATTAAAAAGGTAAAGGTAAAGCAGTCCCATTACAGGCCTGGACAGGCCCTAAGGGTTCCAGGAGGTTGAGGCTCCCAGATTTCTAGACAGTCGGCACTTGAAGGTGGTAAGGTTGTCAGCCCTACGCACCGGTCGCCTTTACCCCCCAGGAAATATTCCTGGTACTCATTTCTGTTAAAGGCTGAGTCGACCCCAGGGCCATAGTGCGACCGAAAGGATTATGTTAATGAAAAATTCCAATGACACCATCGGGAATTGAACCCACGCCCTTCCAGTTTGTAGCGCAGTGCCTCAACCAACTGCGCCATCGCGGCCCCCTAAATGTTTGTATTAGGAGATCGTAATACAGTTAAAGCCTAAAGGTAACCACAATGATCAACGTTCATGCATGGTTTCAGTATTGCCGTGAATTCTTACCTTGAATAATGTTTTTCTTATTAGACTTCCATAACATGATTTACCAACTGTTTACTAATATTCTGATTCAAAGTGTTTAAAATTTGTAAATAATCAACAACTGAATTCAGACAATAGTCTTCAGACCACCGTTTTGAAAATGCTTCCATTTAATCAAAATCACAGGCAGAATTCCCAACAAAAAAGATTCCATTATCAGAACTAATATGTGAGACATGTTTATTTCTTTTCCTTGACCCTACTGAAGTTGTAGATCAATCGTGGCTAACCACAACTATACAGAGTACTTTGTGATCACCCATAATTAAGTAATTCCATATTAAAGCTGTCGTGACTATAACATTCTTGTTGCATAAGAAATGTGATTTTGGATGTAAATTGAGAGTACAGTTTCTCACATATTGCATTTAAATCAGTGAAAAGTTGGAAGCATGGTATTAAGTGACACGTAGCAAAATTTGTTCCCAAAAATTTATGTGTTACCACATTCCTTAAATTTAGTGGATTGTAATGTTGCATATTGAGACATGATAGCTGGATAGTCAGATTCAGTTTTTATGGGAGCAGGGTTTATTCTGTCTATCACTATGTTCAGACTGGCTCTGTGGCCCAGTTAATATTTGTGTGTGGTGATTGCTGGTGGTAAAGCCACTTGAATGTAGAGATTCCCACTGACTCCAGTCTTAGCGCCTTGGCCTGAAATGTGTGGAGCTTTATGTCCATGCTTTCTAATAAGATACACATTACTGCTATTCATGACAAGATTGTAGATGTGAAATGTAATGTAGTGACTTGCAGAGCAGCATAAGGGTCATTGAAAGCTTCATGCCTGATAGGGATAGGCCGCTGTTGTTGAATTTAATGGTCTGTTAGCTCTCACTCATACATTTAAGGTCTCTTGTAATTGACATTTTCAGTCAGCACTACCTCGTGTGTTCTTGTATGAAGCTACAGCACGTATGATGGCAGGTGCATCACCAGGTCGCACACAGCAACTGTTGGATCGCAGCTTGCGTCACAGGCAGAGCCGAACATCTCTGATATGTGGTAAAGGTGAGTGTTTGCATGAGTAGCTGCTCAGATTTATATAGCTTTTGTTCCAGAAAATGCCACAATGTTGTTCAGAAGTGATGCAGTCTCATGTTCAGAGTATGTGAAGGGGTGGGACTTGCTGAAAGGCTCCAGACATTTTTTCACACCTCAGTACTTCCATTTGCAAACTAAAGCCAACCCACTTACAAGGTTTCTGTGTAAGGTGTTTGTGCACCTAAGATATTAAAATTATTTGATCCCAAACATTTTACCATTTAGATTACCATGTATTTTTAACACAATATGTGCTGTTTCAGAGAGGCTTTCCTACATAAGACATGCTGTTTTAATATGGTGAAACTGATATTGCGTTTATCTGATGTTTTTCTCTCATGCTTCCAAGCTGATTCATTCTTTACAAACTTCACCCATTTATAAGAGGTGTGCTCTCTCTCCCTATTTTCTTATATTTTGTGTCTTTGTGGTGATAGTCCTGTAATTAAATTTGCATGTTCTGCAGATTGCAAGGTGAAATCTGTATGCTTTGAAACTTGTTCATAACTGAGAATTCTTTAACAAGGAGCTGATATGTGTACTCAAAATTACGATTTGATACTTTTGCTTTCAGTATCAAATTATGAGAATTTACATTTGCATTTCATTAGTCGTATTCATGATGAGTATTTTCACGTGGAGAAAAATTAATGCTGTGTGCTTTTAAAAACAAATCTGTTTTAAGGACTTTTCCTGTAGAGTAAGTTGAATCATTTGGTGTCCTTGGGAAAACTTCTAATGTTTGAAAACCTTGAAATATAGTTGCACTTTTTTTAACTCCTAAGATTGAATACTGTATACTAAAGCATGCTGTACGTCTTCAGATAAAAACCAACAGGAAGCTGGAGGTGACAGGGAGCGTGCAGCCGCCCTGTACATGGCATGTCGCCATCTGCCTACCCCACTACTGTCCTCACCTGGTGAACGTGCTGGAATGTTAGCTGAAGCTGCAAAGACTCTAGAGCGAATTGGTGATCGAAAGCGACTAGAAGATTGTTATCGTCTTATGAAATCACTTGGTAGCAGTTCTGTCACAAATTGAATGAGTTATGTCGCAGACTGCAAGGAAAGAAAGAGGGTAGTGGTAACTCATCTAGGGGAATCATAGAGATTGAGCAAGATCTGGTGGGTACCAGGATGCCGGTGTTCACTACAAAGAACTACTGAATCCAGAACAGACAACCAGAAGGGAGGCAATAATGAATGAGAAAGAGTGGGTAACTTAGGAGAGTAGAAATGAAAAAGCACGGTTCCTGACATACACTATCATGTCATTTGAATGAAAAGTTTTATTACCTTTGACAGGTGTTGGACGTAGGTGCCATGAAGTACCTTAGCACATTTTCTATTAAAAAAGGCACACCATAATCATACTGCTATTAATTTTCCCTTTAATATTATCATCAGCTTAAGAGCTGTCCCCAGAAATATCTGCTGTTGTTAACCTGTCTTTTTATTGGGCTTCCACAACATGCCCTTTTTGTCATGGATGTTACTGCAGGTACATCCCTGTTCACATAAGCTATTTCTGTAACCTGAAACTATATCTGTATTATTTTATATGTAACCAGCTGTGACTCATTTGATCTCAGATCATAAATCCCTTTTGCAGATCCCTGAAAATGCATTTTCTGAACACTTAATGTTTGTGTTTACAGCCACCATCATGCATTAACTGGTGGCGTAGAGCAGTTAGTTGACATTAGTAGCTTGTTAAGTTGAGTGTGCGATGACCATGCTTCTCCAGGAAGAAGCGGCAACAAATCACAGCAGCACACAACCATAATTCTGTGGCTCCGTGCATGAAACCCATAACCCACACTTAACCCAGTCCAAGAAAATTGAGGTTTCATACACGGACGGCACTGCTCTGTAAATAATTACTGCAGGGTACTGCCACCTCTACTTCACTGTAAGCACTACCCAATACAGTGAAACTCGCTTAAGAAGAACTCAGTTAAGAAAATTTCCCGCCTAAGAAGTCAGGATAAAAAAGCACTAAAATTCTCCCATTTCATTAAAATTACCCTTTTAAGAAATTTCCTGCTTAAGAAGTACAATTTTCTTGGAATTTTCAAAATTTTCTTAACAGGGTTTCACTGTATGTTGCTGTTTTGAGAGGTGATAGATACTTGGTCTGCCAACACACAGACAGCATTATCTCGATCTTTTCAAATTTGAGGGTTACAGGTTTCATGCGCAGAGTCACAGAATTGATTTTTGTGCTTGAAGTGGTACAGTGTGGTATAAGTTGCATCACATCTTATGTGTTTAGTGTACTGTGGTTATTCTTTTGGCTTACCTTGGCTATAATTACTCATGATTTGTCAAAACCATGAAACCACGTGCATGAGAACAGCTTCTGTAAATGTTCAGAGTGAAAGCTTGTCACTAGCAGTGAAGCTGAATGTCATTAGATGTGAGAATCAGGACTGTGGAGTCGGCACACAAAAGCTCTGACTCCAACTCTTCGATTTTTAAAACTCCGACTCCTTCATAAAAGCTCAATATGCATTAACAATGGTAAACCTATAAAACGTTTCAGCACCACCGCGTGAATCATCAGGCTACTTTTTAGACTTATAACCTATATTTAAGTATAAGACTAATGGTTACTGTAGCTATCAGGGCTCTGTGGAGTTGGAGTATCTAGATAAGATTTTAGACTGAGGTCGGAGTCGGTACATTTTTACAGACTCTGACTCCACCTAAAATTCCTTCCGACTCCGACTCCACAGCCCTGGTGAAAATATCAGTCCAATTCTTGCAAAGCATTGGACTTAGTGGGATCTATTTTGAAGAAATACAGACAACATCAAGGATTGTGGAAAGACAGCGACTCCTTTAAGGACTTCAAAATTAAATATTACTCTGTGCGCTTCTCATTGTTGAATTTGATTTCAGTATTGAAATACACCTGATGAGAATTGATTATCACTGAGTCATTTTGCTGAGAGTACAAATTAGATCTGTGTACATTAATTCTTACAGAAGAAGTTTCCTTGCTTGATGCCATTTCACGTAGTGCTGTGTTTTTTCTAGAAACAATTTGAGATGCCTTATAATTGTGCAAAACGTGTGCTGTTGTCTGTACAGGCATTTTTCGTGAAAATTAAAAAAGATCATGAAGGGGGATAATCTTATCTGCAGGGTTGTCGTATATTCTGGGAAATTTGGTACATTACAGTGTGTTAACAGATTTTATTGACACTACTGTATGAAGCAGAGTGACTTGGTATTGTGACCTTGAATTAGCCTATTGTACCAGGCATGAGGATGGTGAATTGTTGGTTTTGATAACTGGTGGTATGATGATTGGCAACGGAAAACTGAAATGCATGGATGAAATCTGGGTTTTGGCAGTGAGAAGAAAACACTGTATCTCCATGACAAAGACCAATTAAGCAAACCTTTCAGGACTAAAATTAAAATACATTACATATAAAAATTCAGTTTGTACATCACAGAGAACTTCTCTCCTTCTATTAGAAAGACCATTCAGTGAATGCTGTACCTGGAAACGACTGTTGTTTATTCTGAGAATCTTATGAAACACAAATACACTGAGCAGGCAAAATGCAGTTTTTGAATGGTTTAAACAGGCAGTACAGATCACTGCTGTAAAGTGGTGGAGATACTGACATCATAAGGCAGGGCAGCCATCTCACAGTGGCTGTATGTCCCCTGTTAAAGCAACAAATTGAATTCTATAGCAGTATGACATGTTTCATCATGATACAACTACACAACTGTTTCAAAATATTCCTTACTCTGAATTTAGCCAGATGTACAGAGGTCACCCCATGTTCGGGCTGAGGCTACAATACTGTGCTGTTTGGTTGGGAGTTTGTCATTTAGGGAGCTGTAATGAATATACAATATAAGGTTGCTGAAATAGTGGCCAGCATTTGGAAATTCAAAAGAAATTAAAGTTGTGTGACATTAAACATGTAACTTTTCTTTTACCTTTTTTTACCCCCCCCCCTCCCTGGCCCCCATTGTCCCGGTTGGCATGTATCAACTCTGTGTGGAAAATAGTAACTGTCTACAGCCAACATTATTTATGTTTTTATTAAGAGATGAGAGCGACCAGCTTTTGTCCGTTTGGACCATCTTCAGGCTCTGTTCTTAACCTATTGTTACAAAATCTCTACATATATAAGCAGAAGGCCTTCTGTTTTACAAGTCAAGTCAATACATAACTGTGTTTTATAAAATTGTGATAAAACAGGATGAATAGACAATTTTGGATTGGGTAAAATGATTCGTAGAAAAGGTTTTGTTATTTGACCATAATGTTGTTATCTTCCTTAATCTTAACATAAAGAAGAAAATTAAGGAAGATAACAACATTACGGTCAAACAACAAAACCTTTTCTACGAATCATTTTACCCAATCCAAAATTGTCTATTCATCCTGTTTTATCACAATTTTATAATAATTTACTACAATTTTATAAAACACAATTATGTATTAATTTGACTTGGAAAAGAGAAGGCCTTCTAGTTATATATGTAGAGATTCTGTAACAACAGGATAAGAACAGAGCCTGAAGATGGTCCAGAAGGACCAAAACTGGTCGCTCTCAACTTTTAATAAAAACATAACGTTGGCTGTAGACGGTTACTATTTTCCACACATATAACTTTTCTATTAAATACTTGGTGCTGGACTAGGTAAGCATATTACACACAACACAGGTGAAGTCTAACCAGAACATTAAGAACAGAAGATGACATTAAAATGCAAAACCAGGATAACAGCCACACCCTGAAGGTAGAAACATTACAACATAAAGTCAAAGTAATGATACAATGAAGCAGACATGTATGACAAATGCCAACAGGTTTAATCCAATAGTTTCAAACTGAACACCAAGAATTAGATACAGAAATAAAGTGCAGGAAGATACAGAAAGCAGAACATGGCACAAGTTAACACATATCAGTGAAAGGCTAACTTACGAAGCTGCTGTTGGACACACATGCAGGCCCCTTATATGACTTGAAAAAGCAGTACTACATAACTTGTGAGAAAGTAACCTAGGCTAAAGAGGCCAAGGATGCCATCAAATGGCTGACTCTGAATATTAAGAACACTAAAACTTCCGGTTGTATTACTACCATGATATAGCCCCTTCCCATAACCATGAAATAAAAATGGTTAATCTATACTAAATCTCAACCAGGATAACAAATGCATCTTTGGAACCGATAATCCTACTACACATTCAATACATATTTGTTGTTAGACTTTGGGCACTCCGTTACAGGCGAAAAGCAGTGTTCTGTGATACTCCTCTGAAAGCGAAAGGGCCCACGATCTGCATTACAGATACTGCGACACGCAGACACGCTGGTCATATTCCATTTTATGCATGCGATTTCATTATAAAGCTGGCCTTATTGGCCTGCTCTGTATTTAGTCCATTTAATAATGGAGTCAATCGAGTTGTAGACTGACATGAATGTTTAAGTACTTGGGAAGAGGAAAGTTACTTAGCAATATTCCTGACACGAAGCCAACAGGTTCCTTTAAAACGTCGGCACACTACCACATTGCCGTCCGCATCGTAAAGCCACTGTCGTCAAAACCCAAAACCAACACCCGTGTTAATGCTTTGCTACCGTCTCATTCACCTTTGTCACACGTACTGTTCTTATAAAACCCCATACGCTGCGAACGAAAAACTGATTTTTTTAGCACGAAACGCGAGCATTTTTCAGGACTAACAAAACCAGACGAACTTACCATCCGCTAATAAGCTGCATTGTTCTACGGTTACGAAAACGACCATTGCGCGTTGTCATGTTATGTGCTACGCAGTGTCACCAACTTTCAAGAAGTTGGGAATTCACTCGCTACACGTACGACTATACGGATGAATAATTAAAAAACGCGAATGTAAACTCATGCCTCAACTGTTACAGTTTTTAACTGTTTATACAGGTGACGTGTTACATAAATACGTGTCTTTAATCCGCTTTCATGCAGATATTTGCCAAGCATGCGATGACTGCACGCGATATCAGAGACACCTTGCGATTTACGTGGCAGTAGAACAAATGTTATCGGTCGCTGTGCCGATGTTGTCAAAGTGCGCTATCGATGGAGAAAAGGCGTAGCAATTTATATATCTGAAATAATCAGAGTTAGTTTGTTAGTGTTTAATTTATTTTTTGTTAGTATGTCTTCGGTGTATATTTTACTTGTTATTTGCATCATTGCTGGCGTGAACAGCGACGAGCATACTCATATAGTAAGTCGTATAATTCACTATATTTGCCCCTCAAAGGGCGTTTGCAAAATCGGTTTTCTGTGTGTTATGCAGTCTGTTCCGTAATGTGATTCCTTGCAATTAATGATACGTATGAAGTAGAATTGTAGTATGTACTGGCATTTTTGTGGCACCATAAACCGCAACCTCCAAAGTGAATATGAAGGGAATGTCTGGAGGTTGACAGTGACGTTACAGAAGAGGCATTTGTTGATTTCGTACACTGGTTGCAGGTGTAATTAATTATTTTACTACGTAAATCGCACGTTTATGGAAGATACTAATGCACTGTTACAAAAGGAAAATGTTTCTTTAAGGTGAACTAAAATTGTAACATCTTGGAAAAGGGATTTGGATCCCCCAGTTTGAAGTGTTCCATTTGGATTACGGCTAAACTGTTTAATTTCTTCTTCATATGTGGAAACAGTTGAAACACATTTTTATCATTTGGAGTCGAGTCTGATTGTGAAAATCTGTAAAACAGGTTGTGCTTTTGGTGTACCAGTGGGATAAGCCAGAGGTGCGAGTTTTTAAGGGCCCTGTGAGGTACAAGATCTTGCCCCTATAATCAGTGTTCCAAAGGTTTTCAAAGACGGAAGAACCCGGCGTCAAAGGATTATAACCTGCATAACACGTCAATGAATGTGATTTCCGTGTGGCTACTTGATTGAGTTTCATATGAAGTCGATTTGTAAATTGTTACCTTACACTGCTTGGTATGCATTACGTATTATGAGTGTTTTTAATAGTGTGTTGCCCCGCACTGATAAATTTCAGTCCCTCCATGCAGTTCTTACTTATTTCAGCCCCATAAGCAGAATCTTCCTTCTTCTTGAACAGTTTTGTCACGTGAGTAATGCAGGTGTGACAGCGTAACATACATTTATGACCCCACGTAAAATTCCTAGCAACAGTTCATTCAGAACATAACCTTGACACAATGACTGATGGCTAATGCATCTTGAGACTATCACAGTGAGTAACAAAATATAGAACTAGTGCGTTTATCAGAGTTTTCAGCTCCTGCATAGGAAGCCCATTGTAACAGTCAGCATGTGGAACTTACTTTTGGAATGTCACAATATGTTGGTGCAGTTACAGATGCAATCCAGAATCTTTCCTCATAGAGATGTTATTGCTGTTGTATTGCATATTTTACGTTTTCCATAACCTTTAACGGACGAACGGTACAGTCATGTACCATTAGAGGTACATTCTTTCCATCTGAACAGAAAAACAATCCAGCAGCAGGCATTTAAATTGAATAGTGCTGTGGCTGCATTTAAAAGGTTAGAAGGTGTAACTATAGGGTCGTTAGTTTGTCTGGCCAATCTCATTGGTTACTGTTTGTCGGCTAGCATGTTGCCTAGAACTTGGCTGCATCAGTGACTCCGGTGCCTCCTGTACTGTGGCAGAGGCGTTATGTCTGTATGGAGTGGTTGAAAGTTATCAGAAGTGCCTGAGGGAGACAGACATGGAGATTGGTTTTGTCACAGTGGATACACGAACCCACAGAATAACGGGTACGGATCTGCAGAAAAGTCCTGTGTTATTTCACAAAGATCCATTATGTGATATTATTAAAGTTGGGTTGTGGTGTGCCAGGAGTGAAACTAGGATTACTGGGCCTGTTATTTTCTGGGACAATAAATTCACACTGATATGTTAGACACATTCTGACACCATTTTTTGAGTGCCGCAAGTCTGTTTGGCTGTCGTTTAGGTAGTCTCTTTGGTTACAGAATACTGAGCAGGGGATTGTGGCGTCCATGTTTACCAGGTCTGTACCAATGCAGTGCTTGCTTATGGGGCATGGTAAAGTGTAAAGTGTAGTAAAAGGCCACGCACTAAAAACTCTCTGAAGAAAAAATTCAAGATGTAGTTTCTGTAATTTCACCAGCAGAAATTTTTTAGTGTACAATGAACATCATGTTAGCTGCGTGTGATACTTGTCTGCCCGATAAAGGAACCTGTTTCCAGCACTTTGTTTAACCTTTTAAAGCCTAGCGGTAACTTTACATACCACCTGGTTTAATATTGAAAAATTCTACGTGGTGCCCACATTGCGTTTATGTGTTTTGTACGGATCTCAGAACAAACAGCAACTTTCGCCTTATAAAACATTAAGAGACTGGTTTTTATAACCGAAGTGGAGAGTGTTTACAGCGCGGTACGCACTGCGTCCTTATATAAAACAGATACGCTTCGTCTTTAACCTTTTAAAGCCTAGCGGTAACTTTACGTACCACCAGGTTTAACATTAAAAAATTCTACGTGGTGCCCACATTGCGTTTATGTGTTTTGTACGGATCTCAGAACAAACAGCAACTTTTGCCTTATAAAACATTAAGAGATTGGTTTTTGTAGCCGAAGTGGAGAGTGTTTACAGCGCGGTACGCACTGAGTCCTTATATAAAACAGATACGCTTTGTCTTAAAAGGGTTAAATATGGCGAGTGAGAACCTAATATTAACTGAACTGCCTTGAAGTCAGACTTTCAGAACATTTAAACATGATGAGCAAAATTGTAGTATTAACTGCATTACATTGAAATAAAATCTGTGAATTTTGACTTAATGGCACATTGGAATAGTAGTAAGTGATGCACTGTCTGTTGCCATGCACAACAGACTGTGAAGTGACAAAAGCTATAGCCTAGATAAACTAAGGACCGTTTATATTGGCAGTGGGTTTAAACGGTGAAATACGCATATTTTATTAGTGTAGTGGCGATTTATTGAAATCCTGTTCATTGGTCAAAGATGGTGTTACGAAATTCTGCGTTAGAGTTTGTATTGTGGAGTTAATTGAGGAAGCAGAACTAGGTATGTAGGTAAGTAACTGTCTATGCAGTACATACTCCTCTATATAGCTATATGGCACAGTACAGTATTCCATTTTTCATATTATGTAAGTAATCATGTGTAATGCAGTAGGACCTTTCCACATAACAGCAGGTGTTTTGAAGATAGGTCCCTTTCTTTTATCAGTTCTGTGTTACAGACTACATGTTTTGGTATGATTCTGTCATCCACTTTTACTAACACAGCGTTTGTTTTTATAGCACCACTGTTTCTCCGTCTCGTGTCTCATTTACCACTACTGCGAAACTGACACAATTCTTTGTGCTTATAAATATAAAACCTTACTGCAGTTCATTACTTCATTGCTTGCCAGCCGGGATACTGCAGTCTGTATAGTGACTCGCTACGGCTTGGACGGTCTTGGGATCAAGTCCCAATGGTGGCAAGATTTTCCGTGCCCATCCAGACTGGCCCTGAGGCTCACCCAGCCTTCTATACATGGTACCTGGTATTTTCTGAGGGTAAAGCGGCCGGGGAATGAAGCTGACCACCCACCCTCTTCTAGTGCGAAGGTTGCAAATGAGTTGGGGCTATACCTCAGCCTCCTCTGTTTGCCTACCTACGCCTGCCTACCTTCGTTACTTATTGTAATATTTTGAAAGCCTCATTTATATGTGCCGGTTGTTCATGATTTGGGTGTCTGTGGGAACAGGATGTAGAGGAACTTTTGAAATGAGTGAATGAGTATGAGTGATGAATTAGGCAAGGAAGAGACAAGGTCCTGTTTTAAAGTACTGTTCAAGAATTTGCCTGGAGGTACTGTGAAAGCCTGTAGGAAGAGTCAGAATAACAATCTGCCGCTAGAGAGTTGGTATATTAGGTGACAAAGTAAATGGTATTAGGTCTGTCCATGAGGTTGCTAAGTACGCTGACGTACATACGAGGCATAAAGTTTCAGTATCCAGCAGCGCTTTGGTCTCTGTGGTGCAGGATAAACCAGCTTATATTGCACACATGATGTATCAGATGTTAGAATGCTTTTGCTCTTAAACTTGGACTGACTTTTGAAAAATTAATCTTACTTTTTTATTTGTGCAGTGTTGTATCTGGGTATTGTTAATCATGTTTCCCACAGTGTAGAACGATGGGTTTTGTCAGTGTATTCAATTAATTTTTCTGTGGTGTCGAAGATACGAAGTGAGTGTTTTTCAATACGGCAGTTTTTCATGAGAATTAATTGATGAAGTCCTTATTTTGTTTTGTATTATTTCCTGCATATCATTGATTCTTTTTGATTTTGAGGAAGGAGAAGTATGTTCTGTGTGTGCATCTGCCGTCCTGCTAATTTTGACCTTCAGTTGCTGCCATGGCAAATAGCATTGAAATGTGGATAGTGTTTGCTGATAAGTAACTACATAGTGTGGGTGTAACAGGGTAGAAGATAACAGCGTGGTTTACTGTATGATTCGTCTGCCATTAAGGGCTTTCGTACTGCTGTAATAACGTTTGATATTTTTGTATTCTTCTTATTCTATGTATTCATTTATAATGAAAGATAGGGCACCAGTGATGTATTTGACTTCGTAAGAATGAATTTGTCACATTCATGGATTTCTTTTGGCTGTTATGGGATTTAATAGCATGGAAGTTTAAATTTTCCTCTGCCATGTTATTAATTCATTAACTATACAAAGGCTGCAGAAGACAACTTCCACCAAGAATGTGCAGTTGATGGTGCTTGAACCTTTCACCATTTTACCTACCGTTGTATTCCTGCCTGTGTCAAATAGTTTGGAGCACTTGTTGCTAGCAGAAATTGTCATGAGGTGTTCACTACAAACATTATTTGTGAGAACAGATTTCCAGATGACTGGAGGGGAATACGGGGAAGTATGTTGGAGGGGGAAGTGTAACGTCAGCAGGGAAGTGCCGAGGGTGTTGCATCAGTGAGACGTCTTTTCGCAGCCTTTGTATAATGTGTCACTTTGCTAAAGATGTACCATACATCTGCGGAGTGAACTTGGCATTTAGCTGTTTAGCTTAAAGCGTTCAGTCAGCCTGTCGATGAATAAGTATGTATTCACACTAATTTATATTTAATTATTATATTACCTGCAGGAAGTAATAAATACAGTGTATGTGAGCCATGTAATGGCCTGTGGGACCATATACAAGACAGTGACTGAGTCATATGGTAACATTATTGAAATATCCATATCTGCCCCTCTTCAGGGTCCAAGAAGATTTGGGCCATCTTGCACCCTGGAAATAAGAGGCAGGGGGTTCATCTTGTATATCACTGAACTATTTACCTGTTGACACAGCGTCATATCCTAGAATACATGAATCTTCAAGGCGTACAGAGTTTGGTTGGGAAACCTCAACAAGAGAGCTCATGTATTAGAGAAATGGGTGGATACTCATAGTAGGATAATATTAAAATCAATCTCAAGGAGAGTGTGAAAATATAAGTGGATTGAACTGACAGTGACAAGCTTTCTTGTTCACAATAATGAACCATTTGGGTGGTGCTATATATACTGTATTGACTGGCTGAATAACGGTAAATTTTTCAATGGTAATTCTATACTGTGGAGTTTGTTCTTATAGTAATTATCTTTCTCTTTGTGAAGAAGTTTCCAAATACTTATACAGAGGTATATTTGTTTCAGTATGAAGATCAAGATGAAGTTGTCCTGTGGATGAACACCGTTGGTCCGTATCATAATCGGCAAGAGACGTATGCATACTTTTCCCTGCCATTTTGTATGGGGACAAAGGAGAGCATTGGTCATTATCATGAGACCCTTAGTGAGGCTCTTCAAGGAGTGGAACTTGAATTTAGTGGCTTGGATATTGAATTCAAAGGTAGGTGAAATAAATATGATTTTTTTTTTAATTTTTGTTGAAGGACTTCAGCTAGTGCATCAGCTATTCGTATGTGTACAAACGTACTACTGATGCCTGAGAAACAGTTGACATTGTAAATGTCTTGCCTTTTATGAGACATGTACAGAAAATAGAATATCTTGCCCTTCATGAGATAAATGCAAGAAGCATATCTTGCCATTTGCAGGTGCAAGAAATTTGATGTGTTGATGTATGAGGTAGTTTGTTGTGAGTCATAAATGGCACTAAATAAACCTCAAATAGGGACACATGCCCAGCATTTGAAAATTTCAAGCACAATTAATTATGCTTTTTAAGGTATTTTACATTATGGATAGAAACAGTTCCATCATATGATGGAGTAGATAGATTTTGTCCACTCAACCATGCCATCTTTAGCTATGATTTCTACAGATCACCCTTAAGTTTATCTGTTGATGTGTACTGTACGCCTGTATGGATGCTGTGAAATTACAGTTTCATTGGAGTTAACTTCTTAGATTTTATCATCACGCAGTGCTGATCGAAGCTTATTTATAGTCCAAGACCGCGTTTTGTTCCTGTAGAAGCTGGGGAAATGAATGAGGAACAGAGGCACAAAATTCATTCCCTAAATTACCTCTGCTTTGTAACTACTGCCATTTGGCATATCATCAGCTAGAAGAATAACTTCACTTCACACAGTCTCTCCAGGCTGAAATATACGCCACTATAAAGCTTGTATAATGGAGAATAGAGAAAAGGGCTACACAGGAACATCTATATTCTTTCTGTTAGCCAAGTGGCCATTCAGGTACTTGGTAATTTCCAGATAAATGTCAAAAAACTAGTTTGGGAGTGCCATCAGTCGCTGACAAAACTGGCAGAACATGACACAGTAGAACTGGTGTGGACGCCAGTACACGTGGGGGTTGATGGAAATGAAATAGCTGACCAATCAGCCAGGCAAGGCTCCTCACATCCATGTGTGGGACCTGAGCCTGCCTGTGGCATATCTACAAACGTTGCTGCGGGAGTAATCAGGTGCTGGGTAGGTGGGAAACGTGAGGAACACTGGCAATCGTCATGGACAGAGGCAGGCTGTGGGCTTGCTTAAAACACTATCTGCTAAAAGATCTGGAGAATTACTGAAGTTTGAGCCAGAAACCATAAAAGAGTATTGATCGGGCTGTTAACAGGGTACTGTCACTTAAATGGACAGCTATTCAAACTGGGGCTGACAGACAGCCCAGCATGTAGTAGGTGCAAAGAGCAAAATATCACTGGTGTGTATTTGGACTTTTTCCGTGGTCACTGAGTTTACAAATATGATGTTTCAAAAGCAGACTGCTTTAGTCTTTAGGTGATCTGCAAGAGCAGTCTGCCTTTGAAACAGTATTTATATACTCATCGATGATGGAAAAAGTTGAAATACACATTAGTGACATTTTGCATGTTACACCATTGTCTAAGAATCATAGTGTATAGATGCAAACAGGCATTTTAGATGGCCTCGTATGTTCATTGTGACTTTTAGCCATTGGCCGCAATAAGATTTTAGACACCTAGGTCAGCATTTTCTGAAACCAGATGACTTCAGTGACATCTCTGTCAGCAGCGTGCCACACTTTGTTGAAGGTGTGGGGCTGCTGGGTAGGTGAGCAAAAGGGCTGCACAGAAGACATAATATGGTCCAAGTGCATGGGTCACTTTGGTGCCCATCCTTATGTATTCTATTCTGCTCAATCTGTCACTAAATAAGTACATTATGACTTATAGTAATAAGGCTTTCACTAAACTGGAGTGTTTGTGGATCTAAACAGTTCCATTGGTTCACTTTCTGTTATTATAGGCAGTGAGTGTTATACCATATTCATTTTGTGTTTCAGCTGACATATCAAGTACACCATACTGTGAAGTACAGCTTACAGAAGAGAAACAGAAAGCTTTTGTCTATGCGGTTAAGAATCATTACTGGTATCAGATGTACCTGGATGATCTTCCAGTCTGGGGTAAGTTGTTTATCCTGTAAAACAGTCGTAGGCAATTACAGTGATCTGGGGGCCATGTACAGCCATACAGCCCCACAAGAAGGATTCTGAAGTTAGTGAAAGGATGAATGTCCTTTAGTTATTTTAATTGTTTCAGCCTTGTTGAGCAATTTGTATATATGGGTGTTTAGTATAATGTGTGCAAAACTTCAGGGTGTTATTTCGGGGAATTGGAATAAAACGTGCTGTTTTAACTTATGCAGGGTTAGTAACCATTAGATCCCTATGAGCATTTTAATATACGTACATGGCTGTAACTAATATTTGTGTTTTATTATACTGTACAATTAAAAAGAAATTTGTGTGTCATATAACCCAACAAAAGAATGATGTCCTTTGAGTTTTAACCTGTTGTGTAGCATAAGTACAAGAACAGCAATGAAGTGTTACCTGTTGTATATACAGTATCAGAAGAAACAAAATTGTGTGCGAGTTCCAGGAACTTTATTATCCTTCCATGTATTTGTCAGTAATACAGCATATTGTTTGGTTGAAAATACTGATGCAAATGGCGTTCTAGTACTGCAGTGTTACTTTTTTTGCCTTCTTTATGTTGGACAAACTGATAATGATTCTGATTTAATGAGTAGAAATAATTCAGGATTTTGTTCCTCTGGGATGTGATGCTGTGTCACGGGATAACTGGTTCTGGATGTTCCTTTGAAATCTGAGGGACAACGTACATGGAAATGCAGCGTCACATCCCAGAAGACAGAACCCTCAATGTCACAGCTGTGAAAACATCAACACTCCCAGAAAGAATGAACTTTGCTAGTTTTTGTACCCAATTGTTTTAAGTCGCGCTGCTACTTGTCATGGACACTATAAAAGCCTGAAAGGGAAATCTGAAAAGAATAAAATAATATGTTTTTGGATGCTTTAAGTTTGTTCCTCTTAATGTGGGAGAAAATTTAAAAATGGTTGCCCAGTTTAGACAAAGTTTTTGAATTATTGGTACAGTATAAGTCATCTTTATAAGTACCTTATAGGAAGCTTGAGGTGACACACGCGCACTAACTCACACATGCACGTGCACAAGGGTGCTGGTGTTATGTTTGTGTTCGTTACTGGGTAGAAACATTTTTTACTGTTGAGTGGCTGTGAGTTTGAATGTTTTAGCTCATCATGGAGTATTATATAATATTGCATGATACTGGATGAAACAGTGCTTGTTATTTGTAACTGAAGATTAAATGTGTGTAAACCAGGGCTGTGGAGTCGCTACACAAAACCTCCAACTCTCACTCCTCAATTTTTAAAACTTCGACTCCGACTCCTTCATAAAAGCTCAATATGTATGAACCTTTTAAAGCCTGGAGGTAACTTTACATACTACCCGGTTTAACATTCAGAAATTAAAACCTAGCAGTAACTTTACGTACTACCCGGTTTAACATTTAGAAATTCTGTGTGGTACTCACATTGCGTTTATGTGTTTTGTACGGATCTCAGAACAAACAGCAACCTTTGCCTTATACAACAATAACAGATTGTTTTGTATGACCGAAGTGGAGAATGTTTACAGCGCGGTACGCACTGAGTCCTTATATAAAGCAGACAGGCTTCATCTTTAAAGGGTTGATAATGGTAAACCTATAAGACATTTCATCACCACCATGTAAATCATCAGGCTACTTTTTAGACTTATACCCTATAGTCAAGGATAAGTCTGATGATTGTAGCTATCAGGGCTGTGGATTTGCAGCATCTAGTTAAGATTTTAGATTGAGGTCGGAATCGGAGTCGATACATTTTTACCGACTCAGACTCTACAGTTCTGGTCTAAACGTAACACCGTGTGAGTGCATGTTGGTAGTTTGACACGCCTGAGTGTACAGTATTGTGAGGTGTTCATACAAAAAACTAATGTTGTTCATACCCAAGAGAAAACACTTATCAGAGTACCAATTGCATGTAATTAAACTGCTTGTTGTATGAACAGAAAGTATCCCTGAAGAGAACTGACTCCTTGTAGACTTGGTAGCTAGTTATGTGACTACACGGTGTGACATCTCTGCAGACAGTAATCTTTACAGACGCCACCATGAGTGTCTGAAATCACACAGGTGTTGTTATTGGTGAATTTATACTGACTGCTGATTTCAGAATTTCTGTAATTTCATCAGTTTATTGTATGTTGTATGCTGTAGGAATTGTAGGAGAAATGGAAGATGATGAAGGCACTGCAAGTTACTACATCTGGACACACAAGAAATTTGATATTGGCTACAATGGAAAGCAGATTGTTGATGTTAATCTGACATCAGAAAATAAAGTGAAATTGAAACTCGACGCAAAAATACCTTTCACTTACGAGGTGAACTGGAAGAAGTCTAATGTTAGGTTTGAAGATCGATTTGACAAATATTTAGATCCCAACTTTTTCCAACATCGGGTAAGTGCATTTTTAATGTTTGGTGTGTTTTATTCATTTGTTTTTGCATGTAACATCTAAATCAGGTATTTGGAGCATTTGTGTATTGAGCTATACCATATTTCTCACCTCATAAGACTGCAAGTGTTAAGACACTGCAATTAGCAAGGTATTTTTTCTGATTTGATAGCCTGCTTATATGCGGTGTTAAGATGCAGGGTGAATTTTGGGGACATTTTCCAGGGAAAAAGAAATGCATCTTACGTGGCAGGATATGCAGTACCTGAGTCAGGTTTGTTGAAGAATGCGTTAGAAATGTTCTCGGATTTAAAATTTTTACCTGGTTAAGAGCTGTGATATCTTGTAATGCATGTTACTGTGCATTAAGAAGGTGAAAATATCTGTGGAACAAACAAATGCTGCCATCTCTACTGCTGCTAGTACTGCTGTAATGATTTCGCTCTCTGAAACTTAATAATCCAGTGTATGTTCTGTTTCAGATTCACTGGTTTAGCATTTTCAATAGTTTTATGATGGTAATCTTCCTGGTCGGCCTGGTGTCAATGATACTCATGCGAACGCTAAGAAAAGACTATGCTCGGTACAGCAAGGATGAAGAACTGGATGACATGGTACGTTTGACAGGAATTTGAAAACATCTTTCCCTCCAGTACAGTAAAAGAGATCCAACTTATGGACAGTGTTATTGTTTATTTATAAACCTTTGTCTTTTAGTTCCCCAGCATGTTTTGGCAAATAGGTATGCCATCGTCGGGGGGGGGGGGTATTATTGCAAATTGCGTAAGATGTGCATTAAATTATAAAATGGTAAAACAGTTAAAAAGTTAAAAACTTCTGTAAAATTCTTGTGCTAATTTGGTGTATGTTGCTGATTTTTGGCCTGGTGTCCTTAAGGCATGTAATACCAGGTGTATTTGCTGTAGCATATCCCATGTATCGGGCCAGGTGTGTTGGGTTGTAGCGTGGTGGAACCCGACACACCTGGCTCGATACACGGGGTATCCTACAGCATATACACCTGGAATTATATGCCTTAAGGACACCCTACAGAAGTTTTTAACTTTTTACCTGTTTTAGCATTTTATAATTCAGTGCACATCTTATGCAATTTGTAATAATACCCACCCTGATGATGGTATGGCTATTTGCCAAAACGTGTTGGGGAACTAAAAGACAAAGGTTTATAAATAAACAAAAACACTGTCCATAAGTTGGATCTCTTTTACTGTACTGATCATATGCACGGAAATGAATAACATAAAATCTTTTCCTCCGTTCATATGTAACTTCTGGACGTGAGTCACAGTTCTCTACCACGAAACCCCAAGAGACAGACAACTTTTATCTGAATTTTTAGTTTTTTAGTGTATGAGATGGAAAATTAATTTAAAAATTTGTTACAAAAGGTGGTGGGTTTGCTGTAGTAAGCATCATGAAAATAACGTGACCAATGATGTAAAGTATTGAGTCTCTCTAGATAACTGTTACTGTACAGTCTGCAGAATGAATCATGGTAGGGCAGTTAGTAAAGACTGGACAGCTGGAGATTGATTCAAAATATGTACATTGGTTTTTTCTTTGCCAGCTTATGCAGTACAGCTGTGTCTCCCATTTGTGGGTACTATTATCAAACCTGTATGTAATGCATGCAGCTGTACCTCCAAGACTCCTGTACATCTTTATCGTATTATGGTGGGGCATGGTTGACTGCCTTGTTTTGATTGTTCTCATTCTAAGTAATAATGCGTATTTAATTGGTAGATACACAGTTATGTTTATGGAAACTTTTAATTCATTGCTTATATCGTGTTTATTTGTTCAATTAGTGAGGTTCCGTAGGTCATAAAATTGAATGAGATGTCATTATGTTAAACGTACCGAATTTGTCCTATCGACAGTATCATTATTTTTCGACCTAAGCATATTGATGCGTTTTTTCCCGTTTTGGCACAAGCTTAGAATTTCTGTTGTGCTAGAAATTGGGCTTATGCATTTGCAGCTATTCATGAACAACCATTTCCATTTCTCATTATTGTAGAACTGATTTCCTCCCAGGTGTTGCTTTGGCAACCCAAACAAATAATAGTCTAGCAGGCAAGGTCAGAACTCTAGAGTGCTGCATTTACATCTGTCCTTGACGTGCTGGAGGGACTAGTGTGATTATCATCATGGAAGTCCATTTGACCATTTGCAAAGCATCTGTATTGTTGTCTGAAGTTGGTATTTTTTTAGTGTTTTATTTAATGTTGCTGTTAGTTGGTACCACTATATAGTGTTGGTGATAGATGAATGAGTACAGAGCATTGGTGGACTGATACTAACAGGGAAGCCAAAGTTCTTGTAGAAAAGTTTGTGTCAGTGCCACTTGGTTTGTCACAGTCCAACATGGGCTGGCCTCATTTTGGTACAAAAGTGGCAGAGACTTTAACCTTTTAAAGCCTAGCAGCAACTTTGTGTACTACCAGGTTTAACATTCAACAATTTTGCATGGTGCTTACATTGCGTTTATGTGTTTTGTGGATCTCAGAACAAACAGCGATTATTTCCCTATACAGCAATTACCGACTGGTTTTTATAACCGAGACTGTGTGTGTTTACTGCGCGGTACACTCTTGAGTCCTTATATGAAATAGATACACTTCGTCTTTAAAGGGTTAAGCAATACATCCTGCCTCTTGCAGTACAAAAGGAAAACACATGTTTTTGTGGTTGCACTTGGTCCCTGTCTGTAGTAAATGTGATAATACCCTAAAATAAACCAGATGCTGTACAGATTCTGAATGTAGGATGGTCAGCATGTTGTTTGTGAAGGCAGATTAGATTAATTTCAGGGTTTTGTGTGTGGGGGGAAGGGGAGGACTGTGTTCAGAGAAAAGTAGTGAAAGCAGGCGAAATGTGATGGGCCACACGATGCAGGTTCATTATAGCTGCTGAAGTGGTTGTTCTCTAAAGTTCCTAAAATAAGTGGAATTTCTTTCACTGTGCCGCTGATATTAGGGTGGTACCCCCAGAGATTTTGCTTTACATGCAGACCCTTTAGTAGCAAGAAATTCCTTCCTCACTCTGCCATTCTTTTCTTCTTAATGTCATAAAAGTAACTTCCTCTCCCATGGCAGCAACTGCGTTCGTTACGCCAGGTGGCAAAGAACATACTTTTGACATTGACATCAATGAAGGAATGGGATAACAGCTGTGCACAGTAATTAATGTAAGGCATATTGTGTCAGCATATTTGCGACAGTGATTTACAAAGAGACCGTCAGTTTGTCTTTGACAGTGATTAACAAATAACAAGTGTCAAGCTAGACTTCAAACCTCCCAGTAGTCACATACCAAGAAACAGCAGCACACTCAGTTGATAATAATTCCTAATACACCTTTGAATTTTTCATTATATTATGTTGGCAATTAATTTGTATAAGTTCATTTTTTATTTTGTTAGGCCATTCACATTTTCCAAAAATTGATGGCCTTTTTGAAAGTGCATGTATGGATGGTAGTATTTGTGTTGATGCAGGAGCGGGACCTTGGTGACGAGTATGGCTGGAAACAGGTGCATGGTGATGTGTTTCGCCCTGCTTCACATTCGATGTTATTCTCAGCCTTGGTAGGGGCTGGGTACCAGGTCACCGTTGTTGTGCTTAGTGTCATCATCTTCGCTATCCTTGGAGAGCTGTACACAGAGTGAGTTTAGAGATACCATTCTAAATGCAGATGGTGTTGGTTAGTGACATATTGTCCTAGGGTTCTCAAGTACCTTTTCATACGTAGGTGGGAAGTCAGTTTCTGTTTACACCTGTGGCCAACAAAATTGCAGGAGTAAAGGTAAATTTTACCCCATAACAGGCTTTGAAGGCCTATAGGAGGAGTGGCAGTGTAGCTGTAGCTGTACTCTTTCTTAACCTCTGCGCTAGGTGGGGGTGGGTGGTTGATGCTACACCCAGGTGGCTTTACCCCCGGGAAAGAGACCAGGTACCCATTGTACAGGAGGCTGGGTGGGCCCCAGCGTCAGTTTCGACGAGTGTGGAAGATCTTGCTCGCACCAGGATTTGATTGCTGGACTGTCCATCCTGCAGCAAGTTGATACATAATGGTAACCCGGCCCACAAATTGCAGGAATGCAGGCAACTAATATTTGTACCATAACAGTGACTTTTTTTTTTTATGTATGTGGCTGACATGTTGGGCGTCATGACAAAAAATTATCTGAAAGGGTCAGAGCTGAGTATAAGTAAAAGAAACAGAAGTTTAAAAAAAGATCATTTTACAAGAGGTTACAGCCTCAATTGCTGCTAGTGTGTTGCAAAACACCCTGTGAAAGTTCATACAAACTCTTGTCAGATAGGTTATCTGTTACGTAGCTTGCATATTACACATGCAGTATTTACTGCTTTTACAGTCTCAGCTGGCAGAGGCAGGAAAAGCATCAAGCTGCTTGGATATGAATGTATTCACTGTGAACTGTTTTTGTTTCATTTAATAACACTTGGTTGCTAAGATTGTGTACCATCAGTGGTAGATGAACGCGGTATGAGTATTGAGCATCAGTAGAATGATACCAAGAGGGGGCAAAAAAGTACTTGGAGAAAAATCTGTCCCATTGTCATTTTGTGCACCACAAGTCTGGGCCTCTGGTGAGGGGCCAACCTGCCAAGTCATGCCACATTTAATAACACTTGGTTGCTAAGATTGTGTACCGTCAGTGGTAGATGAACGCAGTATGAGTATTGAGCATCAGTAGAATGATACCAAGAGGGGGCAGAAAAGTACTTAGAGAAAAATCTGTCCCATTGCCATTTTGTGCACCACAAGTCTGGGCCTCTGTGGTGAGGGTCCAGTGAGTAACCTCCCAAGTCATGCCACAGACATACGTGATTCATAATAAGTAATGATTTAGGACGAAAATTTGCAATTAAATATTGTTGCATCACATTGCGTTTTTTAATCATTGGGCACTGGGTGTCCTTTCCCTGGCCGCAAAGTGTGTGGAGCATGAAGGTGATTGGTGACCTCCATATAGTGCTGAGGTTAAGAATGAGTAGACTGCATGTCTGCCCCCGTCTCGTCCAATATACCATCATGGTGTGTACAGGGACAATTTTATATCTATTTTTACTGTTGTATTTTATGAATTCGTGTCAATAGTTTTATTCTTTCAGTCATAATATGACTGTGTGTGTGCATGTGTTCACTAGAGTACTTGCCCAGTGCCACTTCAGAAAATTGCCATGAACACAGTAGATTGCAGTACGTACTTGAATGTGCACACACATAGTTATGTTAACGCTAAGACAAGAAAGATGTGACATCAGTAAAAGCCCCAGAACCTAATGGGGTTTTGACAACATGTGGTTTTATGTTAGTGCTGAAGTTCTAACCTGTGCTGTGAGACTTGTGCCATGACTGCTGTGTGACTCGTGCCATGACCATGTTGTGTGACGTATACCACGACTATGCTATGTGACTTCTGCATGACTTGTGTCATGACCGTTTTGTGTGACATGTGCCATGACTATGCCATGTGACTTGTCATGACTGCTGCGTGGCTTGTGCCATGTGACTTGTGCCAAGACTGTACTGTGTGACTTGCATTATAGGTAGGATGGACATTGGCATGTGAATTTCTTATGGTTCTTCCTCTCACCCCTACCTCTTTTTGCTCTGTGTTGCTCCTCCCCCTGCACCTTCTTTTTCATTCTCCATTTTTCTTTTCTCCAGTTTTTGTAATGTAGTGTGTAAGTCATTGGCTTCACTTAATTGGTATTCAGTTTGTAGTCCAGGTATGCAATTGGAAAGTAGTATAAAACTCTGTTATGATGTTCATCAAGGGACCTCCTTGTAAAAACCTCGTAGAGGATTCTTAGGAGGGTACAGTTATTCCAAGTAAGTTATTATATGCTATTAACACTTGTTAAAACTCTAATTTTGCTTATCGTTGTGGAAATGAATGTATGATCATGAAACGTATTGAGTACAGACTATGTGTCATGATTGGATGGGTTCTTGTATGGCAGTTCAGGTTCACATTATTGGAACATAAGCTTCAAAACATACAAATTACTGGAAAGTGACACAAAAATTGATATAGTTGGTATCATTGACCACAAACACCATTTGCAAATTGTGTTGACTTTCACAGTGTAACGTTGACTACGCTATAAAAGCATAGTATGCAATGCAGCATGATCTTTGCCTTGACTTGGCTGGCCTTGTGGTCGCTACTACTATGCTGAGAAATGCCACTGATGTTCTTGTTTGATCTGTGATAGAGTTGCTGATGAGACACAGTTACTGCAAATATGCCATATTTATTTGTGCAGTTCATGCATAGTAGTTTTTTTTTGTGAAATGTGAAGAAAAAATAGTGCGTGAATGACACAAATACGTACAATATTAGTGAATTTTGTTGAGCAATTGAACAGTTTAGGTGGCAGAAAAAAATACACATACCTTATGGGTATTGTGACAGGACCAAGAAATATAGATGATTTATACAAGGAAAGTACAATGTGATAACATCTTAAGCAAGTTTTACTGTATATTTAATTTGTACATTTTTGCAGTGTTTTGTGTATGTAAGTCATGGCATTGTAGTGTAACAACCTTTAGGCACTTGTGCATTTGGAGTGAGTGTTGTTCATCAGTTTATGATACAGTGTGACAGCTTGTCAGCTGATAAGAGTTACTACATCAGAGATTTTTCAAGTCTGGAAATACTCTAGTTCGTACAAGGCTTATGTGTTTAGGGAAATTTGTGCACCTATAGATTTTATAATAAAGTCATTTTTTTTTTTGGTAGCACATTATAACTGAAGTTAAACAGACCAAAATTGCAGCCAGTCATTGTAGATTTCATTTTGAACTCCAGAAGAATAATGTTTTACAAAATAGTGGGAGTCCTCGGGTTAGTTTGTTATGGACAGCTCCACTTCCGTTCTTGGAGAGTGTATTTGTTACACATACTGGAAGTAAAATTATTTTCAAGATGCATGTAACTAATGTAAAAATGCCACTGCTGTGTAAATACCTGAAAGTTAAAGTGTTTAGATTATATTAACAGGCAGCAAAACCAAATATGCGTGAAACCCAAGATCAGAGTGCATATAAAGATGGGGCTAAGTTGGAGCACTGTCGTTTTATCCTCATATGGCTGGTTGTGTTTTGAGTTTTGCACCATGTATTGTGCTAACTTCTGCTAACTGAATGGGTTGAGATGGATGCTGATGTGATTAGGTGGAAGAAATATGCGATTGTGTAGAAAGGTTTGGGGGAGTTGTGCCAATCACAGCCACAGGATGGGAGATATGGAATAGGACTGGCCACAAGTCGGTAGGATTTGAGCATTCCAAAGTGGCCTTTCCAGGGCCTTAGCCAATGAGAGATGTGGGAGGTGGACACTGGTAAGCAGTGATATTCCTCCAAAATGTTGGAACAAACAAAGCACACTACATGGTCCAAAATGTTGGAACAAAGAAAGCTCACACTACATGGTCCAAAAACTCGAAGTATGGCCATCATTTGAACAGCCACTGTGGAAGTGTGGAAACAAGCCCTGTTCAGTCATGTATGTCGTGAAATCTACAGCTGAAGAGTCAAAATGTCAGGCATCCTGAAGTTAAATTAACGTGGTAAGAGACACATTAAACTAAGGAAAGTAGACCTTTACTGATTTGAGCTGTAGAACCATCTATTTGCTTTCTTAAGTGGTGAATTAGTTATAATAACAGTAATAAAATTTTGAGTAGCCATTTGAACTTACAAATTGATACAGCTGAAACCGGTAGCATGCCGATCCCAGTAGCCACAGGCGTGGGTGTGCGGCCGCTCACTTGCTGGGATTGTGGGCTCGAATCCAACCAAAGGCATGGATGTCTGCCTGTCATGTGTGTTGTGTGATGTCAGGTAGAGGTCTCTGTGACAAGCTGATCACTCGTTCAGAGGAGTCCTACCTGCTGTGTGTGAGTGTGTGTGTCTAATTGTGTGTGATCTAGAAACCTCTACAATGAGGCGGCCTAGGGCCTCAGTTGGGCTGTTGTGCCACAGGAAAGGAAAGGAAACTGGTAGCCTGATTACGTATTATAAGTGAAGTATTGGTTTATACTGTGTAATGAGTATGAGTAAGTTTGAGTTGAGTCCTTATGGTCCCAATGCACGTAGGCCTTTTTAGCCGACCTTTTGTGCACCCTTACTAGGCCCAAGTCATGAGAGCCCTGTCTGTCTAAGGAAGTTCCACATTGCCCCCAGACTCGGACCTCTGATAGCCTTAGGGTCCATGAAAAAGGGTCCCAGATAAATATGCCTGAGTGTCGCCAAGGCTTCACACTCATAGACTGTGTGATTAGAGTAGGTATACTTCTGTATCTGCATACCAACAGGAATATCTAGTATTAAAGTAGTATTAAAACCTACATTTAATGTTGCAGGCGAGGTTCGCTGTTGAGTACTGCCATTTTTGTGTATGCAGCCACATCGCCAGTGAACGGTTACTTTGGAGGAAGCCTTTATGCTCGGATGGGTGGCAAGATATGGATACGCCAGATGTTGCTTTCAGCATTCATGCTCCCAGCTCTAGTCTGTGGCACCGCTTTCTTTATCAATTTTATAGCTATTTATTATCATGCTTCTCGTGCCATTCCATTTGGAACCATGGTAAGTTGTAGCTCTTTCGTAACAAGCCATTGGATAGGATGATGCAAGGACAATGTGTAGTAATGCTGTCCTTGGGGAGATGGCAATAATGTGTTGATTAGTCAAGGTTGCTGCGTTTTGTTTCTGCTGCCTGCATAGCTGTGTACTGTTATTTTGAAGAAACAGTCCCCCCCCCCATGCTAGCTTACTCCCTGCTTTCAAAGACGGTGTCAGCAAACGAGTTGTGGCTCTGACACATCATAAGTTGCTTTAAGCTACAGCTGCAGTAGATACAGTAAAATCCTCATGTAAGGTTTCTGTGAAGAGCAGTGGTTTTTGGCACTAAATTGAAAATTAACCTTCTAAAGCCTAGCGGTAACTTTACGTACCACCAACTTTAACATTAAAAAATTGTACGTGGTGTCCACATTGCGTTTATGTGTTTTGTACGGATCTCAGAACAAACAGCAACTTTTGCCTTATAAAACGTTAAGAGACTGGTTTTTATAACCGAAGTGGGGAGTGTTAACAGCGCAGTATGCACTGAGTCCTTATATAAAACAAATACCCTTCATCTTTAAAGGGTTAACATTGTGACCAGTTACTTGATATCACTGAAATTTAATGCTAAATGAGGAAAATCATTTGTCAAAGAACATTAAATTGGTATTGCAGTGTGTATCAATATACACATGACACTGAACATACATACTGTGTGGAAGGTAAAAGAAGGTGAAGTTGCCCCTGTCCACACTGTCAAGGTGTATGGGGGGAGGAGGTATAGCTTCACTCATTCTTAACTTCAGTACTAGATAGAGGTGAGTGGTCAACTTCATGCCCTGCCTGGAACCCTGGTACCCATTTAGTAGGAGGCTAAGTGGGTCCCAGAGGTGGTCTGGACATACTGGAAATGAGAAATTACTTTACTTTCCTGTGGCTGGATTTGAACCCTGGGTCGTCTAGCCTGTGGCCTGGTCACTGTACCAGCTATACTGTCGTGGCTCCTCATACGTAGTGTGTTTATCTCTTGATGTCTGTGACCTGAAAGTTGCAGGTTCTTGTAATTTACCGCAATACGGTGATGAGTTTCCGTAACAGTTGGAGGTTGTACATTGTCCGTAATTTAGAAGTGTTGAAGTTTTAGACACCATCTTTCCAGTATAGTCAAGAGTCACATGTTCCTGTGAACACTGTTATGAATGTTCGTGTTCCATAAAAGGCAGGGAGTTTCATGACTGGTTGAGTGACTGCAGTGTTTACATCTCAAGAAGGATGCTGCTCTGTGGAGTTTGTTAATTAATATTTCATGAATGTATAAGATGAGGGTGTTTCTAATTGAAAATTGAGCAAGACGCACAGTGTGCACGTAATGTAACATTGAGGCACGTTTACATGACCATTGGTGCTGTGGAAAAGCAATAAGTGTTACGTATTATGAGTGTGTGTCTTTAGCCTAAGTCATGCTGCATGGAAAGAGCATGTGCCATATTGTATTGTTATCTATGACCTGTCGGGCTGTACCATATTTTAACACATTTTCTCATAAACGGCACACTTTTGAGAAGAAAGTTGTTGAATGTGAAATGTGTATTTTGAGTTTCTCTACAGATTTTATCTGAAACGTTTCTCATTCTAAGAGGAATTGAAGAGAGATACTATCGTAAATGTACATAGGTCATGTAAGGGACCTGTTGTTATTGTCAGATTTTAATGAAAAGAGAATTTTCTTGACAGATTTTCCAAAAATCCTCAGATATCAAATTTCATGAAAATTTGTTCAGTAGGAGCCAAGTTGTCTCGTTCAGACGGGCAGACAGGCATGACGAAGCTAATATCTGCTTTTTGCAATTTTTTGAACATGTCTAAAAATTAACATTTATCTCTAGGACATATGTTTCATTCAACACTAAAACAGAACAGTCATTGGATTTGCTTCTGTGACTGTGATAGACTCAGGGAAGTAGAGTGTTTGGGGGTGAGATTTTGCTACTTTAAAGGGTTACAAAAACTTCTGTTCTCTGTTTGCAGGTTGCTGTAACATGCATATGCATATTTGTGATACTGCCTTTGACACTTGTGGGTACAGTGCTTGGGCGCAACTTGGCAGGACAGCCAGACTTCCCTTGTCGTATCAATGCGGTGCCACGCCCAATACCCGAGAAAAAGTGGTTCATGGAGCCTGGAGTAATTGTTGTTCTGGGAGGAGTCTTGCCTTTTGGATCAATCTTCATAGAAATGTAAATACTTGGACCTGTGGCTCTTGTTTTATACTGTTATTAACAATTACAGTAAAACCTTTTAGTTATAAATGTTCAGAACCAAATAACAAACATTTTTAATTAAATTCGGATTGTGTGATTGCCAGCATAGATTGCCTGCAAAAAATGTGACTGTTGTTCTATGCTCGTAGCAGACTTGAACCTTTGTAAACAACCTATGTGAACACACGTAAAAAACACCCCTAGAAATTCGTTATATATATTTAGGCAGCAAGGGAATTTACTTCATTTTTAAGGCATGCTGAGTGATCTCTGTTTTATTTTTCATAAACCATACGCTAAAATTTAAATGCCAACCCAGTTGTTTGAAGGTTAAACATTAGTTCTGATCTGGGAAAAATACTTTTCTCCATGCATTGTATACTTAAAATTACAGATTTTGCTTGAACATCAGTACATAGCTTGTGCAGCGCAATATAATTGTTTCATTTAATTTTTTTGTGAAAATATGAATCAATTTTTCGGGGCTTATGGCTGTCCTTATACATGTTAGAAACAAACTGTTGCACTGTGTGCATAATTTGCACACACTGTCATCTACACTTCTGCATCTTACTTCCGAGTCTAGTATTGGTGGTGTTGGGGTTTGTCTCTACAACTGACACGCATCATTGGCTGCTGCTCCTTATCCTCTTCCACCTCCACCCCTTATATCAGAGGCAGATGTAACTACAATTTTATGTGATGTATGTGTGATTCACATGTGTATGTGTGTATGTCCTCCAGAATGCTGGTACGTACGTACCAAATTATGTGGCACCACCTTGCAGAGCACTGTGTTTTATACCCATCTGTTTCCTGCAAATAATGGAACAAGTGCCACCGATATGTACAGTTCACTCAGTTGTTTTACCGTGGTTTAGAGGTTGCATGTAATTTATATTCAGGAAAAGTACAGAACTCAAAGGTGTTTCTGTCGAAGGCATTTCTTCACATTAGCAAAGCACCAATGGAATATTTCTGTTACTGTATACTATATTTCTTTCCAAGCATAACAGGTGTTGGCAGAGTATGTTCACAAGGAACTCATGAATTTTAGTTATCATTATGTGTATGTGTATCTTAAGTGTAGTTTTTGAGACTTTTGTGTGACAAGTGGCCACAAATTTTTGTGCCCTTCTGCGTTGGATTGGAGTAACACAGTCGTGTGTATGTATTCCTCCGTGGTATATATCTCCTTTGCCACTGTATTGTTACTGGTATAAACAGTGCCATCCACACTGAATGTGGTCTGTGACAAATGTAATTCAGTTACAGGTGTGGTTGCAGCAGGCTGTTGCCACAGTGCCGTGGTACCTTGACGATTGAGTTGCCTCTTGATATATGTATATGTAGGAATGAAGTGGTTTTCAAACACTGAAAAGTGACGAATCGATCCTCTGTAGTTTACCATGTAATCATTTTTGTTTACTGTGAAGTTTCAAACACAAACTTGGCAATAGAAGTTGAAGGTGAAATACTAATGTCACTGGATTTAGTTGTGGTAACTTCGTGTTGATGTAATATGTAGGGCCCTTCTACCAGTCATTTCAGATGGAGACCTGCTGTATTTGTTTCAGATTGCGTGCTTTTACCTTCTCTCACCTTACACAGATAAATCTGTGTGAATGTTAGAAATATCAGACTCCTCCTTTAGCTATGGGTTCACTCTACAGGCCAGCATTCTCATGCTGTTACTGGAACTATATCATATATCCCCCCCCCCCCCCCCACACCTGAGAATTGAATTTGTTTACCATTGTTTCACTAGAGTCTGAAATGTTTACAGGCCATAAGGTAAAAGTATTACCCACACCTACATTTGTTTTATGTAAATAATTTTTATATCGTCTCTTAAACTTGTAATAATTTTGTACATCCATGATTTGAGGCTTCCGCTGTGATGTGGGTGAGATCCACACTCTTCTGGGATATTACGCAGCGTCGGTTCATAATCCTTTTCTGACATTTTGGGACAATGTATTGGTCCCATCTTCAAGGGTCAAGAAGTCCAATCCTTGAAAATGGGACCAATATGTTGTCCCAAAACATCAGTAAAGGATTACCATTCAACACTGTGTAACATCCCAGAAGAGCACAGACCTCAATTTTGTACATGATATAAATATTTGTGGCTGAATGATACAGTCTGTGTTCCTTGCAGGTATTTTATCTTCACATCGTTTTGGGCATACAAAATCTACTATGTATATGGCTTCATGCTGTTGGTATTCATCATTTTGATGATAGTAACTGTATGTGTCACCATCGTTTGCACGTATTTTCTTCTAAATGCCGAAGACTATCGATGGTAAGTTTTCGTAGCAATGTAGATGGTGAGAAGATAATTTTGAGTTACTGTATTTTCTTAAGTAGCCCTTCCACTGTTCCTTTAACCCTTTAAGACGAAGCATATCTGTTTTATATAAGGACTCAGTGCGTACCGCACTGTAAACATTCTGCACTTTGGTTATAAAAACCAATCTCTTAATGTTTTATAAGGCAAAAGTTGCTGTTTGTTCTGAGATCCGTACAAAACACATAAACGCAATGTGGGCACCACGTAGAATTTTTTAATGGTAAACCTGGTCATATATAAAGTTACCGCTAGGCTTTAAAAGGTTAAGAAAGTGCTACAAAAAATTAGGGTGTGGGGCCCATTTGTCACAGTGTTGGCAACACTGTTTGTGCCAAATGCCATGTTAATTTTCACAACTTCATTTTTGTTTTGTGCACTCACGTGCAACTAGCTGTAGTGTGTCTATATAAGTCTGTGGGGCAGCCTGTTTGCGGGGGTGGAGAAGTTGTCAGAATAGAACAGTGTGCAGAATTTTCGTACTTTTCTATTGTGTAATGTGGAAAAAGTCATGTTCTGAATTTTGTGTTCATTTTAGGCAATGGACAAGCTTTTTGGCTGCAGCGTCAACATCTGGCTACGTCTACATGTACTCGTTTTACTATTTCTTCTTTAAAACCAAGTAAGTCGCTCATTTGATTTTACGCTGTTTCTAATAAAGCTACTGATACTGTGCCGTGAAATTTAATGGATAATGTGTCTGAAACATGTTTGAAAGCAGTTTTGAGTCTGGCCATTTTAATGGGTTTTTAACTGTGTTGTTTCAAGGCTAACCGATATTTGTTTGCATTGTTGTAGTCTGAGTAACATCAGTTTATTTTCATGCCTGGAACACAGCCCACAGGTGTGCTGTTTGTTATGTGTATGAGTGAATTTGGTTTTGCTTAGCAGAATTATGCTCAGTTAGCATAGTTTTTTCTTGCCTATACCACTTTTCTGCTTAGGAGCACTGCGCGCTGCTGTATGTGTTTGTAAAACTGGATGTAGTGTGCAGTTGGTCTGACAGAATATAGTAAGCTTTTCAGTGTTCATCCTCTTGCGAGACAGCAGGTGTTAAGGCACATGCGTGTTTTGTTCTGTAAATACACAGAAAAAATCAAACTGTGTGCAGAGTTCCTTAACAGGCAGTAATGTTGATGCCTATAAATGCATATTTTTACATATTTTCTTTATGTTTCTTGAATATATGGCAGTTGTCTTCCTCAAAAATCAGAATTACCAACCTGAAACACACAAATCCAAGGAAGAATCTAACAGTGATGAGTAGTATAAGATAAGTGGCAGTGCTTCACATGGTATGCCGAGTGTGACAGAATCAGCAGGCATTTGTACAGACTGTAACAGTGTGACAAAATAAGAAAGTGACAGCTTTTGATAAAACAGACAACAGCTACAAAGACCTGCTGTGTAAACATTTCAAAGAGGTGACAGTAATGTGCTTGGATTTTTCAGCATCACTGCAGTGCTTAAAACCTGGAACTGCCACTAGTGTGGGTCAATTTAATTTTTCATTTATTCAGATAAAATAATTTGTGTTTGTGTAATCCGACCAGTGGGACTGAACATGTGACAGATTATCAAATATATATCAGTGTAGTATTCTTTTGGGAACTGGGATCCTAAAAATCCCAAAAAGTACTACAGTGGTAATACTACTACTACTACTACTACTACTACTACTACTACTACTACTACTACTACTACTATAATAATAATAATAGTATGCAATATTATCAGTATTACAATTTTATTGTAATAATGTATATACAGTCGATCCCTGTTGTAACGACATCGGTTTATATGACTCCTTGCCTATAGAGTCAGATTTTCTCTTGTGCCAATTCGTCACAGCCACAACATTGTGCTCCTCGGTTATAACAACACTTGTTTATAATGACACAAAATATTCAGTCCCTTTCATGACGTTATAACTGAGTTCGACTATATTTTGTAATATTTGAGTGATCTCCTAAATAATATTTTACGTTGATTTTGAGGATTTGTAGACAACACCAAATGGTGATTGACATTGATGGACACTTGGAGTGTTAAAATAAAAGAAAGAGAAAAGGTGTTGTGTAGGATGAAACAGTGCATATTTGCACGTAAAAATTGTGTGTCCTTTTGTATTACTTCGTATAGTTTCATCTTGCACTTGCTAGTGAAGCCGCCATTACGAGCAGAAACAAGACTTAAGGTGTATAAATTGAAGAAATCCGCCTGTGGTTGCGTGACTGGTATTCCAGTGTACAGACAAAAAACATCTACAGGGAATATAAAATGTGAGGACATAGGGAACAGGAAACAGTATGGATAAGATTTTAATGACTGATGACTAAGATTTGTGGGTACTTAGATGACAGAGAGAAGCATGCAATGACGGATGGTGAATTGTAATATTTTTCAACTGTAAGATCTACAGTTCTGACAAAAAGAAAAGAAAAAATAATAGGAAGAGTAATTAGTTTCAATTTTGATATGTTACAAAATCTCTGTAAAAGAGCGGGTGAGGTTAATGCCAGCATGAAATGGAGGTGAATAGTCAGCTTTGTGCCAGGCAAGAGGCCCATGGTGTCCATTGAATAGGAGGATGAAGGGGCCCCAGAAACAACCTGGCCACTCTGGAGGAGGGAAAATTCTTTTGCCCCTGCCATGAATCAAACCAAAATTTCTCAGTTGTCCGGCCTGCAGCCTACTCACTATTACAGCTGCCAGACTGAAACATATTTAGGTATTAAAAAAGGGGGGAAAACACACTGTCCGTGTTGTGTATATGATGTCAGGAGTAAATGTATTTCAGAACAAGTGGCAAATTGTACCACAGTATAAGATTCCTCCCTGCAAGTTTCCTGACTAAAATTCTATAAGCATTTCTCATTGCTATACATGCTACATGTCCTTATTTTCTTACACTCCATGGTTTGATCACCATATTGATATTTGGCAAAGGGAGCAAAGCTCCTTTTGACACAGTTTTATCTTTACTGTTGTTTCATGGTAATTCTTAGGTCCAGATATTCTCACCACTCTTCTTTAAAACATTCAGCTTCAATTATATGATAATTGTTCTGGTATTTTGTTGTTATTTTAGGATTTTTAAAAAATCTGTGTAGAAATTTCAAGTTTGATTAAAATCTGACGAGGATAATGGGTACTTTATATGAAGACGTGTGTAAATTTATGATATCTCGAATTCTTCTTAGAATGAGAAATATTTATATTGCAGACAAAAGTTGTAGAGAAAATCAAAAACACACATTTTATGTATGAGGTAATGTGGAAAAATATGGTAGAGCCAGGCAGGCCACACATGACAATGTAATGTGATGCTGAAAGAATGTGAATTGCATGCTGGTTACTAAGGCAAGAATACAGATACACCCTCGTAACATTTAATACTTATTGCTTTTCCATGGCATCAGTTGTTACGCAAACACACGAGTGTTGTGTTATGTGTATCATTGCCTGTCCTGCTAACTGACTGACTGACTGACTGACTAACTAACTAACTAACTAGCTAACTAGCTAACTCCATGGAACAGAGGCCTTCTTGAGAAGCTAACAGTTTCTCAGTTAGTGAAGAAATTCCCGCATTTTATGGAACCGGAAGGTTCATTACTGCATTCACAAGAGCCTGCCACCTGTCCATATCCTGAGCCAGCTCAATCCAGTTCATGCCCACCCATCCCACTTCTTGAAGATCCATTTTAATATTATCCTCCCATCTACGCCTGGGTCTCCCAAGTGGTCACCTTCCCTCAGGTCTCCCCAACAAAATCCTGTATGCACCTCTCTTCTCCCCCATACGTGCTACATGCCCTGCCCATCTCATTCTTCTCGATTTGAGTACCCGAATAATATTTGGTGATGAGTACAAGTCATGAAGTTCCTCATTATGTAGTCTTCTCCACTCCCCTGTCACCTCGTCCTTCTTAGGCCCAAATATCCTCCTCAGCGCCCTATTCTCGAACACCCTGAGGCTTTGTTCCTCCCTCAGTGTGAAAGACCAAGTTTCACACCCATACAAAATGACAGAGAAAATTATACTTCTGTATACCCTAACCTTTGTTGCCTGTCCTGCTACCTAATTTATATTGTTTACAAATGCTAACTAGTTCTGGTAAGTGGGTGCTTTTCTGTTGCAAATAGTTTTGCTGTGAACACAGTGTATGATGTGCTGACTTGTGTTTTTCAGGATGTATGGCCTGTTCCAGACGGCTTTCTACTTCGGCTACATGGCTTTATTCAGCCTTGCGCTTGGAATAATGTGCGGAACAGTGGGTTATGTAGGCACAAGTGTTTTTGTCAGGAAGATATACTCTACTGTGAAAATAGACTAGGTTAAAGAATGAACCGCTAATTATTTTAAAATGATATAACAAGTCGTGACTTAAGAGGGGTGTGCGTGTGTGTGTTTGGATTTTTACAGAAGTTCAGATTTTTAGAGGGTGATTTCTCTTTGAGGTAATGAATATTATTTGTATAGAGAGATGAGACTTGTGTTGAAGGTTTATGAGAGTAATTTAGTGTGTTTTGGTCGGAAGCCTGGTTTTGTTACATTGTAATAACATTAATCAAGGTTAAATTCCTATGATACACTTATCTGTAATTTCTTATACAGTGGAAACTGAAAAAAGTACTGTATTCAGGTGCTGCACAGATGTCTTGGAACAAGAAATTTGAAGCCCTGTTAATGTTACTGACTTCCTGCTCAGTTTGTGATTTGCAGATTTTCTCTATTTCCATTTGAAGCTTATCTTTTACTTCGTGTGCTGTTTTATGACCCAGTCCAACACGGAACATCTCTTGTCAAGAGAGAGTGGTGGGCAGTGATTTACTGACCACAAAATAAATACAGAAAACAGTGGATTTCTGTTTTATTTTGAAATAAACGTGAAATGTTGTGAACAGACGTGGTGTCAATTGAAATAACATATTGTAACGTAGCAAGTAATAAGAAAGATGAGCTTTGCGCCATGTTCAAATATACTGGCATGATGCGAGTTGAACAGATATGCATCAACTGAAAGTTACTGTTTTCTTTATCCAACATTGTCATTACCAAGATTGCTTTATTTTGATTTAGCATGTTGTTTTCCAACCTTTGGGCCATCATCCATGTGAAATCTTTTTTTATGAAAGAAGGCAGTAAATATAGTAGCATTATGGCATATAACTGGAAATTCTACTGTTTTGTGTTTTAATTGTTTGTATCATTTAATTGTTTCGTATCGGAATACCGAAATCTGGGCTGCTAATGATTTTTTCGTTAAATGAACTTGAAGCAACTCTCCATTCAGCTTACAGATATGTCATAGACCATGTTAAGAAAAGGCTGAATGTGAGGTCATTTGCTTGCTTCAGCGACTGAAGTGACTTGGTTAATATGTTTTATCCATTAGAAAATAAGATCTGTTGATTATCTTATGGAACTTGCATTGAGTATTTCGCCAGGATCTTAATTCAGTTTCATATTGTATTTCATATTTCTAATTTCTACATGTCCCCACAGTGGGAGCACAAAATGTTACGTAAGTTACTGACAGTCCAGGTATTCCAGCTTATGGTATGTTATCCTGTCTGCAGAGACACCTGTTGGGTTACTGGACTGTGGTACATGAAAGCTTGGGATCCGTCTGCATTAGCTGACAGAAGTTGA
The DNA here is from genome assembly GCA_013340265.1 of Coptotermes formosanus. NCBI lineage: Eukaryota > Metazoa > Arthropoda > Insecta > Blattodea > Rhinotermitidae > Coptotermes > Coptotermes formosanus. Next base: position 97,716 of record BLKM01012010.1, read on the forward strand.
AGAGTATTAATTTTGTAGTGCAGAACACATTCCTTAGTCTGCAAGTAGCAATGCTGTGCGTGTCGTTACTTACTTCCTGCTTGGTTTTGTTGCATACACTGTCTGTCTGTTTGCATTGTTACACAGTCATTTTTGGACTTCGTACAGTATTTCTTTAGTTATGCATTATTTTGTAAGGGAGTCATTGAACAGAAATGTGTAACTGGGACACATGTATAATTCATTTAACAAATGTGTTTGATTGTAATTATCTCTAAAATTCTTCCAGTAAGAAATATGACTGTATTATTAATTGGAGAATTCTGTAGTCAACGGATTATTGAATCCCTCCCTCCTCCCTGGTGTTTTGAAAATATGTACCATTTGTTTGTAAATTGGCAAGGGGAGGCCAAAAATTTGTGAAGTCATGTTATATACAAAATGCTTTGTTACAAATATTCTTTGCTTTGTAACAATGAAGGGAGAAATGAAGAGTGATTATTATATGATTAGTGTTTTATTGTCACCGCAGTTTTTATAGCGTTCACAGTAGTTGGTGACACGCAATGGAATGAGTCCTGCGCATATTTATGTGCATTATGAATGTGACTTTGTGGAGGAGTTACCGGCACGTGATGCCCCATAGTGACACAGTACCTGAAATTTTACATGTGGTCACAAAGAGGGTATGAATTAGATTGAGATCTGGTGACGGTGGTTGCTGGCTGAAGCTGCCGAGGGCCACATTCGGTCCAATATATTGTACTGTATAGCATGTGATATATGTAATAAAGACTTTTATTATCATGTGGTAACCATTTTTTGTATCCCCCTTCTTTGTTACAAACCTTTGAAAATGTAGTTCCATATTTAAACATTTTTGGACATAGGTTGGCTGTTTCATGACACTCCTTGTAAAAATGCACTTGTTCATGAAATTTTCTGTGTGTTTATATATAATACTGTATTACTGTCTTTGTAATAATATTGAAAGGTGTAGGAAAGTTCCAGCATGATTGACAGTACTGCATACATGTCATTACTTGTTTTGTCCAGATGGTGAATGTTTTGGTGGCAGCACCTTTTTTGTACTTTGTGAAATGAGTTGACTTCATCCAGGTGGTACAAATTTATGAGATGTACTTCTGTTGTTTGGGGAGAATGAATTCGAAGCACATTTCTGTGCTTTCTGACATTTGGAATGTGTTGTTTTTAGAAGGATTGGCATGCGTCATATTGAAAAGGCTGGGTCTTAGTTTTAGCATTTATAGCATTTAACACATTTATTCATGGAATCTGGTTCACAAATTTTCCACGTATGTGAGAGCCACCACAAAATTGCAGGCACGGAAAGGACAGTATGAAGGAAGTACCATACTGTGGACTCCCAGATATTACGCACCACTGTACAAAATGTCTCTTGGGCAGCTTGGCACCTGGGATTTATGCACCTCTGCTTGGAATTATGTTTCATTTCAGAATTGTAGTTACCAATTTGATGCATTTTCCTTTTTGTGTGTACTGTGGTGGGTATTTGCTAAATGTGCACATTGCTTGTGTGTAAGTCACATTCTTCGTGCAGGGGCTTTTGTGTGATGGTCCCCATCCATCACCGCGTCTTCAGACCAGCATATGATGACAGGCTGACCAGTGACCAGTGCTATTGCAGTTTTCAGTTGCTGCAGGCATTTTAATTTCACGCATGGTATTCAAAGAAGCTGCTGCAGATTGTTTGTGGTATCAACTGTTGCATTGTGTTATGGAAAGAAATATATTTTTTTCTTGTCACTGAGCAGGAGTTCAACAAATGGTGTCAGAGTGATTGTTATGTATCGTGACTTTGTGGTCTCAGCAGAATGGCTTCTGTAGTCTTAGTTGTTTGCATGAACCATAAGATAATGTAATGACGCTGCATTAACATGGGATTATATGCAGGCCAATATCTGTCATTGTCAAGGGCTCGGGTGTCCACCGAGATGAACCAAATCTCCATTGCTGAACAGGTTGAGTGTGGGGCCAGTTTCTCGAGCAGATGCTCCTGATTTTACCGGTTCACAGGATTCAGTAGAGTTTTGAACCACAGTTGTGTTATGCAGGTGCAAATTCATCAGTTCTGTTTCATTTTGTGGTGACAACACACACCCATTTAACTGTGCAGAACATACAGAAGATTTACATGGACGTTTACCCTATCTAGCGCTAATTTTATCAGTTTTACCTCATTCAGTAATATCTTTTGCCTTTTCTGTTAACCCATTTGCATACCACTTCTTCCTACTGGCTTATGTAACATACCATTTAATTTATCAAACTAAAGATTTCTTTGCCAATCCCAGTGGCCATGCCATCTATGGTGTGGGTCTGCGGCTGCTGGGATTGTGGGTTCGAGTGCGGCCAGAGGCATGGATGTGTGTCTGTTGTGAGTGTTGTGTGTAGTCAGAGGTCGCTTCGTGGGGTTGTTCACTCATCCAGAGGAGTCCTACCGAGTGTGGTGTGTCTGAGGTGTGGATTACACTGGGCTACTTTACATGCCAATTGGCAGCAAGTTTACTAGCAGCTTTTAAACTCACCTCGTCTAATTATAAAAGCAAGTAAATTTGCTGGCTAGTAGATCAGAGGGAGTGATGTTGGAAGTCTGTTCAACTTTACTTGCTACTCACTGCCTGGTATACTGTCCCACTTGCAGACTCGCTCGTTATATTGATATGGCCAGTAAGTAGCTTGTGATAAAACACTAAACTTCTTCAGTTCATCTTTAGATGTCGAATGAGCTAGCAGCTGACTGCCCAGCTTTTTCATTCCGATGTGTAATAGGCATGGCTAGTTTACTCGCTGCTCGCTGGCGAGTAGCAGGTAAAGTAGCCTGTGTAATCCCTGCGTAACTGAGTGTGATCGTGAAGCGTCAATAATGAGTAGGCCCTGGCCTGGCACTAGAGGCTGTTGCGCCAGGGGGGGGGCCCCCCCCCCCCCGAAGATGATTTCCTGCTTGTATGGTCTCCAATTTCATTTGAATTGTACAAGGCAAAACATAAACAAGGCCTTAAAGTGTAATATCTTTGGACTCATTTAATCTAAAAGAATGCATGTCACCATATAATGGACTAACATGCCACAGTGTTGGTAACAACAGAACTCTGCAAGGAGCCACCTGAGCGACAGTAAAGTACTGGCTCTGTATATGTGATGAGGCCGTCTTGGAGACTGTTAGGTATGCCAGTGCGTTAATGTTTAAAATCAAACCTGTTGCTTAAAACCTATTCACTTGTTTGTAAGTTTCACGCTTGTGTGGATTTGGCATATCTGGAAATTTTTATTTCAATGTATGATGACATTTGTTGTAGTAACAGTGTTTGGCATTTGTATGACACAGTAATCTACATAGTCATAGGAATCTCACACGCACTCCAATAAACAGATAATTTGCAACCTGGCAGTAAGTGACTACACTTATGCTGAGATAATCTTGGCTGGCGTACTTTTACAAGCATATTCTCAGGTTCATATTGTTAAAACCTTGTACAGTAGTTTGTGCAAGCCAGAGATGGGTCTTAACATTATGTATACTGAAGCTGTGTTTGGAACTGACATGGAGACTACCAAACTTTCCTCATGACAGCTGCAGGGGTTAATTTCCGGGTCGGTTTTTAAAGTGTTTCAGAGATTTAAATAAACTGGTTTCCATACTATTTAATATAAGTGGCTTTAAAGGAAATTTTTTAAATGAAACTGATGACTCATCATTGTGTAAAGATGTTATTTCTTCTATGTAGTTTCATATGTGCTGGACCATTTTGTGATAAATATTAAAATTGCTTTTGAGTGTAGCCTATAGAATGTCTAATGAGGATTGAGTGTGCCATGTTTCGTATGTTTGAAATGTAGACCAGGTAAAATTGTTTCAGGAGGAGGTAGTGTCTTGGAATCTGGGCTGTGGAGTTGGAGTCGGAGCCGGAAGGAATTTTTAGGTGGAGTCGGAGTTGGGAAAAAATGTACCGACTCCGACCTCAGTCTAAAACCTTAACTAGATACTCCAACTCCAGAGCCCTGATAGCTACAGTAACCATTAGACTTATACTTAAATATAGGTTATAAGTTAAACAGTAGCCTGATGATTCACGTGGTGGAGATGAAATGTCTTATGGGTTTACTGTTATTAATGCATATTGAGCTTTTATGCAACAGTCGGAGTCAGACTTTTAAAAATCGAGGAGGCGGAGTCGGAAGTTTTAAAAATCGAGGAGTCGGAGTCGGAGCTTTTGTTTACCAACTCCACAGCCCTGGTTGGAACAGTTGATAATCCTGTGCTACTGAGATAGTTAAAATCTCCAGGTGTTTTTTACATTCTGCATTCACATGCTACTCATATATGCATAGTTTCCTGTGGTTGTACTGTTTCATTGGGTGGCATAGTTTAAAGTGTCAGTTGGTACAAAGCAGCAGCTTTTACAGTCTACTATGTTGCTAAGCAAGAGAGAATGAACATGGAACTGAAATAAAAAAATAAATACGTCAGAATTTCAAGTTGTGAGAAAAATTGTTACAATATATCAACACTGTTTCAGGGCTGAACAAATTCTGGACCCAAGTCTGCCCTGACACCTAATATTTTTTGGAGTATTTCAAAGTTTTCTGTACTTACATGTGAACATTTTCAGAACACTGGATTGTAGTTCTGGTTCTGTTGTCAAGCAGCAGAAAAGTGTGAAGGAGTGTTTTAATTGGCTTACTTATTCATATGAAAGTATTCAAAAGACTAGTATTTGTATGACTGTATGAAAGTATTCATATGACTAGTATTCGTATGACTATGTGCAAGTATTCATATGACTAAGTATGTGCATCGTAGAGCCTCTTTGTTTGTCATAAACAAGTTTCTCTAAACACATCTCAGATATTTCTTTTGCTGATGTGCGTGTATTTTTATGGCATATAGTTGTTGCGTTGAGCACATATTACGCTGTGGGTAAGTAGTGGTACTGGACTTAAAGCACTCTGTGAGATTTGGGTTTCTCACAGTGGTGGTGTTGAAGATTTGGGTCTTCTCAGAATGCTGCCTTGTTGGTTAGTACATCATTACTGATACTGAAATAACATATTCAAATTCTTTAAATTAATACACCTAACAACATAAGAGATAAAATAATTTAATGTCCCAGAAGCAAATAATTTAAGGACAGGGGTAACATTTTGATGATAGTGTAAATGGTGCCATAAAGGTAAAGTTCACTCTGTAACGTGCCATGAAGGCAGAGGAGGGGAGTGAACGTATAGCGTTACTCTTTCTTTAACCTAGACACTAGATAGAGTGGGTGTTAAAATCACACCCTGGCTCCTTTACCTGTGGGAAGGACATGCTTCGCATTATATAGAAGGCTGGGTGTGCCCCAGGGCTGGTCTGGATGGATGTGGGAAATCTTGTCCCTACTGGAATTCGATCCCTGGGCCATCCAACCTCTAGCAAGTCGCCCTGTTCAACCTCTAAAATCTTATGTGACCTGTTCAAACCAGCGTAAGCCAAGGTGGTTTTATCAGTAGTAATTCATATTTTTGACACATGAAATTTTTTGAGAACAGATGTGTTATATAGCTGTGGACTCAGAATAGTATGTTATTTGCAGTTTTCCTTCTTTCTTCATTTTCAGTTTCAACCCTGGCATATAGTTGTTGGAACTGGGGTATATGACTGCAAAAATATTTCTACAGGCCTCCTACAAGTTGAATCTAGCTGGAATTCAAATATACAGTTCTAATTGGAATAACAAATTGAAATATTTTCTGTAACAAATAAGTGTAATACAAATTCATTCTCTCACCCTAGTAGTCCCTGTGTAGTCATGCTACATCACAGTAAAAATCATGTTTTAGTGGTATGCAACAGTTGAGAAAAGTTACTAATCCAGTTGGAATCACCTGAGAGATGCAGCCCCCCCCCCCTTCCCCACTATCAAAGCTGTGAAAATGGTAGAAAAATAATATAAGAATGTACAAACCCACATAACAAACAGTAGAACATTTCAGACTTTTGTCTTGTCACTTTGCTTTGTATGTGGAATCCAGACTGTGAAATGGACAATCATCATGGGGCTGCCTACTGAGGCTTGTGCATAAGTAGATTTTTAACATGACCTTTTGCCATCTAGTATAATTTTGGAGCTAAGATCTTCAAATTTGTACACACCCCTGGCCCTTCCACTTTTATATGTCTAACAAAGTTGAGACTTAAGCAGTGGCACTTACAAGTGATATTCCTTGGTGAAGGCCACTTGCTGAAGGCATGGAATTATAATCTACAGGAAGAAAAGATCATGAAGGTTTTCATGGTTATTCCCAGTTTTAATTGCAGAAATTTCTGTGGTCTCTTGCTGACAAAACCTGTTAGTTTGAACTGACATTAGGTGCAGCCCAATCTTTTACCTGAGGATGGAAACGGTCATTTGACACATTTATCTCATACTTTGTGGTCCCGGAAAATTAGGTGATAGACATATTCCAACGGTAAGGGGTGCGAAAGCTAATGTACCAACATCCGAATCACAAATTGCCCATTCTTTCTTCTTTTGTAGGTCAGTACTATTGTGAGCAGTTTGTTTTGAAATGTGCTCAGTTTATTATTTTCATCCTGTAAAATAAAGAGACCATTTCCACCAGCATACAGAACAGCTAGCAAAGTGCAGTAGTGTACGCACACACTTTTGAGGATGAGATTAACATATACAGGGGCTGAGCAAACCTATCATCTCATCTGTGACAAGCGAATGTAGAAGGCGGGTAGAAGCTGAGAAGTGGGAAAAATGTTTGGATATACTAGTGACTTTTTACTTTTGCTGACTTGTTTGACTTCTCCAGATGTTGGGCAGTAAGTCTGCAATGAATTACGTTGTATGAGCCTGTTTCTTGTGGTGGTAAGTAAGCTGGTATTTATCAATTGCGGCAGTATTGGTGTGTGTAGTGTCTGCTGAGAAATGTCTAACAAGTAGAATCTTTGTCTGACCGTGTGTATGTGCCCAATATCTTGATTTGTAAAGGCTTGGAAAACAAAATAAAAACGAAATATTACCGAATTTTATTTTTCTCGTAATTTTATCATAACCTCAAAGCATTTGTAAATAGTTGTGTGGAGACCCTTACTTCAGCTCTAGTTCTTTTTTTTTAAGAAGCTGGAAAGATGGTTGGTTTTTTTTAATGAAACATCATGAACAATTAAAGAAGTAGTTGTAATGTCAAGAATAGGGTAACCAGATGTCCAGTTTGTCACTGTCATGTTCTGCTGTCATAACAAATACAGAACCTGACATTTTGTATATTTTAAGTATCATTTTTATAAATAATCAACATTTGAAGCATTTTTAAAATTGGAAGAGGGGCGTGCAAAGTATGGCCTGAAAATCTAGTCTATTCTCCTGCGCTGTTCTCATATCCCCCTTAATCCATTCTAACTTTCTCATATAAAAATATACTTTTGTAGTCATTGAAAATAACACAACAGTGAGCCCTGATCAGAAGGCATGAAGCCTACTTTTCTGTTACTCATCTGTCCAGTGTTTTAAACATTGTGTTAATGTTATATTTAGGTAATGTTAACTTATCCTATAACAATAAACTTCAGTTTAAATTTAGTGCATAAATGTATTGCATGTGGGTCTTCTGTATTGCTGGTCATACATGCAGTTCAGTCATACTGAATCAGAATTTGTGTGTTACTTGCAATTGAAGATTTGTTACAAATGATTGTAGTAGTAGTAGTAGTAGTAGCAGCAGCAACAGCAGCAGCAGTAGCAGCAGCAGTAGTAGTAGAAAAGAAGGAGAGGAGGAGGGTGACATATGATGAGGCAGGGCATCAATGGCATCAATAAGTTGTACCACAGTTTTTCTTCAGTTTCATGGCACAGAACAGTGAAAGATGCTGAAATCATTCAATGATTGTGCTGCACCGACAGCCAGTTAAATTGCGTTTGGTGCAGTAAGAAATGATTTTGTTTGTTTTTATGGGTCATATGGTATGTCACAGTGATGTGGTATTCCACAATACACCCACATCTTCAAGGTATGAGATAAGCCATTCATAACCTCATCTTTCTTTGTAGCAATTGAGGAATGCTAATGCAGTGATAATGTAAACACTTTAATGATCCTCTGTATTACAATATTGCTAACCTTTTTACGTTTCATATTATCCCCTGTGTTTCACAGTAGCCTTGCCACACATCTCGTGCAAAAAAAACTTCGACAAGAATGAATGAAAGATCATGTGTTGTGTTTAAATACTAAACAAAAAGAAGACATCAATCACTGTGTCAAGTACCAACTAAATGCACTGTATTAAATTTATTATTATTTCCTTTCACATTACTCGGACATGTTTCGACGTTTTAACCGTCATCCTCAGGGGGTTGCACCAAAGTCTTTTCTAATGCTGGTAGGACCGATGTGTCATATTCATTTGTGCTTAACAAGCAAGAGAAAACAACGACTACAAGAACACCAAAGAGAAACTGCTCGGTACTAATGCGGAAATTTGGTTTAACAAAATCTGCAAGATTGGCCAACCAATGAATATGACACATCGGTCCTACCAGCATTAGAAAAGACTTTGGTGTACCCCCGTGAGGATGACGATTAAAACGTCGAAACATGTCGGGGTAATGTGAAACGAAATAATAATAAATTTAATACAGCACATTTAGGAGGGCACGTGGTAGCGCAGTTGGTTGAGGCACTGCGGTACAAACCGGCAGGTCGCGGGTTCGATTCCTGATGGTGTCACTGGAATTTTTCATTGACATAATCCTTCCGGTCGCACTATGGCCCTGGGGTCGACTCAGCCTCTTAACAGAAATGAGTACCAGGAATATTTCCTGGGAGGTAAAGGCGGCCGGTTCGTACCTTCATGTGTCGATTGTCTAGAAATCTGGGAGCCCAACCTCCTGGAACCCTTTGGGCCTGTTCAGGCCTGTAATGGGACAGCTTTACCTTTACCTTTACAGTACCGTTAGTTGGTACTAATACAGTGATTGATGACAGAACAATGCACGGAATTAGCAATGTTAAACCAAAAAAGAAGGCAGTTTGGTAATGAAATACTGCGTCTTCATGCGCTTTCGCGTAAATTACGAAAAGCGTCTACTAGCTTCGTCATGTGCGTCCCTCCCTCTGTCCACACGTACCAGCGCGGCTTCCACTGAGTGGAGTTCGTTGAAACTTGATATTAGGGACTTTATGAAAATCTGTCCGAAACTTTATATGCAGACTTAAGTATGTTTTACTGTTGCTGGCGACATTAACCCTTTAAAGACGAAGCGTATCTGTTTTATATAAGGACTCAGTGCGTACCGCGCTGTAAACACTCTCCACTTCGGTTATAAAAACCAGTCTCTTAATGTTTTATAAGGCAAAAGTTGCTGTTTGTTCTGAGATCCGTACAAAACACATAAACGCAATGTGGGTACCACGTAGAATTTTTTAATGTTAAACCTGGTGGTACGTAAAGTTACCGCTAGGCTTTAAAAGGTTAAGTAGCCATAAAGGGGCCCTCTTCGAGCGAAATAGTACTTGGATAGCCGAGGAGGCATAAATGTTACGCGAACGTGTCACAGTCTTACATTATACGTATATCATCTGTGTCATTTATCTCTATTTGCATTGACGAAGATGTTCAGCAAGAATGATGTTTAACCTTTTAAAGCCTAGCGGTAACTTTACGTACCACCAGGTTTAATATTAAAAAATTCTACATGGTGCCCACATTGCGTTTATGTGTTTTGTACGGATCTCAGAACAAACAGCAACTTTTGCCTTATAAAACATTAAGAGATCGGTTTTTATAACCGAAGTGGAGAGTGTTTACAGCGCGGTACGCACTGAGTCCTTATATAAAACAGATACGCTTCGTCTTTAATGCACTAACAGTATTTCGTACGTATGAGGCCGTTGCGGTCTGTACAGATATTTATGGCGATTTCTCTCAATATCTGGCCCGAGCGGTGTAGATGTCCTGCATCCACCATGTTGTGCTGTTAGATTCTATAAAAAGAATAAACCGAACGAAACCCGATGATTTTAACCTCAATTGCGCTACATTATTTCGGAGTCCTGTATTAAAAGGCCCTTGTGTCACTCCCACATCAGTAGTTCGTGTGCCCCTCAATTATAAGAAATTAAAAATTTGGATGTTGTGGTGGTTGCATCTATATGATGACATACGTATCGGGAATTGTGAATATTGTTCAACTTACCAAGTGTTGAAAGCAGCCAACCCGCGCACAGGATATGACGCTATAATCAAACATTTTTCCATAAGAAATCAACATCAGATATTTATGGAGACTCAAGATTTTGGTTCCTAGTAATGTGTGCCTCTTTGCTATACTGTTACCACACCTGCAACTGGGCAAAACAAAATGGAACCCGACCCACTTCACATACTGTCTAATGCGCGTATTGTCGATTATAGTGGGCCGGCATAGCGCAGTCGGTATAGCCACTCGCTACGGGCTGGGCCGTCTGAGGATCGAATCTCGGAGGGGGCGAGATTTTCCGCACCATTTCAGACCGGCCCACCGAGTCTTTTTTACACAGGGTACCGGCTCTCTTTCCTGGGCGTAAAGTGGCCAGGACGTGGCGTTGCCTACCCACCGCAATCTAGCGCCGAGGTTAAAGAAAGGATAGCGGTATATTTATAATCTCACTCTGAACCTTCATGGCCTGTTCTAGGGTGAACTTTCACCCTTTTTACCTTACCAGCTAGAGAAAACTAGTCATTTTTTATGATTTTTTTTTCAATGGCGCAACGACCCTAGTGGGCCAGGGCTTCATCATGTATCGAGGCTTCACTATTACACTCAGACACACACCACACATTCGGTAGGACTCCTCTGGACGAGTGATCAGCCCGACGCAGAGACTTCTACCTAACAACACACAACGGTCACAAGAGACAGACATACATGCACTCGGCAGGATTCGAACCCGCAACCACAGCACGCGAACGACGCAGACCCACGCCTTAGACCGCGTGGCCAGTGGGATCGGCTTATGATACCTTGTCCGTATTAATTATAAGTAATGTCTTTATATATGTTGTTGACGTACGTATGTACAGTCACTGCTAAGAACTGATAGTCATTTAGCAATTTTTGACTAGATTTTCTGACGAAACTTTTACAAATTGCTGCCTTAGTACAATACGGCAGTCATTGACATGGTGGCCGAGCTAAAATTTGGTGTAGGAACGCAAACAACCGTTTTACGTTACAAGGGTGTAATGAACGACGAAGAAAAAAGTGATAAATGTAATAATAATAATAATAATAATAATAATAATGAGGTTCTCATAGACGGGCAGAACGCATTGACCGTAACGCGCGAGCATTCTGCAGGGTCATCCCAGTTGCCCATCTGTCGTTCTGAGTGCAGCCCGCTATTCCTGCATCCCGTATGTTTCGTTGTTATTCATCCATCTCTCAAACCATGACTTATGCAGTAAATGCATTATTCAGTTAAAAGACTGTTATACTGTTTGTTTTGTCCTGGTCCTAAAAACACGCTATGAAGGCGTGAAGGTAACGCTCCACGTCCTCTAGACTTTTGACGTTAGATGGAGGAAACTGGTCACACGCACGCTCGTGTCTCTTAATTCCCGGGGGGAAAGAGCTGTCGGCAATAGATTCATAAAACAACTAGTGCATGCTTAACGCCCGTTGAAAATTTAACGGGAAGTGTGGTCATTTGTTACATTGTGGGCCTGCAGATTATGTTAGGATAGACATACGTGCTGTTGTCAACCACAACAAATTTTATTAGTTGCGTCAGCATGTGCTACATGTTTCGGGCGTACTTACCATCCTTAGGCATTTAAATACATGACTTCAAAACTCAAAATAAAATGCATATTTATATATATTATGTATGTATATAAAATTTGTGAGATCTCACAAATTGTACAGGCCATAATAATCTGTATGTAGCCTCAAAATATAAACACTTTTATAGTTTCTTTCAAAATATAGACATTTTTATGATTTCTTTCAAAATACAGACTTTTTACAATCTCTTTAAAAATATAAACATTTTTATAATTTCTTTCAAAATACAAACATTTTTATAATTTCTTTCAAAATATAAACCTTCCATACTTTCTTTCAAAATATAAACATTTTTGTAATTTCTTTCAAAATATAAACATTTTTATAATTTCTTTCCAAATATAAACATTTTTATAATTTCTTTCAAAATATAAACGTTTCTATAATTTCTTTCAAAATATAAACGTTTCTATAATTTCTTTCAAAATATAAACATTTTTATAATTTCTTTCAAAATATAAACATTTTTATAATTTCTTGTGTATGGTTTGTTAATGTATGTCTTCCTGTTTTGTCTACATGTTGTTTTCATCGGAGTATTGTTGTCTAGTGTACTTTTGGGCAATCATAAGTTGTTTTTAAAATCGTTAGATTGCGGTTAGACGTTCGTCTTTATTAGTTTCGCTGTCTACTTTTTTAGATTTACGTCTGTACGCGAAGTTTATCCGCTTTATTTACATTTCCATTTTTTGGGGGGGTATATAATCTGTTTTGGAAAAATCAGTTTTTCCATTGCTCCTGTTTTGTTGTGATGGTGTTGACCGTATATGGTGTACCAAAACTGGATGAATCCCTGAAGAATTGTCTACAGATTAACTACAATTTTAGCCGATCCCAGTGGCCGCGCGGTCTAAGGCGTAGGTCTGCGGCCGAGCGCTTGCTGGGATCGTGGGTTCGAATCCCACCGGGGGCGTGGATTTTTTTTTCTCTTGTACAGTGTTTGTGTTGTAAGGTAGAGGTCTCTGCGACGGGCCGATCCCTCGTCCAGAGGAGTCCTACCGACTGTGGTGTGTGTGTCTGAGTGTGATCAAGTGAAAATAAACAACCTCGACACCTACTGTGAACAGGTAGAAGAGGGAAGGACTACGAAACGATTAAGTACAATTTAATTTACAACATGAAGCTGTAACTGCAAAAACAGACATGTGACATCAGTAATACCTGCTTGTATAGAATGGGGTTGCTCAGGTTAACAGCCAGACCAATTTTATTTGCTTATTAGGAAACAAACAGAATTAGCCGGGAGGCTTTTTCGAGAGACTCTGAATTCAAAATTTTTATTGAAATTTATTCATTAATTCTGAGATTAAACACGCCAACTGACTATCTTCCAGTTACGTATTCATGTCGTGCGCTTTGTGCAAGGCGTACTGTCCACAACAGAAGTTTAGACTTTCATAGAAAGATCGTTTAAGGCTAAGAAAATTAAATTTTTATTTCTAAAAAAACAAAACACATAAATACAACGGGGTGAACGAAACACCTATTCGCTGGACGTTAAAGCAAATGGAAGGGCTTAAAAGTCATTATCACCCCAGACACAATCATAAGAAAATTATTATTATTATTATTATTATTATTATTATCCGAATTTCTTACTTCTCGGCTTTAGCTGGGAAATTTTCACCTATCCTGGGATGTATCATCAACAGGATTAGGCTCGGTGGCCTTATGTGTAATTTAGGAAATTTCTTACAATTGAACATGTGCCAAGAATTACCATTTTTTGCATTTGTGTATATGTGTTTGGGTGCAGGTTAAGTCTCTTTAAACTTTGTGACAGTGACTTTGGAATTATTCCCGTGGCTGAGATTATTATTATTATTATCATCATCATCATCATCATCATCTCCTTTGTACAGGGTATTCGCACTTATGTACCTGAAACAAACCACTTTTCTAGGGCACACAGTGTCGCCGCTATCCCGCGCGTACTGTTAATGGTGCATATAGCGCTGTCTGCAATATTAAACTCTTCTGTGCTTCTACATTAGCACTTCCCGCAGTGTGTGTGTGCTGTGCCCAGTACAGCTGTTTTCTGTAGTTCCTTGATATCGTGCTTTCCCGGTACGCTGCTCAAGTATTTTCTGAAGGATTTTGAAATGGTTCCAGTTGCCCCTATTATAACTGGCGTCACATTTGTTTTTACATTCATTGTTATTGTTGTTGTTATTATTGTGTTTCTTGCCACAGGCCATTTCTCCCCGGTACTTCTCTTGAACCAGCGGCGATTTCCGCCTCTCAGGCTTCCAGTTTCAGACTTCAGCACTTTCCGTATTAGTGTGTGACGTTCCAAGTACAGCTGTCTTCTGCAGCGAATCCATTGAATGTTTTCCCGGTGCGGCTTCTAAATGTTTCTTTAAACCTTTGGCTACCATTCCGGTGGCTCCAGTTACCGCCGGTATAATCACACATCTCATGTTGCACAGTCGTTGTGTCTCTGTACAGAAACTCGTGTATTTTAGTTTCTTTTCTGCTTCCTTTTGTGTGACATTTATGTCTGCTGGTGTTGCCACATCTATCAGTATGCATGTTTTCTCTTTCTTGTTTTTTTTTAATTATTACATCTGGTCTGTTTGCTGTAACTTCTCTGTATGTACCCCTTGGTTCCCTAACAGTCACATCTTCATGTTTGCGTATTATTATTATTATTATTATTATTATTATTATTATTATTTACGTGCTCTTTCTCAACTCTGTAAGTCATGGGTGAACTGTAACATTGGAAACGATGTTGAGTAACAACTCGGAAGAAGAGAATCGTGGCTTATGTGATAAAAGCAATCCGGCATGCTCCAGGGATCACTGAGAAAAATCGCGAAAGTGTTTAAATATCCGGCACACTGGCTGAAGTTCGAATGCGCTGCCTTTCGAAGACAAGTTTAACCCTTTAAAGACGAAGCGGGTGTGTTTTATATAAGGACTCAGTGCGTACCGCGCTGTAAACACTCTCCACTTCGGTTATAAAAACCAATCTCTTAATGTTTTATAAGGCAAAAGTTGCTGTTTGTTCTGAGATCCGTACAAAACACATAAACGCAATGTGGGCACCACGTAGAATTTTTTAATGTTAAACCTGGTGGTACGTAAAGTTACCGCTAGGCTTTAAAAGGTTAAATTGTCATTGCAGTAACCTGCCTGGTAAATGGGTTGATTGTGTTATCAACCGGCTGGCAGTCGAAACCGTTGCAGAGGAAGATCATACCAGACCTGTTTGGGTGGTGTGCCACAGTTACTGCTCTGTGGGTAGGGCACAAATAAAGGCAGAAATGGTCGCTGGCATTCGCGAAAATGTGGGGAATACAGAGGGGGCCAGAAGTTACTGCAGTTTGGAGATATGAGGGAAGAGGATATGAAATACACGACCATTAAAAGTGTCTAGTAAATCTTTGGCGGGGGGAGGGGGGGGAGATTAGAGTTTTCTGCGTAGTAAACCAATGGGAAGAACAAATTGTTCTTGGCGGAAAGAGAAAAACACAAGGAAAGTTCGGTTAACGCCATTCAGAGCCTGAACCAAAGTTGTGCGGGGCAGGACACTTAACCCTTTAAAGACGAAGCGTATCTGTTTTATATAAGGACTCAGTGCGTACCGCGCTGTAAACACTCTCTACTTCGGTTATAAAAACCAGTCTCTTAATGTTTTATAAGGCAAAAGTTGCTGTTTGTTCTGAGATCCGTACAAAACACATAAACGCAATGTGGGCACCACGTAGAATTTTTTAATGTTAAACCTGGTGGTACGTAAAGTTACCGCTAGGCTTTAAAAGGTTAACAGTATGGAGCCCGGATAGCTCAGTTGGTATAGTGACAAGATGGCGGGCTGGACGACCGAAGGATCGTGGTTTGAGTCGTGGTAGGTGTAAGGTGTCCAAACCGGCTCGGGGGGAGCGTTCTCTTGGGGCAAAATGGCCGTAGCGTGAAGCTGGCCACCCAATTCCATCTAGTAGTGTCTAGATTAAAAATTAGTGGAGCTATACCTACACTTCCCCCTGTGCTTTCATGGCGTGCACAGAGACCGCTTGGCCTTTATTTTTGCAAATATGACGTCTTCTGTTTTGGTATTATGCTACAGACGAGGCAAGAGGGTATGCAGCCGACATAGTATTAAAGAAATGCTACGTGGCGTTGAAGTTTTTATCTGATTTGGTAGTGGCCAATAACCACGGCAGTAGTGGTGAAGAGTCCCGCAGAAGACGCTACGGACGCACCGCATCCTTGAGGCTTATTGTGCAACCCTCTGATGAAGATGACGATGATTATTTTTTGTGCTTTTCCTAGTAATGGAGTACCGATAGAATGAAATTGACAGGGGAAACTGAAGCACTCGGGGGGAAAACCTGTCCCAGTGCCACTTTGTCCACCACAAATCCCACATGGACTGGCCCCGGGATCGAACCCAGCGGCTAACCGCCTGATCTCAACCACTGCAGTAAACTCGACTGTAAATCCGCTAATCAACCGTTACATGAGTGGGCCGCGATAGCTCTGTCGGTATAGCGACTTGCTACAGGCTGGACGGTCCGAGGATCGAATCCCGGTGAAGGCGAGATTTTCCGCAGCCGTCCAGACCGTCCCTGGGGCCCACCCAGCCTCCTGTACAATGGATACCGGGTCTCTTTCCCGGGGGTAAAGCGGCCGGGGCGTGGGGCTAGCCACCCCACCCCATCCTCGTGCTGAGGCTCACGAAAGGGTAGAACTATACCTCTACTCCCCCTGTTCGGCCCTTATGGCCTGCTTTAGGGTGAACCTTTACCTTTAGACACGAGCGTCTCAGCTTTTTGTACCTGTTAGCAGTTACACCTGTCTTCAAGCATGGTCTGACAATGGCAAGGTTACATTATCTGTCCGTTTAAGACATTTGGACACGTGTGGAGAGTAATTGCTGATCTGATACTGGGGTTGGTGAATTTTGTTGTGAAATGAAGAACGGTAGGCTTACAACTATAGTGTACTTAGGATTATGCCTGTAGCTGGCTTGCACATTGTACAGGAAGAGGTTTGTTCGTCTGTGTTTCACGATTAATGTGACGATATACGGATTTATCATAAAGATTTGCACCCAAAATAAAGTATAAAGTTAATTTGTTGACTGTACATTAGCCTTTTTTCTGTCGTTTTTCTGAACACTGCAGTTATCACGGTATATGCCAGCGGATGCAGGCTTTGCATGTGATAAACGTATCGTGCTTAGAGAAAGATAAAATGAACACCCTGTATTTATTTGAAACTTTGCTTTATATACCGAATATTTATTGAAGCCGATCCCAGTGGCCGCGCGGTCTAAGGCGTAGGTCTGCGGCCGAGCGCTTGCTGGGATCGTGGGTTCGAATCCCACCCGGGGCATGGATTTTTTTTCTCTTGTACAGTGTTTGTGTTATCAGGTAGAGGTCTCTGCGACGGGCCGATCCCTCCTCCAGAGGAGTCCTACCGACTGTGGTGCGTGTCTGAGTGTGATCAAGTGAAAATAAACAACCTCGACACCTACTGTGAACAAGTAGGTAGAAGAGGGAAGGGCTACGATATTTATTGAAACAGACCTGCAAAGAAAGATAGCCTAATTTGTGTTCGTGGCTATATTATAATCTGGAGCGATATACCGCGTCAGAGTAGAGTTAAAAGGCGACGTTCCGTAGATGTGCCCTGTTTCCGTAATTAAGGACGATGCAGGGGGACACAGCCATCGTGAGTATGGAGACAGGACAAGTATTCGAGAGTTTGGATTTTGGCTTATCTCCGACGAAGACGATTGCCCCACAAGACATCATGCATATATTTACCAAGAAAGTAGCAGATCTTATGTAATCAGCCGTATAGCTGTGAGAGTGTGCAGCAGTAACCAAACGTTATGGTCAGTGAGGCATTCAAAATTGTAAATAATGCGTTTAGAAAATGCTTCCCAAGCTTGTTATGTTGACGAGCTCCATTATTTGAATTTACGTTGTGTACATGGTAAAGGTACACCCTGTATGCATCTTAGTCTTACGTGATCTTGCATGTAGTTTGGTAGTTAACTGCTTGAAATTAAGCGGTTCATCCGTTGCCCTCCGCCTGTTGCTGTGGTAACTTTGGAAGTTGAACAGCTTCACTTTCCAGTGACTTAAGAAACTGACTGACTGACTGACTGACTAACTAACTAACTGACTGACTGACTGACTAACTGACTGACTGACTAACTAACAAACTAACTGACTGACTGACTGGTTGGCTGGCTGACTGGCTGACTGGCTGGCTGGCTGACTGACTGACTGACTAACTAATTGACTGACTGACTGACTGACTGGCTGACCGACCGACCGATCGACCGACCGACCAACCATCGAACCAACCAACCAACCAACCATCCATCCAACCAACCAACCAACCAACCAACCAACCAACCAACCAACCAACCAACCAACCAACCAACCAACCAACTAACTAACTAACTAACTAACTAACTAACTAACTAACTAATTAACTCCATGGAGCAGAGGCCTTCTTGAGAAGCTAACAGTTTCTCGGCTAGTCAAGAAATTCCCCGCATTTTATGGAACCCGGAGGTTCATTACCGCATTCACAACAGTCCGCCACCTGTCCCTATCCTGACCCAGGCGTAGATGGGAGGATAGTATTGAAATGGATCTTCAAGAAGTGGGATGGAGGGGCGTGGACTGGATTGAGCTGGCTCAGGGTACGGACAGGTGGCGGGCTCTTGTAAATGCGAAATTTCTTGACTAGCTGAGAACCTGTTAGAGTCTCAAGAAGGACTCGGTCCCATGAAGTTAGTTAGTTAGTTAGTTAGTTAGTTAGTTAGTTAGTTAGTTAGTTAGTTTAGTTTTCATTTGTTTTTGAGGAAAGCGTCAAGGTTACTACCAACAGTGTGAAAATTAAAGTATAAGACTATTAATTTTTTTGCTGTATTCGTACTGTCACTGAGTGTGCCTCATGTTATGTCATCCATGACCAGTGAACACCAGAGCCATTGGTGGACAATGTTTAGAAAAGTGATGCCGTTAATTGTCGACATGCAAGTGAGAATGATCGGTAATGGTCTACGCAGGTTAACAAATATGCCAAAGGTAAATAAATACGTAAAAACAAGTCACTCACAATGACAGGACAATTGAACGGAGCTTAGAACGTTGTCGTATGGTAATGGTCTTCATATACTGTGTGTACAGTGTGCCGCCATTTCGTGCGACACGTATCCGTGCTGTAAACAAAATGGATGCGGCCATACTCTTCTAAGTTTCTATGACCTATAAAATTTCGCAAGCCAGTCAGTAGAAGAATGCAATGCATGTAGGGTAGATATAATACGAATGGAAATGCTTTGTCGTCCAGCATGACGTGTAATTGTTTACGAAAGAAAACCGTTTTTAAAACCCAATTTTTTAAGTTATCCTTATGCGCAAGCACTGTGCTACGAAAGGATATAGAGAATGTATCTTTATTCTTTACAAAATTATAACAAGTAAATTTAACTAACTCAGACGATTCCAGATATGCATCACAGATTTTCAGAAACGAAAATCTCTGTCCCATTAACTGTTTAAAGTTCAGTGGTAACTACATGTGCCTACTTGTGTAACATTCAGAACTCTGTATTTTTTCCGCAGAGTGTGTTGACAGTTGACATATCCTTTCGATAGACAGCGATTATTTCCGCGTAAAACATTCATCTTTAACCTTTTAAAGCCTAGCGGTAACTTTACATACCGCCAGGTTTAACATCAAAAAATTCTACGTGGTGCCCACATTGCGTTTATGTGTTTTGTACGGATCTCAGAACAAACAGCAACTTTTGCCTTATAAAACATTAAGAGACTGGTTTTTATAACCGAAGTGGAGAGTGTTTACAGCGCGGTACGCACTGAGTCCTTATATAAAACAGATACGCTTCGTCTTTAAAGGGTTAAACTGAAAAGGGATTGTCCTTGGTCATGTGGCTCGTTGCTTGTTATGTAGGCCTGCGTTAATTGAGGTGAATTTCGGTTTGAAAGTGTCAGGAAAATAATACCAAGAGTCGATACGCTGACGTTTCTAGTAATTTTAGGAGAAGATAAAACGTAAGAATTGAATACCTGCGGAATATTATTTTGAGGGAAGGAGGCTCGCTGGCATTGGGGCTTCGAGCCTCACGAGGTCTACTTCTGCTTCTAATTTGTCAAACAGAACTGTAAAAGCCATTAACCTTGACAACTTATTGTCTGAAGCTCAATCGTAAAGATTAATCTAAAAATAAATTAATTAACAAGCAGTTTCAGTGTTATCGAAGACTTCATGTTTATTCTAAATTTACTCCACTTAATTTGAAAACCTGGCATTTGTTGCTGTCAACTTTGCATGTGCCGATCCCAGTGGCCGCGCGGTCTAAGGCGTGGGTCTGCGGTCAAGCGCTTGCTGGGATCGTGGGTTCGAATCCCACCGGTGGTATGGATTTTTTTGTCTCTGCGACGGGCCGATCCCTCTTCCAGAGGGGTCCTACCGACTGTGGTGTGTGTCTGAGTGCGATCAAGTGAAAATGAACGACCTGGACACCTGCTGTGAACAAGTAGGTAGAAGAGGGAAGGACTACAAAAATTACAGAAGAGTAGGTTCGACCAGTGTCACATTATTTCAGCAAACAAGACACATTTGAATTGGAGGAGGGGTAAGAATAAACATTCGTATGAACACGTAGTAGGCGGTTACAGAAATGAGTAGGATACATGCCGTAACATTAGTGTGTAGAAATTGATGCTATGGTGCAGTGGATTGTACTACAGTCTTCTGCGTATCAGATGATTACACTGCCGGGAGATGTATGCCTATTTTTGTGTTTAAAGACGAAGCGTATCTGTTTTATATAAGGACTCAGTGCGTACCGCGCTGTAAACACTCTCCAATTCGGTTATAAAAACCAATCTCTTAATGTTTTATAAGTCAAAAGTTGCTGTTTGTTCTGAGATCCGTACAAAACACATAAACGCAATGTGGGCACCACGTAGAATTTTTTAATGTTAAACCTGGTGGTACGTAAAGTTACCGCTAGGCTTTAAAAGGTTAAGGGTACTGTCGTGTATATACATAAAAGGTACTTTTAGAAAAGGTTTATTTGTGTATATACTACAGATATTTAAAATTATAAAAGTGCTGCTAAATGCGAGTTAGCGTAGAATAGGTCAGCATTTACGCCTGTCTTACGCAGCGTCATATAATGAAAACCCTGTATTAATACGACCGTGCAGAAGACATCGCTATTTTCATGTGAAAAAAAATTTGATTAACCCAGTTATGATCACATTACAGGTCGAAGCTTGCGACGTTTATAGTTTCATTTTAATAAATAATAAGCCATACTTGGTAGTTCAGGCAATACAGATGTTATTTACTCAAGGTAACGGTAAACTGACATTACGTTTAATATGCAAATTCGTTTACAAATATTTAATCTTCATTACAAAATGTGGAGAAGTGTAGAACTGAGGGGCGGGGTAGGAAACTGTGTATGACAGGGTGACCTCTAGTGACATGACCTTCCTACCTGAATTTCATAAAACAGCCTGGTTTTAATAGCTTTGGAAAGCAGCTAAGGGGAAGACGGTACGAAGGAGAAACGGTTCTGCGGTGCAGTGTGCACCATAAGAAGTGGGGAAGCCTGTCGTTTGATATGGACGTAACACGCAGTTTGTTACGTCGGCGGGCGGGGGCCGCGCGCCAACGTGGAAGTTGTCGACTGTAACTGCTATGAATAGTACGTCACATCATGTTACACAGACATTTGCTCTTTATTTATTTCGTGAGCATTTTCGATGGGTTTTTGCCCTAGGACCATCACAAAGGATCCACAATGTGTACGAAGTTATTGTTATTATTATTATTATTATTATTATTATTATTATTAGTATTAAGTTTGTTTTTGTTTGTGTTGTGTCTGTTTCATTTGTGTCCTGTTCCTTGTCCGTTGTTATTTGTGTTGTGTTGTTCCTGTAATCGGCCATCTGGCTGTAGAATTGGCATATTAATAAACTAGAACTGAATTATTATTATTATTATTATTATTATTATTATTATTATTATTATTATGAAGTTTGTTTTTGTTTGTGTTGTGTCTGTTTCATTTGTGTCCTGTTCCTTGTCGGTTGTTATTTGTGTTGTGTTGTTCCTGTAATCGGCCGTCTGGCTGTAGAATTGGCATATTAATAAACCAGAACTGAATTATTATTATTATTATTATTATTATTATTATTACGGCGTAATCCTCATGCCGTGCCATAGATTCATTATACAGTATTTGATGCAACAAAGTGCTATGTTCCTCCTATATGTTTCGACCTGTAGAAGGTCATCGTCAGGAAGGTATATACAAAGGTGTACAAGTACAGCACATTCTGACAGTGACGTGTGTGCGTAGAGATAAAATACAGTATTTGAATTAACATTACCAAAACTTTTTAATGGGTAAATCAATTAATGAATATTTTCTACAGTGTACGTTCAGTGATTTACTGTTTAGAATTTTTAACAACGTTAATTCGTTATATTGTATTTTATCTCTACACACACACGTCATTGTCAGAATTTGCTGTACTTGTATGCCGTTATATATACCTCCCTGATGATTACCTTATAGAGGTCGAAACATATCGGAGGAACATAAATGAAAAATGATTACTTATTATTGATTGTACAGTTTGTTGAATCAAATACTGTATAACCAATATGTTGCATGGAAAAATGGATTACGCTGTAATAATAATAATAATAATAATAATAACAATAATAATATTCACCATCGGGATTTATTAACGTGCAAGCTTAACAGCAAAAATGCCTATTATAAAGCCAGCACGACAAAGGAAACACAAATACAAAAAGCACATACACACAAATACAAAACAAACAAACAATCAGGCAATCAAAAGAATGTAATATTTCAGGAAGAGATATGTAAAATTACTGGGGCAAAACCCCTACACTCTGAAAAATTTATTATTATTATTATTATTATTATTATTATTATTGACTTTGAAGTTACAAGTAATTCCACCTCAGTGTTGTTCAGTTTTTAGTAGTGCTTAATTGGGAAAAGAAAAGGTACAAATTTCCACGTAAATTCACTGTTGAAGAGACAGTGTGTGTATATATACCATTTTCCTGCAGGATTTTCACCAGTTAATAATAATAATAATAATAATAATAATAATAATAATAACTTCGTCCCCTAATTGTGGATTTGTTAATGTATGGATAGTAAGGATACACACGGTGTGAATAACATAAAAACTAACTCCATAGAGCAGAGTCCTTTCTGAGAAGCTGACAGTTCCTCAGCTAGTCAATAAATTCCCCGCATTTTATGGAACGCGGAAGTTCATTACCGCATTCAGAAGCGCCAGCCACCTGTCCCTGTCATCAGCCAAAGGATCAGGCTAAGGCCAAGGTATTGTGAAAGGTTTTTTAACATCATACGTTTTTTCCGGTAAGGAATGGAACCCCCAAGCTGGAGGACCACCCTTTGTAGGCTATCCGCTAAAGCTTTTTCAATACATTCGCAGTTACCCTCCACATCTGGAGGTCGTTCCTCCGTATAACCTGAGGACGCGCCGTGCCGTGGTCACAGCGACCAACTTATCACGAGAGTTCATCCTTGGCCCAAAATACGAAGTTGTTATTTGTATAGTGCGAGTGATGCACTCGCCTTTCCTTAACCTTTTAAAGCCTAGCGGTACCTTTACGTACCACAAGGTTTAACATTAAAAAATTCTACGTGGTGCCCACATTGCGTTTATGTGTTTTGTACGGATCTCGGAACAAACAGCAACTTTTGCCTTATAAAACATTAAGAGACTGGTTTTTATAACCGAAGTGGAGAGTGTTTACAGCGCGGTACGCACTGTGTCCTTATATAAAACATATACGCTTCGTCTTTAAAGGGTTAATCCGATCCTTCCAGTGTAACAGATCGCCACAAGAATTACCAGTAGATCTGCATGTACAACAGACTAAGTACCGTTATGTAATTGTTTTATGCAATAATGTCTGTGTTCTCCGTGATGATGGACCGAAAGGCTCCGAAACATGTAGGAGTGGAGTGTTTTTAAATATATTAGTATGAACCTGTGGGGAGTGGAGAAGACTACATAACGAGGAACTTAATGACCTGTGCTCATCACCAAATATTATTCGGGTAATCAAATCGAGAAGAATGAGATGGGCGGGGCGTGTAGCACGTATAGGGAAAAGAGAGGTGAATACACGATTTTGGTGGTGAGACCTGAGGGAAGGCGACCACTTGGGAGACCGAGGCGTATATGCGAGGATAATATTAAAATGGATCTTCAATAAGTGGGATGGGTGGGCATGAACTGGATTGAGCTGGCTCAGGATAGGGACAGGTGGCTGGCTGTTGTGAATGCGGTAATGAACCTCCGGGTTCCATAAAATGCCCGCAATTTCTTGACTATCTGAGAAACTGTTAGCTTTTCAAGAAGGCCTCTGCTCCGTGGAGTTAGTAAGTTAGTTAGTTAGTATGAACCTGTGACAATTAGTGCATTTGTAGGATAATATTAAAATGGAATTGTAATACATGGTATGAAAATACAAAATAAATTATTGTTGTGGCCGAAGAACAGACGCTGCCTTGCTTAGTGTTATTATCCGTCAAGTTTGGAACTGTTTTTGAATGCCTTTCCATAGTTTGCATAAAACGTGAAACCACTTAACGGAGAAATATGCAACTAGCGTAAAGTCATATTTGAAAATTCCTTCAGCCCAGATGAAGCTGTTAGTCGTTGTTCTCACATCCCAGTTCCGTTACACTGCACTTCGTGCTGTCCAGTGGCTCTGTCCAGCGTAACATCTGTCTCCGATAGCGGCTCCGCAGCACATAACTGTGATCTGCAGACTTGTGTGTGTGTGTGTGTGTGTGTGTGTGTGTGTGTGTGTGTGTGTGTGTGTGTGTGNGTGTGTGTGTGTGTGTGTGTGTGTGTGTGTGTGTGTGTGTGTGTGTGTGCGCGCGCGCGCGCAAAATGGGCACTACTTGAAGATCATTGGTCACAGACTTCGTTCTGTAAAATCGTACAGCACTGTGAAGTTGTGGACTCTACTGTGTTCTGATTTGTGTGCAGGTGGGCCGAGTGTTGTCTGAGGACCCGTCTCATATAGCTATATCTCGCATCTTAGAATGCAAAAATGTCTACAGCTGTATTTCTTAATGACACATATAAACATGTATATTTACAGTGTCATAATTAAGGTCTATATAAATAAATTCTTCCATTCTTTCTGCAGTCTGTCGTAGGACAGGTCCGTACCCTCTTCCAAAGCGAGTTCTCCACAGAGTGCGATCTAGTGCTTCCTCTTTTAATTTCCAGTATCTTCTCTTTTCCTTAAGGACATCCAGTAACTGCTTACGTCTTCTTCCTCGTCTTCTCGTCACTTCTATCCTAACCTCTAACTTTCCTTCAATCACGTGTTTCAGAAGGCAGTTCCTACGCAATCTGTGACCAATCCAGTTAGCCTTCCTTCATTTTACTGTATGTACGATATTCCTCTTCTCCTTGACTCTATGTAATACTTCTTCATTTCTCACGCGATCGGTCCAACTGATCTTCTCCAGCCTTCTTCAGCACCACACTTCAAAACTTTGCAGATATTTCTGTATTTCCATGGTAATTCTCGACTGAATGTCATGTGTACATCTTGCATTACATTTTATCATGCTACCCAAAAGTTTGATATATTCTACATTCTTCGACTCTTTTTGATCTTTAATAATCTGTATTGCAGATGTTTGCCTTGAGGTTCTCATTACCTTAGATTTTCCTACATTCATTTCCATTCCACAGGGTCTTCCAATTTCAAGTAGTCTACCAAACACGCTCTGTAGCACCGTCTCTTCCCTACCCAGTAGCACAAGCTCAAATGTGTATTTCACAGTGCGAATTGCTAGGCCTCCTATCTTGAAGAGGGGGCCGCGGTGGCGCAGTTGGTTGAGGCACTGTGCTATAAACCGGCAGGTCGCGGGTTCGATTCCCGATGGTGTCATTGGAATTTTTTTCATTGGCATAATCCTGTCGGTCGCACTATGGCCCTGGGGTCGACTCAGCCTCTAACAGAAATGAGTACCACGAATCTTTCCTGAGGGGTAAAGGCGGCCGGTGCGTAGGGCTGACAACCTTACCATCTTCAAGTGCCGATTGTCTAGAAATCTGGGAGCCTCGACCTTCTGGAACCCAAAGGGCCTGTCCAGGCCTGTAATGGGACTGTTTTACCTGTTTTGAAGTCACCAAACCCTTCGAGGACTTCCTTAGTAAGGTATTCGCTGTACAAGTTGAACAGAATCGATGATAAACAACAACATTGTCCTAACTCGTCTTCCAGTCTTCATACTTCTCGTCTCCCCCTTGGTCCTGTCGTACTTTAACCCTTTAAAGACGAAGCGTATCTGTTTTATGTAAGGACTCAGTGCGTACCGCGCTGTAAACACTCTCCACTTCGGTTATAAAAACCAGTCTCTTAACGTTTTATAAGGCAAAAGTTGCTGTTTGTTCTGAGATCTGTACAGAACACATAAACGCAATGTGGGCACCACGTAGAATTTTTTAATGTTAAACCTGGTGGTATGTAAAGTTACCGCTAGGTTTTAAAAGGTTAACACTCTGATCCATGTACAGTTTGCTGATAACTATTGGAAAATACAGCGTAATTACGCAGATTCGAAATTTATACGAATAATGAAGTTAAAGCTGTAATAAAATGGAATGCACAGATCTCTAAAACGTTTATATGCGATTTTACACAATTGGTTTCCTTGTGTCGTAGCGAATTACATTATGGATATTACGCTGCGCATACCGGAAGCAGATTTTCTTTCCGTTTCGTCGCTTCACAGAAAAGTGTATTTCTCAAATATTGTGGAATTGAAGTCCAGAAATGTATCTCTACGTTACATATTTCTGTACTGAATTTATATGTAGCCTGGCCTTAGCATTGGTCCATATGACGACAAGTAGGTGTTACAAATTCTTCCCAGATCTGCTGTTTTTATATACGTAATAAAGTTAGAAGCCGATCCCAGTGGCCGCGCGGTCTAAGGCGTAGGTCTGTGGCCGAGCGCTTGCTGGGATCGTGGGTTCGAATCCCACCGGGGGTATGGATTTTTTTCTCTTGTACAGTGTTTGTGTTGTCAGGTAGAGGTCTCTGTGACGGGCCGATCCGTCGTCCAGAGGAGTCCTACCGACTGTGGTGTGTGCTTGAGTGGGATCAAGTGAAATTACACACACCCCCGACACCTGCTGTGAACAAGTAGGCAGAACACGGAAGGACTAAGAAAGAAGAATAAATATAGAATATATGGAGCTGTAACTCCACTTTCAACTTCTGTCGTTCACAGGGACATCATTACCACGATAAATGTAATTAGAATATACATACATTTAGCAGTTTAGTTTCATTAGCTCCCGTTACAGAAATTGCGCTAAGTTAACGGCGTACAGCGTGGGACGTCTCAGATACTGAGGTAACCGTTCAAGTGGTTCAGAACTTCCTAGTGCGAAAAGACAGACTTGGCAAACCTATTAGTCGCATTTCTTGCAACTTTGCATTGCTAATGTGCCAAAACAGTACATCGAATACGCTTTTCGTTAGTTAGAATAGGCCCATAAAAACACGATGTTTCTAGTACCGCGCATGCGTTGTATTTGTGCGTTATGCTGTTTACGCATGGGCCTTAGAATGAAGTGATCCAAGTAAACCTAGTCAATGCCTTTAGGATTTATATAAATATTTAAAGAATTATTTCTGAAACTGTACATAAAGAGGGACATATTCGTTCATACGCGAATAAGAAACGTAGTTGTTCCCTTAGTGAAGGATAAATAAAGCAGGATTACTCCTACAAAGTCTCCAGCTTCATATGCAGATAACGTGAGCGAGCCTAGACGGATGTCACAAGTTGAGAAGAGTGCGCTAAGGGTCGATTCGTATTATACGGCGCGGTGCGGCACGACACGACACTACAAGACACGACAGAATATTCTTTCATGGTCTTCACATGCTCAAATTCACATTAGTCTGTCACCGACAGCTTAATGACAAAGACAGTGTCGTTGGAATTGAGAGAAGTGAATATTTTGCCTGTCTGTTAAATGATGGTAGATGTGAATGCACGCTGATTTTTGTCGTGTCGTGTCGTGTCGTGTCGTCGTCGTGTCGTGGTCGTATAATGTGAATCGAAACTAAGTCGTGTGCGCGTAGGTCAGTGTGTTTTTACAGTCGGGACGGTGGATGTGGCATTATTCGTCTGCTTGCGTAGCAGCTGTAAGCAAATGACTGAGGTAGGGCCGTAAGATTTGTGAGCCTCGCGCTGAAGGTTGTCCTGCAAAATGACAGGGACTTTGTGTATGTAATACTGCTATAACTGTGTACTGAATAACAGGATTCCTGTGTATAAGCAGCTTGTTTTGGCGGTTTCAGTACAAAAGTTGAAATGGAACCAGTGTTGATGCTGGATGAGTAAGCAGAGTGAATCAAACTGTCACTTTTTTCTGCGTGGGGCGACAGTAAATACAGCAGTCTTTCTTCCGCCATTAAACAGGACAAGTCTGTCAATAATGTTTGACTCTCCTACACGTCCAAAATACAAGCTTTTCTCTGTATACACAACAAACACTGACCAGCGACTGGTTATTAATTAATAGCTTCATGGGAAATTTTCTGACCACTAGGCAGCTCACTTTCTTAAAAGGGCGTGGCCATTGTATCGGAAGTAGCAAAGTCTGTAGAAGCTTAATGGATAACGCTGTTCTCTTTGCTTCCTCTTTCATTTCAGCTGTATACAGGGTGATCCAGGAGGAAAGGTCAATAGTTTAGATGGTTATAATATCGGTCATTGTGAGCAAAAAAGTTCATATGAGTATGTGTCTAATTCTGCATGATACAGCTGTCTGAATCTGCAGACCGCTTTGCTTGCTCTTTCATTTCAGCTGTATACAGGGTGATTCAGGAGGAAAAGTCAATAATTTAGAAGGTGATAATATCGATCATTGTGAGCAAGAAAGTTCATATGAGTATGTGTCTAATTCTGCATGATTGCCGAGATACAGCTATCTGAATCTGCAGACCACTTTGCTTCCTCTTTCATTTCAGCTGTATACAGGGTGATTCCAGAGGAAAGGTCAATAGTTTAGATGGTTGTAATATCGGTCATTGTGAGCAAAAATGTTTATATGAGCGTGTAACTAATTCTGAATTGTTGCCGAGGTACAGTTGTATGAATCTGCAGACCAAACTCCGTTAGATTTTTGTTTGTGGTGGTTGGATGAAGAGCGAAGTTTACAAGATAATGGCGCATCCACACAAAAAAAAATTGCTCGCTCGCATTTTAGATGTTTCTGCCCGCATAAAGAAACGTGAAGGTGAACTCAGACGAACAACACGCGATCTTAGCACACGGGTTGCAAAGTACGCTGAGGCTGACGGTGGGATTTTCGAATATTTATTTTGAACTGTAGAAAATTTGTCGTTTAAATATTAAATTAAAATTAAAATAAAATTAACAGTAAGCACGCAGTAAATTCTCTTGTATCACTATTCAGAATGCTTTTGTATTTGTAGATTCAAACAGCTGTATCTCGGTAACCATTCCGAATTAGAGATATGTTGATGTTAACCTTTTTTCTGACAATGACTGTTACTGTCACCTCCCAAAATATTGACCTTTTTTCCTCGATCACCCTGTATATACTGAAGTTTTGTAAACTGCTTTCATTACGTATTATGGAAAGACAATGGAAAACTTTTTTTTGTATCAAGATGAAATTAAAAGGCCCTAAATGCGATCATATCGCCCCTGCTTTGTAAAAAGGGGCTAACTGCCACTTTGAGCGAGTTTGAATGTAGCAAATAATTCAAATAATTGTCTTCTATGATATGTAAAAAGATGACAGCTGCTTCTTCAGTAGTATCCAAGATAGGCGGGAGATTTCCTATGTCTCAAAGCATTTGTCGTGTGTAAAACAGAGCCACCTACTTGGTGCTCTTGTAAAATTGATATTTTGTGGGTTGTCCCCTTTTTACAAAACAGGGGCGATACACAATGTAAACGCAAAAATTGAATGCGTAGGATTTTACGTGCTGTGTCTGCATGGGCAACAGTGTTTTGCATGTGTTCAGTACTACAGGTGTGATCCGGTGAAGGTAAATGGGTAAAAGGCATGTGGGGGAATGGAGGTGTAACTCCACTTGTTCTTGACCTCGGGGCTAGATAGATGTGTCGTCAGCATCAAAGCTCCGGCCGCTTTACCTCCTGGAGAATAGTACGCAATAGCTTCCAATAGGAAGCCACAGATGTTATGAAAGGGGTAAAATTTCGCATATTTTGAATTGCGGTTTTGGATAACACGTTGCTGTAGCTTAGATAACCTGCTTCTTGTACACCCTGTGAGGGGTTGCTGTAAGCCACGTTGAGTAACAAAACGCTTTTTTGCCAAGCTTTTTTTGGCAGTTGCGTGTTCCCTGAATTCTACATCAAGTTTTATTTTCTTTTTAAAGACGAAAATCTTTCCTATTCATCTTCGCAGCCATTTTTAATAAGGTGTAACAAATATAAATTTAATTGCGCTGTGGCCGTACTTATCAAGTACTCGAACTGTCATTGTTACAGGAAAGCATTTAACCGTTAACGCTTTAAAGACGAAGCGTATCTGTTTTATGTAAGGACTCAGTGCGTACCGCGCTGTAAACACTCTCCACTTCGGTTATAAAAACCAGTCTCTTAATGTTTTATAAGGCAAAAGTTGCTGTTTGTTCTGAGATCCGTACAAAACACATAAACGCAATGTGGGCACCACGTAGAATTTTTTAATGTTAAACCTGGTGGTACGTAAAGTTACCGCTAGGGTTTAAAAGGTTAATTAGCTTCGCCCACTTTCGCATACCGAGTACCGGGTGTTTTATTTGTAATACACCCGAACTGTCTAAGGGTCTGCCATGTTTATTATCATTACGGGTCCGTCTAATAAGGCTTATTCTATTTCATGATTTGTATTTGGGATTTATGTATTCATTATTCATAGAATAAGTTTCTGATAGTTGTTTTTTAATCCTGTTTTATCTTCTTAAGGGAAGGTTGTATGACTTACGAGCTCACGACTTGTCTGTGTCTCCATTTGTGTCTCCTCCTTCCCTTTTAAGCAACCGGCAGATTTTCGATAAATTTGTGTGAATGTTGTATTGACATGCGGCCCAAACATCATAGTTGGTAGTTTACGATAACCGATAACACTAACATGGCGAACGCACGAACGTGTGAAATTTCACCACTAACACACGGTCCTGAGAAGAAGAATAGTCATGGATATCGGAAAAGTGTGAAACTTGTGCATAATTTTTAGAATTCTTCTCAGTCTGACCTCTTTTACCTACTCACTGCACGTGTAGAGGGTTATTGTTGCACCTGATCACACTTACTGACACTCACACACTCGATAGGACTACCCTGGAAGAGGGATCGGCCCGTCGCAGAGACCTCTACCAGAAGACACACTACAATTACAAGAGACAGACATCCATGCTGCCAGCGGGATTCGAACCTGAAATCCCAGAAAGCGAACGGTCGCAGACCTACGCCATAGACCGAGCAGCCACCGAGGTCGGCACGTTTTAGAATGTAAAATGATGACTGCATGTTTACCTACGTGTTTGGTGAGAGTAATTAATAAATTTTTGTAGCTAGACGCGTAAAGTTTAGTACTGATACGACCCGTAATCACTCTTACCAAATGTCGGTAATGTGAAACGTTCGTCAGTGGGCAAATACAAACAGTGGCGACGGCGGAAAGTTTGAGGTTATGGCTGGCAAATTCCACGGAGTAAAGACATTCTGAGCAAAAGGTGATAGCCCTGGGCTAGTCGAGAAATTATCCTCATTTTGTTTAAGTTTCATTATCGTGTCCAAAAGAACCCGCCATTTATATCTTTGTCCTGAGCCAAACTAGTCCAGTCTACAGTGCATTAAGATGTGTTTTAATATTACTCTCACATCTACCCCTAGGTCTTCCAAATCGTCTCTTTCCTACAGGTTCCTCACCAAAACCCTCTATGCAGGTCTCCACCCACACATGCCACATGCCTAGCTCGACCCATTCTAATATTTGGCGATAAATACAAATGGTGAAGCTTCTCACTATGAAAATTGTCTCCACCGTCCTTTCACTTCTTCACTTTTAGGCCCGAATATTTTCCTGAGCACCCTATTCTAGCATAGCCACAATCTGTTTTGTTCCCTTCATGTGAGACGAAGCTTTACACGCATAGAAAATAATAGTCATCATCTGTAAGATACGAGGAGTTACAATCTGACAAGACTCAATACGTGGTAGTAGGAGGCCAAATCAAGACATGACAACAGATTATAGAACCATCAATACAAAGAGGCAATACAAATATTTGGGAGATTTTTTTAGCGGTGAAGGGCCCCGCAGCAGACGCTACGGACGCACCGCAGCCTTGAGGCTTCTTGTGCAACCCTGTGATGAAGATGATGATGATGATTATTTTTTTGTCCTTTTCCTAGTAATGTAGCACCGGTGGAATGAAATTGACAGGGGAAAACCGAACTACTGGGGGAAAAACCTGTCCCAGTGCCACTCTGTCCCCCACAAATCCCACATGGACTGACCTGGGATCGAACGCGGGCCTCCGCGGTGGGAGGCCGGCGGCTAACCGCCTGATCCACGGCGCGGCCTATATGGGAGTTACCCTTACATCAGATGGGAGAGATGATAAAGATATATGCAAGAAAACAGTACAAGGAAAAAGACCATAAGACAGCTGCACTCACTTTTGTGGAACGATAAAATTTCGAAAAACACTGAACAAAATATTCAAATCTACAGTAGATCCGCCAACAGTATATGGTGCTGAGGAATGGGTCATGGATTCGAAGCTTTCCAAAAAAAATAATGCAGTAGAAATTAATTTTTGGAGAAGATGCTCTGGCCTGACACTGGAAGGTCACGTGAAGAATGGCAGAATTAGGGAGATTATGGAAACAGATGTGACGCTGACAGACACTGTAGAAGCTAAACAGCTTAAACGGTACGGACACATGGAACGCATGGAAGAAGATGGACTGCCTAAGGAAATATATGAATGGACTCCAATTGAAAGGAAAAACAGAGGAACACCGAGAAATACTTGGAAGAAGAAAGCAAAACAAGGAATGGATCGAAGAAATCTACAGGAAGAAGACTACTACATAGAAATAGATGGCGACTGGGATGCAGGATACGGCCACAAAGACTGTAACCACCCGTGTATACACACACACACACACACACGCACACACGCGCGCACACACACACGCGCACGCACGCACACACACGCACACGCACACAAACACACACACACACAAACACACACACAAACACACACACACACACACACACACACACACACACGCAATTTGAAGCAGTAACACGTGACGGGACTCGGCTTAGATATTTATAGCCGCGTGTTTGGGTCCAGCGCGGTTGTTCCTGAGCTGACTTGAATTTTACTGCTGGATTGTGGGATTAACCTTCTGAAGCCTAGCGGTAACTTTACATACCGCCAGGTTTAACATTAAAAAATTCTACGTGGTGCCCACATTGCGTTTATGTGTTTTGTACGGATCTCAGAACAAACAGCAACTTTTGCCTTATAAAACATTAAGAGATTGGTTTTTATAACCGAAGTGGAGAGTGTTCACAGCGCGGTACGCACTGAGTCCTTACATAAAACAAATGTGCTTCGTCTTTAAAGGGTTAATGCAGGCCTATCTAGACACACCAGTAACACATTGTTCGTGATTTCAGGCTTCCGCTGCAATGTATGTGAGATCTGCACTCTTCCGGGACATTACGCAGCACTGAGTGATAATTACGTACCGACGTTTCGAGACAACCTGTCGGTCCTATCTTCAAGGGTGAAGAAGTCCAAGAAGAAAGCTTTATTCTTGTACTTCTTGATACTTAAAGATGAGACCGACATTTTGTTCCGAAACGTCGATACAGGACTACCACTCAAGGCTGCATAATATCGCAGAAGAACGTAGATTTCAGCACAAAATTTGCAGGGCTAGAAAATCTGCAGTAGGAAAGAAAGTGCTAAGAGTCCTGCTGGCAACTACTGGTTTCAGTTGAGGTTATTGTACGGAAGAAATTTTTTTCTTTCATTCTGTCCAAACGACGGAAGTCCCTCGTTGCGTAAGCTATTTTAGTGATGTAGAATGCATTATTTCTTGTATAGAATTTAACCCTTTAGAGACGAAGCGTATGTGTTTTATCTAAGGACTCAGTGCGTACCGCGCTGTAAACACTCTCCACTTCGGTTATAAAAACCAGTCTCTTAATGTTTTATAAGGCAAAAGTTGCTGTTTGTTCTGAGATCCGTACAAAACACATAAACGCAATGTGGGCACCACGTAGAATTTTTTAATCTTAAACCTGGTCGTATGTAAAGTTACCGCTAGGCTTTGAAAGGTTAAAGACGAAGCTTATCTGTTTTATATAAGGACTCGGTGCGTACCGCGCTGTAAACACTCTCCACTTCGGTTATAAAAACCAACCTCTTAATGTTTTATAAGGCAAAAGTTGCTGTTTGTTCTGAGATCCGTACAAAACACATAAACGCAATGTGGGCACCACGTAGAATTTTTTAATGTTAAAGCTGGTGGTATGTAAAGTTACCGCTAGGCTTTAAAAGGTTAAAGACGAAGCGTATCTGTTTTATATAAGGACTCAGTGCGTACCGCGCTGTAAACACTCTCCACTTCGGTTATAAAAACCGGTCTCTTAATGTTTTATAAGGCAAAAGTTGCTGTTTGTTCTGAGATCAGTACAAAACACATAAATGCAATGTGGGCACCACGTAGAATTTTTTAATGTTAAACCTGGTGGTACGTAAAGTTACCGCTAGGCTTTAATAGCACTTGATGACATTCGTTAAAAAAGTACTATTTCTTCTCTGATTCTTTGATTTCTGATGTGCAGTGATGCCATATTTTGCGCCTCAGAATATTTCTGTAGTTTATGTAAGAAGACAGCCAAAATCCAGATTCATACAATAATGTGAGTGGCTACTGCCATATGTATATTTCAGACCGTATGTGTCTTTGCCTTGTTAAATCACCACTAACTCCAACAATTAGGTCCAACAACGTCCGTCATCCCCAGCCAAATGTGTTCGTTCACTCCACCCCTCTGGCATTCTTCCAAAATACATTTTTAACCTTTTAAAGCCTAGCGGTAACTTTACATACAGCCAGGTTTAACATTAAAAATTCTACGTGGTGCCCACATTGTGTTTATGTGTTTTGTACGGATCTCAGAACAAACAGCAACTTTTGCCTTATAAAACATTAAGAGATTGGTTTTTATAACCGAAGTGGAGAGTGTTTACAGCGCGGTACGCACTGAGTCCTTATATAAAACACATACGCTTCGTCTTTAAAGGGTTAAGGAACACGTAAAAATCCTACATGTATAAAAATAAACAAGAAAGCAGTTACCTAAATGAATAAACAAGTAAGTACAAACGTAAATAAACAAAGCCCGAAGTGGTGTCCCTCCCACGTGAGGTCATATGGCGCATTTTGCGCTCTGCGTGAAGCAGACCGCGCGCAGTGTTTGCACAGTACTTCTAAGAGCATCAGTGGACTGTTAACAAGAATCCGCGCCATGCTTCAAGGAGCAGCCCACACCTCCACACGGCTCTGCCGTATCATCATTTGCTTGTTTCGCGTTCCACTTGCAAAAGAACCTAAAACAAATACAGGCACACTGCAACTTGCAAAAGACCAGAAACAAAATTTTGTAATTTGTGTGATTTGAGAATTACTACAGCAAAAGCAGCATTCAACAAGAAGATGACTCTTTTCACAAGCAAATTGGACTTAAATTTAAGGAAGAAACCGGTAAAGCGCTGCATTTGGGGCACAGCTTTGTGTGGTGCTGAAACTTGGACACTGCGTAAAGTAGATGAGAAATACCTGGAAAGTTTTGAAATGTGGTGCTGGAGAAGAATGGAGAAGATCAGTTGGACCGATCGTGTGAGAAATGAAGAAGCATTACACAGAGTCAAGGAGAAGAGGAATATCCTACACACAATAAAAAGAAGGAAGGCTAACTGGATTGGTCACATCTTGCGTAGGAACTGCCTTGAGAAACACGTTATTGAAGGAAAGATAGAGGGAAGGATAGAAGTGACGGGAAGACGAGGACGAAGACGTAAGCAGCTACTGGATGACCTTAAGGAAAAGAGAAGATACTGGAAATTAAAAGAGGAAGTACTAGATCGCACTGTGTGGAGAACTCGCTTTGGAAGAGGCTGTAGACCCGTCGTGAGACAGACCACAGAATGAATGAATGAATGAATGAATGAATGGCTTGAGGTTATCATGGTGATGGCTAGGCAGACTGTTGTGACACCGTGTAGTCTGGTGAAACATTACTGAAACGTTGGAGGATCACGGTGCCCTTGTCACTCACTCGACCCAGGCCAACCCACCATCATGGGCACATCCCTGCTCTTTAGCCTCTGGGCGGAAACAGCATAACCCATTTTGGGATAATACGGTTGAACCCGGTTATAACGACATTGGTTAATGCGAAACCTCGTATATAGCCTCAGATATTCTGTGGTACAAATTAATTCGTCACTCTTAGCCATAAGTCGGTTATAACAACACTCGTTTATAACGACACAAAATATTCAATCCCCTTCTTGACGTTATAACCGAGTTTGCCTGTAATGTATTTTAGTCATCGATCAGTTTCGTATTTATGAATAAATCATGGATTCATTCAATTTTCATTTTTTACTCGTTACTGATTGAAGCTGCTATCCGAGTACAGTATACCAAGCCCTGTTTTACGCCCTAGTTGTGTTCCTGAAAAGTCGGTATAAATCAAAGATGATATTTTCATAAAAATGTACTTAAACACGTGCAAATACAGCGTTGAATCGAAAACGAGAGGGCGTAAATTAAGAAGTGGTGTAAAATGGTAAGAAGCGTTAAAGAAGAACACGTAAAACAAACGGGCCGTAAAACAAGACTCTGTATGTGTTTTAAATCATACCATGGCAGGTTCCTTCCACATAACGTCCGACTTCCTCTGTACGTAACTAATTAACTCACTCCATGGAAGAACTTTTCTTGAGAAACTGATAGTTGCTCAGCTAGTAAGTTAATTCCTTGTTTCTAGAACCTGAAGATTCGTTGCCACGTTACTGGCGCCTATCCTACGCCATGCTAACCCAGACCACACTCTCCTGTTTCTTTAAGGTCAATTTCAATGTTATCTTACCATTCTACTTCTTCAAGATCCCTTTTAATATTATCCTCCCATCTGCGCTTAGGTCTTCCAAGTGGCTCTTTCCCGGTCTAGTTTTCCTACAGAATCTCTATTGATCATTCACACGTGTTCGTCATATTGTTGCAGACTTTTTTGTGGTGAAGGGCCCCGCAGCAGACGCTACGGACGCACCTCAGCCTTGAGGCTTATTGTGCAACCCTGTGCTAAAGGTGATTAGTTTTTTGCATTTTTCTGTGTAATGTATCACTGGTGTAATGAAACTGACAAGGGAAAAGCGAAGTACTCGGGGAAAAATCTATCCCAGTGCTTCTTTGTCCACCACAAATCCCACATGAACTGATCCGGTATCGAACCTGGGTCTCCACGGCGAGAGGCCGGCGACTATCCGCCTGAGCCATGGCACAGCCAGGTTGTTTCAGACCTCACGTTTTGTCGTCACTTACCACAGTGCTGTATAGAAATCCAAACGCCAGTGGGTTTTGTGCCCACCTGTTGAACACTGTACGATCCTACCGTGCAGAACTGCTGACGGTGCGCGCGTTGATTTGTGGGTAGCGCTGAGGTCGTGATAGGTATACGACAAAAGGAAGTTGTAGCCCGGAACGATTTCTGTGGCATTTCTTCTCCCCTATCCGGAAAAAAGAAATTTTAGCGTGGCACACGACAGCGGCTGTCTGTCTTAATGCACCATTATGTCAGGCATCATGCACGGTACACTAAATTGTTGAGAGCTGGGTCCGAAACGGTTTCTTCTCCTCCCCACCGGCCCCCCCCCCCCCCAATTAGCTGCACCATATTGTGTGTGTGGCTGACGCACGACAGTTGGCGCTGAAGCTATCATCGCTGCCGCATCATAACTCGTGTGCCTCCACATGAAGTTAAATTGGCAGCCTTGTTTATCGCCAGTCAGCACTATTCAGATAACAAATGCTGCTTGACACGTGATTTTGTGAACGGCGTACGGCACCGAACGTAAAGCGCTCAGTTTTGCAGGCAGCTGTGCAACTCCGCTGTCATAAAGACGAGTCACGTTACATGTACGACGCTGCGTAAAGTTGAAACGTTTAACCTTTTAAAGCCTAGCGGTAACTTTACGTACCACCAGGTTTAATATTAAAAAATTCTACGTGGTGCCCACATTGCGTTTATGTGTTTTGTACGGATCTCAGAACAAACAGCAACTTTTGCCTTATAAAACATTAAGAGACTGGTTTTTATAACCGAAGTGGAGAGTGTTTACAGCGCGGTACGCACTGAGTCCTTATATGAAACAGATACGCTTCGTCTTTATAGGGTTAAAGGGTACAGGGCTAAATTTTTATGGTATCCTATTTTCTCTCTTCCTGCCCTCCACCTTCACATCTTCTTATCGTCTTCTTCTTCCTCTGCTTCTTCTTTTTCTTCTTCTTCAGCATCTTGATTTTGTAGGGTTAACCGTGACTGACAAAATTTTATTTCACCTTTACTTAGAATAGAAGCCATGTTGGATTTTTGCAGAGCAAAATTAAATTGCCCATGCAAATTTAGTGTAGGTCACCCTATTCCAGTATCAAATTTTGTCTAAATCTGTTTGGTAGCTTCGGAGGTGAAACCTGCTGACCAACAGACGGACATGCAAGATTGCATTCTATACATTTCTTACAAATTATTTAAACGTTCTTGAAACAAATTCGTCATTGTGCTATGTCTGGGGTGGCTTCCTATGGCATAACGTTCATTCTAAGTTTTGTGAAAACCCGTCAGTTGCTTCAGGACAGCAGATTTTAGATCGTGGTTTTTTGGAGTCGCGAGCTATAAAATAATTTGGAAGTCGTTCATTACACGCGCATGATACATACCTGCACTCGCACTGGCTTTATCTCCACATCATGAGTAAATATTTATCAGCCATTACGTAAGAACAAGCAAAATTGCTTATCACAAGAGGACAGCTTCCTGCTGCGTCAGACGCAAGTGGCCGATCCAAACGTAAGTCGTATCAGCAGACGCACGCAACACCGCACAGTAACGGGCGCGGGCGAATAGAAGTGCTGTTGCAGCAGTGATTGCGTTAGACGCTGCAGCTTTACCAGTAGCGCGGTAACGCGTCAGTAGAGAGATCGTAAGGTAAGATATCGAAGCTGGGATTCAAAAAAGACAAACATATCCAAACACAATGCTTGAAATTCTAAACGGTTTTGACGATGGTGTATAATACTGAGTGGTGATGGTTTTATGGACTTTATCCATAGTCCGAAGAATAAAATATTAAAAATTAAAATCACGACGTTTC
This sequence comes from Coptotermes formosanus, assembly GCA_013340265.1. Taxonomy (NCBI): domain Eukaryota; kingdom Metazoa; phylum Arthropoda; class Insecta; order Blattodea; family Rhinotermitidae; genus Coptotermes; species Coptotermes formosanus. Next base: position 137,150 of record BLKM01012010.1, read on the forward strand.
GGAAGCTAGCTCTGATTCCGACCTCAGGTGAATGGAGGTGGAGAAGAGAAGAACGTACTCTGTTGGGCCCCTTAGAGAGAGCACCAGTGATGGAGGCTAGCTCTGTCTAAGGGTCCCAACTGAGTAGGTGTTCTTCTCTTCTCCCACTTCTATTCACCTGAGGATGGAAGCAGAGCCAGCTAACGAAACATCGTGATTTTAATATTTTATTCTTCGGACGATGGATAAAGTCAATAAAACCATCACCACACAATGCTTGAAAATTTCGGAATTTATTCAGATCGTTAGAAAACCAAATTTGCCTGCATAGGAAGCGTGTTATTAGTAGATGAACGATACTGTAATGAGAATAACCTTTTTGGCTTTCTTACTAGCATGTGATATATTCCACGCGACGTAGTGCCAGTACGAATGCTGCATGTTCGTATAGGTTATGTTCATACTGTTCACAGAACAGGTAAGGGAACGCAGTCCAAGGGGAAGGTATAAATCCGCAAGGACTAACATGGCAAAGAAAGTATTAAGAGATGATATGTGTGTGAATATTTTGATGCCAAGAATCCTCTAAATATTAAGTATTAACCCTTTAAAGACGAAGCGTATCTGTTTTATATATAAGGACTCAGCGCGTACCGCGCGGTAAACACTCTCCACTTCGGTTATAAAAACCAGTCTCTTAATGTTTTATAAGGCAAAAGTTGCTGTTTGTTCTGAGATCCGTACAAAACACATAAACGCAATGTGGGCACCACGTAGAATTTTTTAATGTTAAACCTGGTGGTACGTAAAGTTACCGCTAGGCTTTAAAACGTTAAAGACGAAGCGTATCTGTTTTATATAAGGACTCAGTGCGTACCGCGCTGTAAACACTCTCCACTTCGGTTATAAAAACCAGTCTCTTAATGTTTTATAAGGCAAAAGTTGCTGTTTGTTCTGAGATCCGTACAAAACACATAAACGCAATGTGGGCACCATGTAGAATTTTTTAATGTTAAACCTGGTGGTACGTAAAGTTACCGCTAGGCTTTAAAAGGTTAAAAAGCCATTCCATGGTTCGACAGCCCTATTGGGCAAGGCTCTCCTCGTTGTTAAGGTTTCGAGGTCACAGACACACCACACTCGTTAGGACTCCTCTGAGCGAGTGATCAGCCCGTCACAGAGACCTCTACCTGACAACACACAGCACTCACAACAGACAGACTTTCATGCCTCCGGTGGGATTCGAACCTGCAATCCCATCGAGCGAACGACGGCAGAGATCAGCGTTAAGAAGTAACAGTGTATGAGTACCAACTTTGCTTACAAAAATGCCCTAAATACTTGGATTACTTATTTACGTTCATATAACCTTTGCCAGTTGCAGTCCCTGCGCAGAAGGATGGATGTTATGACGTGAATAGCTAAATAAGGAAGACATTACACACTAACTGTAGCGGAAAAAAATATCTGCTTGTTTTGTTTCGACATGTTTGTGCGTGTAATTTCAAATTATAATTTTTCTTACGTCTTTGCTGTATTTTACTAACAGCTGGCTAAAGCATTTATTTCTTATTCTACGTTTAAAATGTAAAGGTCACTAACATAAACTTCAATTGCATGTGTATTGCGTCAGAAAGGACCCTGAGGATGTTCAGCGACATCTGAACATGAACGGAAAATGACAACGTTATTAATTTTGTTGTATTTACACAAAATTACAGACGTATATACGCGCATATACGTACACTTAACTACATGAATACCCGTATATCCACATGCCTTGAAACTAGCACTCTAACACAAAGGTTTACATTAAGACGTTGTCTGGGGTGCCGTAAAGTGTTAAAACACATTGAATGTCATGTGAGAAACGCTGAGACAGGCGAAGGATGTTCAATGATGAAAATTGACAAAGAAGGGCAGAAAGAAGCATAAATAAAGTAGTAACACGACAGGAAATAGGCAAAGAGTAAATTCGAAGAAGATAAAGGAAGAAGAAGAAAGAAGAAACAACGGAAGGGAAGGAAATAAAAGAAAGCATGAACGAAGAAATACAAAAAGAGAGAGATTGAAAAAGGAAAGGTTTATTTATTTCATATATTTGCGTTTTATTTAGCTACACCGTATATAGTTGAGACTGTGTACGCGGTGGCGCAGTTTGTTGAGGCACTGCGTTACAAACCGGAAGGTCGCGGGTTCGATTCCCGATGGTGTCACTGAAATTTTTTATTGACATAATCCTTCCGGTCGCACTATGGCCCTGGGGTCGACTCAGTCTCTAACAGAAATGAGTACCAGGAATATTTCCTGGGGGGTAAAGGCGGCCGGTGCGTAGGGCTGACAACCTTACCAACTTCATGTGCCGATTGTCTTGAAGTTCTGGGAGTCTTAACCTCCTGGAACCCTCAGGGCCTGTCCAAGCCAATAATAATGGTATTGCTTTACTTATTTTAAACAATGTAATTTTAGTATTCAGTATTTACACTTTTGTAAAATTTCAATGTGTTTGTTCTTCGTAACGCACCTCCGTGTAGAAGGTATTACTGTGTTTGTAATATATCTTCATAAACTTGTGTGCATCTGTTAGTTCCAGTTACCAAATCTAACTGTACAATCCACGGTTATGGAACATTTAAAACTTCGAACGTTCTTTGAGCTATGTTATAAGATTGTCAGGTCGTGACTTCACTATATTGGACTCCAAGAGGTTTCTATTGCCTCGTTTGGTTGGTTAATGATGTCAGCTGCTATGGGGTTCATCTCTGTCATATTTACTTCAAATTTCCGCTGCTGTCCGCTCAGTAGCTGCTGCGCTGTTCCGGATCAGTGGTGTTGAAAGGAGAGAGGCGGTTGGAATTACAGGTAACAAAGCCTGTTTACTGCTGCCTCCCCCAAATCAATTAGCTGTAATATGAATGCTGTGTAATGGAGAGCAGTGCCCAGTTAATTACTGTGGCACATGGCGGTGTTTGTGCTGGATGGAACTGCAAAGGATAATCGAATCTGGGGGGCCTAGGCAGTAGTCTGTGCTCCAACAGAACTGTGGTTATAGCACAGAAATTTTGGGCTTCACCGGGTGCTAGCTAGTCACGTGATCGCTTGCCGCATCTTCTTGCGAGGAAGATAATAAAGCTTGTTCAGTTTCGCAGTCCTTCCCTCTTCTACCTGTTCACAGCAGGTGTCGAGGTTGTTTATTTTCACTTGATCACACTCAGACACACACCACAGTCGGTAGGACTCCTCTGGACGAGGGATCGGCCCGTCACAGAGACCTCTACCTGAGAACACAAACACTGTACAAGAGACAAAAATCCATGCCCCCGGTGGGATTCGAACCCATGATCCCAGCAAGCGCTCGGCCGCAGACCTACGCCTTGAGACCGCGCGGCCACTGCGATCGGCTAATTGATCTTGTTACTCCTTCATATTATACTTTGTACAATGGTTTATTTCTCATCGCTGTCACTAACTGAGAATTGGGACTATATACAGGGTGATTCAGGACGAACGGTTAATATTTTGGATGGTGATAGTATCGGTCATTGTGAGAAAAAAGTTCATATGAGAATGTGTCTAATTGTAAGTGGTTACCGAGATACGGCTGTATGAATCTGCAGACCAAACTCCGTTAGATTTTTGTTTGTGGTGGTTGGATGAAGAGCGAAGTTTACAAGATAATGGCGCATCCACACAAAAAAAAATTGCTCGCTCGCATTTTAGATGCTTCTGCCCGCATAAAGAAACGTGAAGGTGAACTCAGACGAACAACACGCGATCTTAGCACACGGGTTGCAAAGTACGCTGAGGCTGACCGTGGGATTTTCGAATATTTATTTTGAACTGTAGAAAATTTGTCGTTTAAATATTAAATTAAAATTAAAATAAAATTAACAGTAAGCACGCAGTAAATTCTCTTGTATCATCATTCAGAATGCTTTTGTATTTGTAGATTCAAACAGCTGTATTTCGGTAAGCATTCTGAATTAGAGACATGTTCATGTTAACCTTTTTTCTGACAATGACTGATACTGTCACCTCCCAAAATATTGACATTTCTTCGTGAATGACCCTGTATTGCCTCGAATTGTGAATTGGTTAGTGAATAATGAACTAGAAATTTTGTGGGAGATGGTTTGTAGCTCAATTTTAGGCAAGGTGTACTATCCTAGCATTCACCTGGAGAGACTGAGAAAAATAACGGAAAATTCGGTAGGTATGGTCGCTGTTCCAGCTGAGATTCGAAAACGGGGATCTCCCAAACACAAATCGGAACCCCGATGGTGTCATGGGAATTTTTCGTTGACAAATCCTTTCGGTCGCACTGTGGCCCTGGGGTCGAAATGAGTACCAGGAATATTTCCTGGGGGTAAAGCCGGCCGGTGCGTATGGCTGACAACCTTACCACCTTCAAGTGCCGGCTGTCTAGAAATCTGGGAGCCTCGAGCTCCTGGAACGCTAAGGGCCTGTCCAGGCCTGTAATGGGACTGCTTTTTTTTATAATGACGCTTTATATAAAAATGTGTCCATTTGTATCAGTTTTCACCCTGAAGATGACCTCTAATGGCAGAAACATGTGGGAAAAAGTGGTTATTACTGAATATATATGGAACTAGTTGCAATAAATACGATTTATTTTTATCTGTTGCACGGGACATTTACATCTTTGAACATCTGGAGGCCCTTGTGGACGCAGGGGTTTAGTCGCCGGCCTGTCACGGCTGTCACGTTACTGTGTATGGGATTTGTGGTGAACGAAGTGAAACTCGGATAGGTTTTTTTCCCGAGTACTTCGGTTTTCGCCTGTCATTATAATTCGACCGGTACTCCACGCTGCTTCTTTCGTATGTTACCTACGTTATGTAATTTCAGCAGTTGACGTCGTCGCTGAATAAGACAATTAAAAAAGAACCACCGCAGTCTGAATTGTGCTCACAACTGCGTAAGGTACGGGGGTTCATTTATGTGTCTGAGAATTGTGACCTCTTTGGTGAATTTCTCTTTGTTCCTGAAGCTAATAGAGAATCTTTTGGTGAAGAAAGGGTTACTGCGTGTACGCGCATGTTTTCACTTTATATGCATGCAAACCTTACACCAAGACCGAGACACGCCTTTAGCCTTAGTATGACGAAGTCGCCAGTGAGGTGTCACCAAAGTAAATGACATTCCTCATTCTCCGAAATTGTAGGTCACAAAGTCAACTCAGACCTGGAGAGAAAACCGTATCTGCTTTCAGTCGAATTTTGTGAGATTTTTAACGTTTTTAAAATTGTCTAGTGTTGTCATGTATATTTCGAAATATATCAGACGAATATAATTTATGTAATAAAGAGCACAGTAAGTCGTACTCTCATCAAATGTGAGACAATAAATGTGACGTGGGCGGAGCGTGTAGCACGCATGGGAAAATTAAAGGCCTTATCTACGGAGCGGTTAGTATATGTATGGCTAGCTGGGGGGTGAATAAAGGTATAAACTGCGCTTAATTGGCTCGGGGTAAGGCTTTTGTCAAGACGTTAATGAACATTCGATTTCTAGAAAAATACAAAATTTGTTGACCAGCGTAAGAACTGTCATCTCTCAAGAAATGTCCTGCACGTTATGTTGACTTCTTATTGGTAGGATATGTAGATTGTGGACGAGACAGTCAATTTAAGTGTAACGTAACATGGAGGCGCGTTCGCGTTACCATTTTTGCAGTGCAAAATTAATAAGTGTTTGGTTTGCCCACCTGAGAAATAAAAGTTATGCCTTCTTTTAGACGCGCAGAAGCCGTAATTAAAATGGTCGTTTAACCCTTTAAAGACGAAGCGTATCTGTTTTATATAAGGACTCAGTGCGTACCGCGCTGTAAACACTCTCCACTTCGGTTATAAAAACCAGTCTCTTAATGTTTTATAAGGCAAAAGTTGCTGTTTGTTCTGAGATCCGTACAAAACACATAAACGCAATGTGGGCACCACGTAGAATTTTTTAATGTTAAACCTGGTGGTATGTAAAGTTACCGCTAGGCTTTAAAAGGTTAAATAAATGAGAACTGGAAAAATTGTTAAAACTTGTAATACGGATCACCCTGTCGTAGCTTTATGTTTGTGAACGATAAAAGGTACAGAGAATGTTTCGGAATCAGGTTAAACCAGCGATTCGATCAAAACGCCGCGGTTTGGTGCCTGCTGGCGTGTGTCTGCAGCATGAAAACGCCCGACGTCTTATGACCCGTCATAACGTGAAACAGGTTCGGGTTTTAAAATTGAAGATGTTACCCAATCCGCCATATTCACCACATTTGGCACGCAGAAATTTTCACCTCTTTTGGCCACTAAAAGACGCTGTACGTTTACCTCATTGCAGATAGGACTAGGAGGTAAGGGAGGCGGTGCAGAAATGGCTGGCATAGCAACGAAAAGTCTTCTTCTGCCGAGTAATTTACTCCTTAGTGTAACGTTGGACGCCGATCCCAGTGGCCGCGCGGTCTAAGGCGTAGGTCTGCGGCCGAGCGCTTGCTGGGATCGTGGGTTCGAATCCCACCGGGGGCATGGATTTTTTTGTCTCTTGTACAGTGTTTGTGTTGTCAGGTAGAGGTCTCTGCGACGGGCCGATCCCTCGCCTAGAGGAGTCCTACCGACTGTCGTGTGTGATTGAGTGTGAAAAAATGAAATGACAAAAACCCTCGACACCTGCTGTGAACAAGTAGGTAGAAGAGGGAAGGGCTAAGAAAGAAAGTAGATAATGTTGGACGAGGTGTGCAGAACGTGGTGCGGAATATACTGACGATTAATATCATTGCACTGTATCTATTTTTACAATACAGCACTTCGTATAATTTTTCGGGTTTTCATTTGAATTACTTTTGTATTAACACAAACTCTAATGTAGTTACTAGACACTTAAAAATATAAATAAAATTGTAGAACCGAAAAGTTCATTGTTGAGTTCACAGAAGCCCGACGTCAGCCACTTATCTGAGAAATTTCAATCTATTCTCACTTAATTTATCAAAGATCTGTTTTAATATTATCCTTATATCTACGACTGTGCTTCCTAAGTTGTGTCTTACTTTCAGTTTTCGTAGAAATTTCTACATTTCCAATGCTGCTACATATTCCGAAAATGTCATACTTTTTGTTTCCTTTTACAGTGCAATTTTATGTCTGTTCATTTCTACATTTACCCTTACTTGGGGCGTACTTTACCTACAGCCGTCTGGGAATAATATGGAAGAAAGCGGTCATGGCCTAATCTCAAACTATCCAGAAACTTTTATAAAGAAACAGATGAAAACCACGAAAACGTTTAGTTAGGACAGTCGATTACATTCCTTTCAGGTGTTGTGCCCGTGATTACAACTGGTGTCTTCCAAATAATTAAAAGTTAATGGTTTGCGAAATTTACCATCCAGCTAAAATCGCGGTTAAGAACACGTAATCAGCACCCGCGAAACGATTTCATGTTGTGACGTGAAGCCAACTTGACTTTTACTTGCAAACGTTGGGAGTTGCCTGACGAATGAACAGCGCTCCGTTTCTGACATTAAGTGTCTGGCATATCTCTTTTCTCTGCCACGTTCATAAAGGCCAGGTGGCCCACAACCCTCCTGTGGGACGGGTTGTGAAAGGTCCTTCCTTAACAGTAGAGACGGCCGTTAAGACAGACTACTTATTTACCAGTACTAAATTATTCCACTGCCGATCCCAGTGGCCGCGCGGTCTAAGGCGTTCGTCTACGGCCGAGCGCTTGCTGGGATCGTGGGTTCGAATCCCACCGGAGGTATGGATGTTTGTCTCTTGTGCACTGTTTGTGTTGTGAGGTAGAGGTCTCTGTGACGGGCCGATCCCTCGTCCAGAGGAGTTCTACCGACTGTGGTGTGTGTCTGAGTGTGATTGTGAAGCCTTCATAACGAGAACGCCTTGGCCCCCTGGGGGCTGTTGTGCCGCTGGGGAAAAAAATGAGGCCGCTGGTGTAAAATACTTGTATCGGTGAACTCATTGCCCCGGCTACGTTGGCTGAACGTATATATATGTGTACATTTAACCCTTTAAAGACGAAGCATATCTGTTTTATATAAGGACTCAGTGCGTACCGCGCTGTAAACACTCTCCACTTCGGTTATAAAAACCAGTCTCTTAATGTTTTAGAAGGCAAAAGTTGCTGTTTGTTCTGAGATCCGTACAAAACACATAAACGCAATGTGGACACCACGTAGAATTTTTTAATGTAAAACCTGGTGGTACGTAAAGTTACCGCTAGGCTTTAGAAGGTTAAAAAGTTAAGGAAGCTGGGTAGAGTAAGGAAGGGATTCGGTCATGTTGTGGCAGTTTGTTCTGTAACATCACTGTTCTGAGAATAATTAAGGCAAAACAATCGAGGTAACGGGAGTAAAGGCAGACAGAACTTGGTGCTTGTTAACGGAGCAACGTAACTTTTGCATGCTCCTGTTATATGTTATATATTTACGTGTTTTCTTTCAGGACGTCTGCCGCGTGCCCGTAGCATTTCCCCCCTGTCGCGTGACCGACACACGTCCCACACAATTAACTCCCCTCCAGTTACCCCACTTCATTGTCCCCTGTGTAGCCACATCCTGTGTTACGGAATTCCTGCCATTTACGTGCACTGAAGTTTAACTTGCTCGTTAAGTCTATACAGTAGGAATAAACAGTTCGGTGCCTGAGGAGAAAACTTGGTTATGAGTCAGCCGACGACAGCAAATTACGAATGCTACCTGTCAAAATTGTTGATCCCAGTGGCCGCGCGGTCTAAGGCGTGGGTCTGCGGTCGTTCGCTTGCTGGGATTGCGGGTTCGAATCCCACCGGTGGCATGGATTTTTTTTTCTTCTACAGTGTTTGTGTTGTCAGGTAGAGGTCTCTGAGACGGGCCGATCCCTCGTACAGAGGAGTCCTACCGAATGTGGTGTGTGTGTCTGAGTGTGATCGTGAAGCCTCGATAATGAAGAGGCCCTGCCCCACTGGGGGCTGTTGCGCCACAAAAAAATATTAAATATACAGTAGACCTGTTGTACTTTCAGCGAGGGGGTGTGCCCACTCAATTTCTATTCCGTCCACCACGACTGCTGTATTGCTTCCGAATTGAAAGTTGTTACATGTGCTCGATATAATTTTATCCATTCCATAAATCTTAATTACTTTTTAGACGCATCCCTTCCTCTATACAATCATCACATCCAGTTTTAAGTAACGCGTGCTGTTTTAATTCTATTGTTGTTGTTGTTGTTATGTAAGACCATATCTGATTAATAATGACATACGATCGTGTTATAAATTTCAGATGAGTTTCGTCGTTTGGAGTCGCTTGTACAGTGCAATTAATACCTTGTTGAAATATGCCTTAGGCCGTCTATTGCGGAGAGTGCTATTAGACCGTGACGAACAGTGCACACAGCGTGGGCCAGGGGTGGCAAACACGGTGCTGCAAAGTGTTCTAATTTAGTTATATTTCGTTGCTGGGTTTTCTCAAGTTTCGTTTCGTTTCGTAGTCCTTCCTTCTTCTACCTACTTGTTCACAGCAGGTGTCGTTTATTTTCACTTGATCACACTCAGACACAAACACCACAGTCGGTAGGACTCCTCTGGACGAGGGATCGGCCCTCGTCGCAGAGACCTCTACCTGACAACACAAACACTGTACAAGAGAAAAAAAATTCATGCCCCCGGTGGGATTCGAACCCACGATCCCAGCAAGCGCTCGACCGCAGACCCACGCCTTAGACCGCGCGGCCACTGCGATCGGCGGTTTTCTCAAATAAATTCCACATTATACAAAAGGTAAAGCAGTCCCATTACAGGCCTGGACAGGCTGTTAGGATTCCAGGAGGTTTAGATTCCCAGATTTTAAGACAGTCGGCACCCTGAAGGTGGTGAGGTCAGCCTTACGCACCGGCCGCCTTTACCGGCCAGGCACTAGTCCTGGTGCCCATTTCTTTTAGAGGCTGAGTCGACGCCAGGGCCATAGTGTGACCGAAAGGATTATGTCAATGAAAAATTCCAATTACACCATTGGGAGTCGAACCCGCGACCTTCCGGCTTGTAGCGCAATGCCTCTACCAACTGCCCCACCGCGTGCCTCGCGTTATACGAAAAGGCGACTAAAATTATATGTAATTACATCTGTAGAATATTTTGCTTGTATTTACTTTATTTAACGACACCCCCAGTATGTCAGTTTGTGTACAATCACAGTACTGCATGTCCGTCACCTAATTTACGACAATATGGCGGAATTTCACTGGATGGACTGGGCGAAAGCTTTAAAGACCTTAACAGGATGATCGACATCTCGAACTGGGTTCGAACCCAGTGCCTCCCTAACAGAATTTAGAAGTTTTAGGACTTGTACAGCGAGTACTTTGCCAAGGAACATCTTGAAGGGTTTGGAGACTTCAAAACAGGAGGCCAAGCAATTGGCACGGTGAAATATGCAGATGACCTTGTGCTACTGGCTGAGAAAGAAACGGTGCTACAGGGCGTGATTGATAGACCAACTGAAACTGGAAGATGCTGTGGAATGGAAATGCATGTGGAAAAAGGGAGGTGATGAGAATCTCCAAGTAACCATCCCAAGTACAGCTTAGATAAAAAACCATTGGAGAATGTGGAATATTTAAAGTATTTTCGTAGCGTGGTAACAAATAACGCCAGGTGTACACGTGAAATTAAATCCAGGATTGCCATGGCAAAAGCAGCATTCAACAAGAAGATGACTCTTTTCACCAGCAAATTGGACTTAAATTTAATAAAGAAACCAGTAAAATGCTGCATTTGGAGCACAGCTTTGTGTGGTGCTGAAACGTGGACACTTCGGAAAGCAGATCAGAAATACCTGGAAAGTTTTGAAATGTGGTGCTGGAGAAGGCTGGAGAAGATCAGTTGGACGGATCGTGTGAGAAATGAAGAAGTGTTACACAGAGTCAAGGAGGAGAGGAATGTCCTACATACAATAAAAAGAAGGAAGGCTAACTGGATTGGTCACATCTGGCGTAGGAACTGCCTGCTGAAACAGGTTATTGAAGGAAAGTTAGAGGTTAGGATAGAAGTGACGGGAAGACGAGGACGAAGACGTAGGCAGTTACTGGATGACCTTAAGGAAAAGAGAAGATACTGTAAATTAAAAGAGGAAGCACTAGATCGCACTGTGTGGAGAACTCGCTTTGGAAGGGGCTGTGGACCTGTCGCAAGCCAGACTACGAAATGCATGAATCAACAACTTGAGGCAAATTACTCATTTATTGAATTACACACAGTGTGCAGTCGCTACGGGATAGTTCATCTCATTTTTGTGGTAAGATATTTTCCGCTTCAGAGAATCCTGGAATTTTATTCCTGTCTTTAGAAATACGCCTATCAAATGACTCAACAGTTGGACGGTGCAATCGAATTCGCAGTTTCACACCCGCATTATACAGTATGAGTTTATCATCCCTACATTTATTCCTAGATCGCCCGACTGGTCTTTTCCCTGGAGCATTTCTAGCCAGTATTGAACGATAGTGCAAAAGTTAAGTACAAAGTTTGACAGTTTACGTGTCTAACTCTGACTTCCACAAATAACCGTTCCAATGCTTCACTCTTAAATGTCACAATATTGTGAGGTACTGTGACGTCACAAGTTCTTTGAATGTGTACACGATGAGTTCTAAAAGCTGTTGGAAGACAGATCGACAAAATAAGCGATGCTGCTAACCATAGGTACATTTTTACCCGCAGCGTCAAAAGCGAAGGGAAAATTGGGTAGCCGGCTCGAGATTTTGTCCTGGCAGCCGTTGTCACATGGCATACACACCGCTACTTGTAAAAGTGAATTGAAAGCAGGGGGTATTGTGTATCGATAGAGTATCAGCACGTACACTGCTATAGGTCTGTACAGATATGCCTTAAATGCGAAGGCCTTTGCACAGACATGTACACTTGCTGTTATAAATTTCTGAATTTAGTGTTGTATTAATATACGTATAGATACAGTATAACGTCCCTGTGCAAATACGGTATCCGGTCCTTTTAAAGCCTAGCGGTAACTTTACATACGACCAGGTTTAACATTAAAAAATTCTACGTGGTGCCCACATTGCGTTTATGTGTTTTGTACGGATCCCAGAACAAACAGCAACTTTTGCCTTATAAAATATTAAGAGACTAGTTTTTATAACCGAAGTGGAGAGTGTTTACAGCGCGGTACGCACTGAGTCCTTATATAAAACAGAGACGCTTCGTCTTTAACCTTTTAAAGCCAAGCGGTAACTTTACGTACCACCAGGTTTAACATTAAAAAATTCTATGTGGTGCCCACATTGCGTTTATGTGTTTTGCACGGATCTCAGAACAAACAGCAACTTTTGCCTTATAAAGCATTAAGAGACTGGTTTTTATAACCGAAGTGTAGAGTGTTTACAGCGCGGTACGCACTGAGTCCTTATGTAAAACAGATAGGCGTCGTCTTCGAAGGGTTAATCAATCACTCAGCACGACGGCGTGACAAAATTGTCGCTTTATCGTTTGAATTCTTTGCCACTACACAATGAGATAATGTGGGACTTAACATAGGGCGGAATGTACCTGGTTTGACTCAAAAGCTAGATACTTATTGACAGGTGTCTGGTTCGAATCTTAGCTGTGACACAGAAAATCCTAAGTTTGTTCGCGATTTATCTCAGTCCCTTCAAGCAAATCCCGGTCTGCTACATTCAAGTAGGACACAGCCGTATCCTAGCGAATATGATGATTTATACGTAGCAAAAACAAATGCAGTCGGGCCCGGCTATAACGACATCGGTTTATGCGACACCTCGTCTGTATTGTCAGATACTCTGTGATACCAATTGATTCCTCACTGTTAACCATAACGTTACATTACTGCGTTATAACAGCACTCGTTTATAACGACACAAACTATTCAGTTCCTTTCAAAACGTTATATATATGTTATAAGACAAAATCGGTAGTCAGAGAATTCTGTTGAATCCAATAACCAACTCCATGGAGCAGAGGCCTTCTTGAGAAGCTAACAGTTTCTCAGCTAGTCAAGAAATTCCACGCATTTTATGGAACCCGGAGGTTCATTACCGCATTCACAAGAGCCCGCCACCTGCCCCTATCCTGAGTCAGCTCAATCCAGTCCATGTCCCATCCCACTTCTTGAAGATCCGTTTTAATATTATCCTTCCATCTACGCCTGGGTCTCCCAAGTGGTCGCCTTCCCTCAGGTCTCCCCACCAAAATCCTGTGTGCACCGCTCTTTTCCCCATGCATGCTACATGCCCCGCCCATCTCATTCTCTATTTGATTACCCGAATAATATTTGGTACAGGTCACAAGTTCCTCGTTATGTAGTCTTCTCCATTCCCCTGTCGCCTCGTCCCTCTTAGGCCCAAATATCCTCCTCAGCACCCTATTCTCGAACACCCTCAGTCTTTGTTCTTCCCTCAGTGTGAGAGACCAAGTTTCACACCCATACAAAAAACAGGTAAAACTACAGTTCTGTGTACTCTAATCTTTGTGTTTTTGGATAGCAACCTGGAAGACAAAATATCCTACAACCGGTATTTGAATACCAGAAAATATAACCGGAATCTCGGGATCATGGTAGTGTAAACCCTACATGTGCAGTTGAAACAGTGTCGTTAAATAACCTAAGAATCGACCAGTCCATATCAGCTTATCATCATATATGCCGTGATAATCTCCCGTGAACTCCGCAGCATCTTAGTTTTTGTGATCGGTTCCTCACCTCTTGATGCTGCAAAAGCAAAATGCACACAGTCGTTACTCAAAGAATCAACCAACGTGTGTGAATTCTTTTTGGACCCTAAATTGCAGGGAAGCTACTCGTGAGTCGCCAAAGCTTCGTACAGAAGAAGTGGCGAAGGAATAAGAAGACGATTAAGGATACAGACACAAAAGAAGTTTAATAAGAAAAGGAATGACCGTTGCATATTATTCAGCATACACGTAGTATTGTGACTGCTTGTCTGCAGGACATGTGGGACTGACAGTTGCACATAATGGAAATTAAACACAACGGTACTCCAACAGACCTACAGCCTGAGACTGTGGATGCATTGACGTTCCCTTGTGGGAAAATATCGAGTTTACTCTTTCATGTCATAGTAATGAGTGTTTTATTGTTACGTGCTTCCTTCGTGTTGATTAAAAAAAGGTTACTCGTTAAAGACACCTAATTTTCCCATAACACGAAGTCTGTATTTATAAATTATTTAAAATGTTAGGGTAGTTAGATCAGAAAATATGAGATAAATTAACAGAACGTATTGCACGCATGGAGACTATGAGGGAGAACGTGTAGAATTTTGGTGGGAAAGCCTTCATTCCACGTGAAGCAAGACCTGTTCTTGATCGGAGGCAATGAACCTGAACCCCATTTCGGTATCACCCAGTACTTTTGTCATATTCTTTGGTTTGGACTTCTCAAAAAATAACCATTAATCAGAGCAGGTTTCCTTTTGCCCCCTGTGCAAGATGAGGAACTGACATTGCGGATTCAAGTCACGAAGAATAACGGACGTTGTTTTCTGGAAGTTACATTTCCGATTTTATTTTCAACTCCGTATATGGAAAATAAATGGATAGTCTTTACCTTAGGACGAATGTGTGGACTACGCGGTGGCGCAGTTGGTTGAGGCACTGCGCTACAAGCCGGAAGGTCGCGGGTTCGATTCCCGATGGTGTCAGTGGAATTTTTCATTGACATAATCCTTCCGGCCGCACTATGACCCTGGGGTCGACTCAGCATCTAACAGAAATGAGTACCAGGAATATTTCCTGGGGGGTAAAGGCGGCCGGTGCGTAGGGCTGACAACCTTACCACCTTCNTTCGGTAAAATTGTACCGACTCCGACTCCGATCTATATATAAAATCTTAACTAGATACTCCAACTCCAGAGCCCTGATAGCTACAGTAACCGTTAGACTTATACTTAAATGTAGGTTATAAGTCTAAACAGTAGCCTGATGATTCACGTGGTGGTGATGAAACGTCTTATACGTTTACCGTTATTAATGCATATTGAGCTTTTCTGGAGGAGTCGGAGTCGGAGTTTTAAAAATCGAGGAGTCGGAATCGGAAGTTTTAAAAATCGAGGAGTCGTAGTCGGAGTTTTAAAAACCGAGGAGTCGGAATCGGAAGTTTTAAAAATCGAGGAGTCGGAACTCTTAAACATCTAGGAGTCGGAGTCGGAGTTTTAAAAATCGAAGAGTCGGGGTCGGAAATTTTAAAAATCGAGGAGTCGGGGTCGGAGTTTTTGTGTACCGACTGCACAGCCCTGCTCAAGACACCATTTACTACAGCTTTTACTGGTGTAATTTTTTTAAAAAAATCTCATTTTTACTCCATACGCATATTATATTCATCTTGTCACCGACGGTATATAATTTTAGAAATTTAAATAACTATCAATTTTTCGGCACTTACATTTACCATTCGGTTCTCGTGTTTCATGAAATGCAATGCTTCTCGTGCTGTGTCATTCTCTGTCGTTATTTTTGTGTCCTGCTGTAACTTCAGTTGTTCTCATTTCTCCATTTCTGATGCTATTAGAACAGTCTGCTGCGGATGTATTTCGACGTTTCGACACGTGACGTCGAACTAATTCAGGGTGAGCACCAAGAATAGTTTAGGGTGAGCACCAAGAATAGTGACAAAAATTCTGTCCACCTGTCGCTTGTCTGCTTATTTAATGGCGTCAGGGAGTGAAATGTTTGACCACTCGATAGACTTTTTTGCCCAAGAAATATATCCCTTGATAGAAACCCCAGGGTTAATCAACGTTTTAAAATATGCCATTCGCCTTTAAGACGAGTTACATTTATTTCAGTCCAATTCTCAAAAATATGTTGTCATTAAATTTAGGCAAGTACTACGTTTTATCCCACGCCTTTATGAATTTCCTTGACTTTGACAACATTTAGTGAAGACTAAAAGTGCTAAATCTTTTCATATTAAAAGTGTAAACTCATACACACATTATTTTTTGAAAAATTTTCTGTTTCAACTAGTGTGTAGAGTACATTTTTCAGGGCATGTATTGGTGAAGTCGTTTACAGGCGCTGCTGTGATTTGCTAATAGCTCATAATAGCTGTACAGCCAGAGACAATCGAAGGCTCTTCAAATGGTCATCACTACCAACAAGATATCAGCTGTTGACCCTCAATTATATTGCAGAATCCCCAGCAACAGGCTGACGATACTTTGTGACCAGTCGATTCAAAACAGAGAGCGCTGTTTCTAAGAGTTTTTTTTATAAGGTCCCAGAATTGATCATCGTTCGAGACGGGCTGTTAGGATTGAAAAATTGTATGGTCTTCTTCAGTCCCTCTTAGCAAACGATGAAATAATGTCTTGAAGTAGACAACGGCCACTCCTTATCAGTTGACAGTCATCCATGCACTCGACCTTATTTAAACTATCCGTCTGACCAGGCCTCTTGAAAGCGAAGAAAAATGCGACTGCTTTTACTTCAAACAAACAATATCTTTCCATTTCACCGCTTATTACAATCTGATCCTTTCCATTTCATCACGTATTACAGTCTGATCCTTTCCATTTCACTACCTATTACAGTCTGATCCTTTCCATTTCACCACCTATTACAGTCTGATCCTATCCATTTCATCACTTATTACAGTCTGATCCTTTCCATTTCACCACATATTACAATCTGATCCTATCCATTTCACCACTTACGATAGTCTGATCCAGGTCTACATAATATTTTGAACTGCAAGTGCCCAGTTAAATAACCCTTGTATCAAATAGCTACGTACCTTTAATTTCCAAACATGGATTAAGATGTTATCAACCGATAAATTTTCAGCTACTTTAACGAAGATTTTTTGGATGGCGTGGGGAATACGATGTTGGATGTTCGGGTGACTAGGGTGGTTCCGGAAGGACGTAGAATAAAAATGTCTTGGCTAGGTATAGAGAAATTATATTGGCAACTTAGTGGTGGGACTGAATAAAAACACAGGAGTAGCAGTTGTAAATATTATTTAAACCTGGGACCGGCCGGATATGAAACTGGAGTCTTGCTGACAGCAAATGGCTGCTCAACTCGCAGCTGTAACCATATAAAAATGAGGTGCGTGTTAAACGATAGTTTGATATATTTTAATGATCCTCAGTGCTTGCGTGTTTTTACATTGCACCAAATCATATGATGCGTTGTGAAATGTCGGATCTCGTAGGAGATAAAATGAACTTCATTGCCTGCTGTAGATAGATCCTGCTTTGCTAAGTGTCATTTTGGATAGCTATCTAATGAGGCGTCTGGTGAACCGCTTGTAGTGGGGGGAGATTTAATCTTAGATTAAATGTAGCATATCTTAGGAGGAAGTTAGCATTACTTGACACTAAAAGGAAATTACGAAACTCGGTACTTGAATTTTATATTGACCTGACACAAACAGGGCGCCATTTTGATGGTGTCAACAATGCTAGCCTTTCGCATAAGTAGCGTATTTAGTCAATACATAATACCATGTCAGGGATAACTCAGTCGGTATAACCATCGGGGATCGAATCCCGGTGTTGGCGAGAATTTATGCACCCGTCCAGACAGGCCCTGGTGGCCCATTCAGCCTCTTGTACCGTGTCTCTTTCCCGGGGGTAAAGCGGCCGGGGCGTGGGGCTAGCCATCCCATCCCCTCCTCGTGCCGAGGCTCACGAACGAGTAGATCTATACGTCTACTCCCCCTCTTGGGCCCTCAGGGCCTGCTATAGGGTGACCTTTACCTTTACATAATACCACATTTCCAGTGTGTTTAATACTAATAATTACCGTTATATCTAAAATTATTCGACAAATTTCAGGTGCGAGTTCTCCACACCAAAGCAAGGAAAAAAGTTAATATATATAGTTTCCGCCAACTATTAGTTTCGAGATGCAGCCCCCACGTTCACCTGACCTCAACCCCGTAAGTTTTTAATTGTGGGGATACTTAAGAATTCTAGTGTATTCAGTTCCAATTAAAAATTAAAAGACGCTTCACCAACGCATTTTCGTTTCATTTCGTAGCCCTAACCTCTTCTACGTACTCACAGTAGGTGTCGAGGTTGTTTATTTTAATTAGATCAAACTCAAACACACACCACAGTCGGTAGGACTCCTACGGACGGGGGATCGGCCCGTCGCAGAGACCTCTACCTGACAGCACAAACACTGTACAAGAGAAAAAAAAATCCATGCCCCCAGTGGGATTCGAACCCACGATCCCAGCAAGCGCTCGGCCGCAGACCTACGCCTTAGACCGCGCGGCCACTGGGGTCGGCTCAATGCATTTTCATGCATGTCTAACCACTCGCAACTGCCCCCGGATCTTTGAAAGACAATGATAGTCCATGGTCAGGCGTGTCCGTACTTGCCTTTTTTCAGTTGGAAGATAGTTTGAAGCATTTGTTTATGAATTGTGACTTGACAAATAATAAGAACTGAACAGTTATTAAACTGGAGACGTGTATTGTAAATGCATTATGTCAGTTGTAAGTAAAATATTGCACAGTTAAGGTACTTATTATAAGATGTAAACTTTCAGTTGAACTGCGTAAGGTAGCAATGTACGTATAATGTTACATCGTGGCGTCTTCGCGTAACCATTGTTGCAGTGGGAAGGCAACAATGCATTCTTTATGTGTTGTTGAGCTGCACGTCACTGTTAACTGTATAAAATCCTGATTGTTGCACAAAAATACTTTATGGTAAACATATGTCGCCAGCAACAATAGAACGTACACAGGTCTTCATGTGAAGTGCCAGTTGCTGTTTTGAAACAAAATGATTTTCGTTTGGTCATGGTCTTCTTTAGATCTAAAATTTGCCTAAAGAGAGTGTAATGAGATGTAAGTCGCTGCGCAGTTTCTCAGTTTTGATATATGTTGCCATAAAACATTTTACGAGATCAGATAGAATTAATCAAATATGAAGCAAAAGTATTAAACATTTTAAGTGTGTGTCTGTATTCTTCTGTTAGTTGTCCGGCATGCAAATCGTATCTTTCCTGTGCCGTATTGTATTTTCGTTTGTGACCTCTCTGGCTGTTCAATATTTTTTTTTACATTGTCTCCTAAATTGCTCAAATTTTGGGAAGAAAAGTTTTTGAACGCAAAATGTGTATGTTTTGATTTTCTTTACAAATTTTATTTGAAACATTTCTCATGCTAAGAAGAATTCAGAGCGGTGTTAACATGATTTGTCTAAACTGTAGTGAGCAATTGTGCAAAATATATTCTTCTAGACAGCAAACACTGGTATAATATATTTTATTTATTTCGTAAACTTCAGTGGGAGTAAGAGTTATCAGACACACAATAAATAAATGTAGGCCTGTTGTTTCGGAAATGTAGTCTATGCAACTTCGAAAAAAGTTCCAAGTAAAAAATTGGCTAATATAGCCTGTCAATAAGATCCATTTTTTCTTCTCTAACATATCGAACGAAGAATCTTTTTCAGAAAAATTATTCAGTTAGATATTTTTTGCCAAATATTATCGGGGTGATCAAATCAAGGGGGAAAAGATGGGCAAGGCATATGACACGCATGGTGGAGTGAAGAAATTCGTGTAGGATTTCGGATGGGAAGTCTGAAGGAAAGAGATCACATGGAAGACCTGGGTGTAGATGGGATAAAGATATTAAAATATATATCTTAGAGTATGATGGGAGGACGCGGATCATTAATCTGTCTCGGGGTAGTGACAAATGGCAGGCTGCATGAAAATGTTACCCCTTTAAAGACGAAGTGTGTTTTATATAAGGACTCAGTGCGTACCGCGCTGTAAACACTACACTTCGGTTATAAAAACCGATCTCTTAATGTTTTATAAGGCAAAAGTTGCTGTTTGTTTTGAGATCCGTACAAAACACATAAACGCAATGTGGGCATCACGTAGAATTTTTTAATGTTAAACCGGGTAGTACGTAAAGTTACCGCTAGGCTTTAAAAGGTTAATAAACATTAGGATGCTATAAAATGTGGTTAATTCCTTGACTGCCTGAGGATCTGTTAATTCGTCAGGAAAGACTGTGCTCCATGGAATTCTTTAGTGCAAAGCTCTGTATTATTTTCCTGTAAGATAAGGGTTGTATTGAACCACTAAAGAAACAATAGGAAATTTACACACATTATAGACGTACCAAAACGAGATTTAAACCATAATCCATTAAACGGTTTCGGTGTTAAAATATCCGAAAAACGTACAGAATGTGACCCATTGTTCCCACGATAAAATTATTTTCTTCTCAAACTAAAAATAAATTATCTGTCCTTTTTTCAATGTTCCTTAAAATATTAATGAATTTTAACATGATTGAGACATTTTTAAATACATATATATTGCTGTCTCCCATGAAGGCTTTTGAGAGCCTTCAGATGATTAACAATGCACAATTTTGGAACTGCTGTTTATTTATATCTGAAGATAAGACGAATGCATAATAAGTATGTTAAATAGAGAAAAAAACCGATTTTATTGTGTTCTTTGCACGCTGACGCGTGTGCGTTAATTAGACAGCAGCGAATGGAATTAAGTTTTTCATTTATTTACTCACCGCGAGCACCTGGACACAAGACCACTAAACTTCCTGTGTATTTTATATTGAGCCAAATAACATTTTAAATGACGTTAAAAATTAGAGACACCATAAAACTTTTCCGATACGAAGGGTTTCATTTATCAGCTACTTTAATATTCAATGAACGTGTTTGTTCTATATTTGGGTTGCCAATTTGTAAAGGATCATTTGTCTCACAAAGCGATATACTTTACAGTCTCCTGTCGCATTCAAAATCTGTATCATATTTCCGGCCATCTTTACTGGTGCGGACAAAAATATTTGTACTTACATAAATAACAGTATGTGTTCTGACAACCTGTATTTATTTTTTATTATTTTGTTTTATTAGTTTTATTTTTATTGTTTATCATTATTTATTATTCTATTTTCTACTATTTTTATTAATTGTTATTATTTATTATTTTTATTATTTTGTTTTCTTAATTTCATTTTTATTGGTTTTTATTTTTATTGTTTATCATTACTTATTATTTTACTTTCTGCTATTTTTTATTAATTGTTATTATTTATTATTTATTATTCTGTTTTCTTAATTTCATTTTTGTTGGTTTTTATTTTTATTGTTTATCATTATTATTTAATTTTCTATTGTTTTTATTATTTTCTATTTTTTATTATATCTTCAAACACTATGCATGTTGTGTCAGACAGAAAACATAGTGCTATTTATGTAAGTCTATATAAACAACGGGATGGATAGCGTCAAATTAAATATTCGTACATAATCTCGATGTGAAGACATCTTTCATGAAATCCTGTATCTGAAATTTTTTTCAGATAGACTTGTCAATGAATTACACTATTCACACTAACCGTGCAAACACGGTGTCTGTACTGAAAGGCGTAAAACTGAAGGCACTAATTACTGCCTGTGGCAGAATTACGTAACTCCTGTTTTTCTCGTGATATTGGACACACACAGTGTGCCCCCGAATGTTCTTGGGGCCCCACTCGATTCTTATACCCAATTCTAAGTATCCTACAATCAATAAAACTGATACTACAGTGCATGGCGTAATGTAAACTTACGTAATGTTGCAGTCAACAGATGCGTGAAGCACACGCTTTGCTTTCAACAGACTCAGGCATATGAAGGGCAGTTCTTTTATGTAGTAAACACGAAAATTAGTTTTATTTTTGCAGCGGTTGAAACAAGAAATTTGCAAAGACGAGGCATCGTACCAGCAACGCGTGATGCGCGTAGAAATGAACGCATTCTGACGGGTGCTGGTTTTTTGCCGTCTGTTAATGTCTTGTTTAAGTTTCCTGGAGTGTTTGAAGGATGCCAAAAAGGAAGAAAAGTTTACAGAAATAACTCGTGGCTACAAAGAGTTGTGTAAAACCACATTTTATCGTTCGGTAAGGTGTTACTCTAATCACCACTGGTGCTTTAACTGCTGTTACTTACGTCATATCGAAAACAGATCGGGGGACAACTAAAAATGTTTCGGGAGAAGGGCTCTGCAGGGTGATCACGGCGTCCGACCTGCTTCCGGCCTGACCTCGGGGGGCTGGTGGATTTTGGTGGGGCGACCTGAGGGAAGGCGACCACTTGGGAGACCCAGGCGTAGATGGGAGGATAATATTAGACTGGATCTTCAAGAAGTGGAATGGAGAGATATGGACTGGACTGATCAGGCTCAGGCTCAGGTGGCGGGCTGTTGTGAATGCAGTAATGAACATTCGAGTTCTATAAAATGCGGGGAATTTCTTGACTAGTTGAGGATCCCTTAGCTTCTCAGGAAGGATTGTGCTACATGGAGTTAGTTAGTTAGTTAGTTAGTTAGGATTCGATCGTTTAAGAATCTTCAATTCCCCGCGCCGATCCCAGTGGCCGCGCGGTCTAAGGCGTAGGTCTGCGGCCGAGCTCTTGCTGGGATCGTGTGTTCGAATCCCACCGGGGGCATGTATTTTTTTGTTTCTTGTACAGTGTTTGTGTTGTCAGGCAGAGGTCCCTGCGACGGGCCGATCCCTCGTCCAGAGGAGTCCTACCGACTGTGGTGTGTGTCTGAGTGTGATAAAGTGAAAATAATCAACCTCGACACCTGCTGGGAACAGGTAGGTAGAAGAGGGAAGGACTGCGAAACGAAACGAATCCCCGCACTAGAGGGTCTGAATGGAAATAGAGACGCGTGGAGATAAAAGCTACGTACCTGTAGAACAAAAGTTGGACGCTTTATCACGTAAGTTGCATTAATGGCGAGCTACCTTAATTATGGCAATATCGGTGACGTAAGAAATACATACAAAGTTTTGGTGAGAAACTTCTTTGAAAGAGGCTTCTTAGAAGACTGAGAACACAACTGTGGAATGCATTTAAACTTATGTTAACGAAGTGAATTTTGAGAATACTAGATGAACTGAACTGGCCTAAGGTCGTGCAAGTTTTGGGGGTTCAGGTAATTCGAGAATTTCTAAAATCAGAGGCTTAGCATTCTCTCGTCACGTGAACGTGTAATCCAACAAGTGACAAAAAGCACCCACACTTCCTGTACAAATCTGTGTTCTGTAAAATAAATACAGTGGCCTTATCCTGAATAAATAATACAGCCTTAACCTTTTAAAGCCTAGCGGTAACTTTACGTACCACCAGGTTTAACATTAAAAAATTCTACGTGTTGCCCACATTGCGTTTGTGTGTTTTGTACGGATCTCAGAACAAACAGCAACTTTTGCCTTATAAAACATTAAGAGACTGGTTTTTATAACCGAAGTGGAGAGTGTTTACAGCGCGGTACGCACTGAGTCCTTATATAAAATAGATACGCTTCGTCTTTAAAAGGTTAATGGCATAAACTGTTTCGTCCTTTTATATTTTATCCTGCATATCTTTGCCTCAATTAATGTCCTAATATGTTACATTGCAAATGATCTGTATATGCCAATATTAGTAAAGTTGTTATGATATGTACTTCCTCTGTTTAGCGAAACGTAAGACGCTGAGGTAATTGTTAAGGCGTACGTCCCTGACGGCAGACCCCTACAGCGGAAGTGGCTTATCCTGCACTACAAGTTAATGGAAGTTAAAATTTGTGGAATACATTTAGCCTCATGTCGTGTAGATGTTTGATATTCACCACTTCCGCTGGGTGTGGTTAAAAAGTCATGCGACGAATAAGAGCTGTGCGAGTCTGTTATAATTTTTTTTCTTTCCATTAGTTTTTCATTTCCTTTTTGTCATTTCGTTTTTTTTTTCTTGAAATACATAGGAAAAGCTGTGGTAGAACAACAAATATAAGAATTGTCCGAAGCATCTGTTCTGGTGATATTCTTTCCTGGTCTTTAATGAGATGACAGAATCTGTAAGTCCGGATGAAACTCAGTTTAAAGAAG
Organism: Coptotermes formosanus; assembly: GCA_013340265.1. Lineage (NCBI taxonomy): Eukaryota > Metazoa > Arthropoda > Insecta > Blattodea > Rhinotermitidae > Coptotermes > Coptotermes formosanus. The sequence continues at coordinate 161,059 of BLKM01012010.1, forward strand.
ATTCGCTTGTGAGTGAAGGGTCATGTGCTCTGGAATTTGCAGATTACAAATGAAAATAAAGTTTTTGTCATTTTATGTGTACAAGGAGGTGAAAAGGAGAAAGAAGTCGGCTGGTGTGAATGAGGCATTCTGCATTGTTGTTATTAGTGCGGAAATGGCGATTGGCAAAACAACTACAATAATAATAATAATAATTCAATTGTTTTTATTAATATGCAGGCTTAACAGCACAAGTGCGAATTACAAAGCTAGCACATGAGCAGATACAACACAAAAGCCTATAAATACACAAAAACAAAGCACTAAACAGATAAAACAGAACCAAAATTGCAGTAAGTAACACAAAAGTGCTGGGGCAAAACCCCTATAAAGTAGAAAGACACAGATAAATTAATTTAAAATTGTGACAGATTAACGCAGAATTATTTATAATAATAACAAATCATTCATTAAAACAGAACTACATTGAATATACAGCTATCCTTAATAACAATTACAATTCAATTTAATTGAATGCAGTTCGAAGGACACAAACAAAACACATAGTCACAAATAGAAAACACAAGGCACTAAACAGAACAAAACAAAACCAATATTGCAAGAAAAAAGGAATGTAAAAATACTGGTGCAAAAAAACCCTATACCCTGAAACCTGGTAACAAATCGTTAATCAAAATTGGCCTGCAATTGAATGTACAGCAATCGCTACTGGTGTCATTAGCCGCCGAAGCGCATCTAGCGGAAGGGCAGTTGCGACGGCTAAAGTCAACATGAAACAATTTAAAATCTCTGAAATTTCGATTCGGCACTCGAGGGCCGACAGTTTCCAAAGGGGTAGGTTAAAATTTTGAACCACTGAAAACACTGAGCAAAGAAAATGGCGTCTAAGTGGCACGTACGATCACTTAAGGTATGAAATTTCAGGTAATTTAAAACTAATAAATAATAATAATAATAAATTATATATGGGCGTACATTTCTTGAGCTAAATATGCGTACATTTCTTGAGCTAAATATGCGTACATTTCTTGAGCTAAATATGCGTACATTTCTTGGGCTAAATATGCGTACATTTCTTGGGCTAAATATGCGTACATTTCTTGAGCTAAATATGCGAAGATTTTGAGAGTGAAAATTCATTACTACAGAATTTGATTATACAGGGTGTTTCAGAAGGAGTCTGCCATTCTTCGGAAGAACGTTTCTTAAGTTATATTACAACGATGTAACCAAAAATACCTATTTTCGAAGTTGAAAGGTCACGGAGATAATGGCGAGGTACTTTTAAAGAATGAGAAATGGTGCACATATATTGATTACGAAATATGTATTAAAACATGTAATTTGTAGTTGCTATAATATTAACACGTGTGCATAACATGTAATAATTAATATATGATCGGTATAAAGATATTAATTGAGCAAGAAAAACTCGCGCAAATTTCATAAAAATCATCCTTACATTTCCAAGCAATGTACATAGCACACTCCTCTCTTCATGGCTTGGCTTGGCTGTCACCACAAGGACAGACCTACGCAGTGTGCGAGTAACGTGTCATGTTAAAACAGGTACCGTACGTAGAACCGCAAAACGACCACGTTTTTATCGCGTTATAGTCTCCGTAACGGTTCAACTTCGTATATATTTGGCTGAATAGATGTAAATTAACCTAAGGAACGTTCTCCGGTAGTATGGACGATTCCTCCTGAAACATCCTGTATACGTTTTCGGTCATTCGCGGTGAGTCTTCATGTTTACTACATTCTCTAGGATAATAATTTTGTTCCGACGTTTTGAAAGCACGGACTGTCTGCATCGTCAGAGAGAATTAGTTTCAGGTACACTCCGAGCAGCAGAACACTGAATTTACATGGCATAATGTGTACAGGTATGCGTATGATTTTATGTACATTTTACTTGTGTCTCATAGTTTGCTAGAAAACAAGTGAAATTGCTTCAGGTTTCTATCTCGGTTTTGTCAGGGAAAGGGTTAATGACGTTTTCATATTTAAAAGTCTCTGCGGGCAAAATAACATTGTATAGCGGCCAGCATGTTGCTCACAAATTACTGGTTGAGCGTGTATGCTGTAAGGGAAATTTTTCCCTTTAGAATTGTGACGTATGAGGGCCCCGCAGCAGACGCTACGGACGCACCGCAGTCTTGAGGCTTCTTTTGCAACCCTGTGATGAAGATGGCGATGATGATAATTATTATTTTTTGTTCTTTTCCTAGTAATGGGCACTGGTGGAATGATATTGACAAGGGAAAACCGAAGTACTGGGGGAAAAACCTGTCCCAGTACCACTTTGTCGACCACAAATCCCACATGGACTGACCCGGGATCGAACCCGGGCCTCCGCGGTGGGAGTGATGTATTTTTAGTGTGGAGACCGTTTGAGGAAAGGACATGGTGTTTTTTTTTAGGGGTGAAGGGCCCCGCAGCAGACGCTACGGACGCACCGCAGCCTTGAGGCTTCTTGTGCAACCCTGTGATGAAGATGATGATGATTATTATTTGTTGTCCTTTTCCTAGTAATGGAGCACCGGTGGAATGAAATTGATATGGGAAAACCGAAGTACTCGGGGAAAAACCTCTCCCAGTACCACTTTGTCCACCACAAATCCCACATGCACTGACCCGGGATCGAACCCGGGCCTCCGCGGTGGGAGTGATGTATGTTTAGTGCGGAGATCGTTTGAGGAAAGGACGTGGTGTTCTATACGTCACTTATGCTTTCACAGTGTCGTATACTAAATGATTAATGCGTAGAGGTTTACAAGGACGGTTGTGTGTGGTCAGGAAATTGTTGTACCCTGTTAAAACGCAAATCAGAGTTCCTACATGCTACACAAACGGTCGTTAGCTACACAATTTTTTTTTTTGCCTTCCTGAGTAGCACAGTAGGACTAGTTAGTACGTTCGTGGTAAAAGAAACTATATGGGTTAATTATGCGTTAAAAATGTTAGAGTGAGAAAATTCGTAATTAATTTGTAGCTTGCACTTGACCAGATATTGTTAGGGTGACTGAGCGATTTAACCTTTTAAAGCCTAGCGGTAACTTTACGTACCACCAGGTTTAACATTAAAAAATTCTACGTGGTGCCCACATTGCGTTTATGTGTGTTTTTACGGATCTCAGAACAAACAGCAACTTTTGCCTTATAAAACATTAAGAGACTGGTTTTTATAACCGAAGTAGACAGTGTTTACAACGCGGTACGCACTGAGTCCTTATATAAAACAGATACGCTTCGTCTTTAACCTTTTAAAGCCTAGCGGTAACTTTACATACCACCAGGTTTAACATTAAAAAATTCTACGTGGTGCCCACATTGCATTTATGTGTTTTGTACGGATCTCAGAACAAACAGCAACTTTTGCCTTATAAAACATTAAGAGACTGATTTTTATAACCGAAGTAGACAGTGTTTACAACGCGGTACGCACTGAGTCCTTATATAAAACAGATACGCTTCGTCTTTAACCTTTTAAAGCCTAGCGGTAACTTTACATACCACCAGGTTTAACATTAAAAAATTCTACGTGGTGCCCACATTGCGTTTATGTGTTTTGTACGGATCTCAGAACAAACAGCAACTTTTGCCTTATAAAACATTAAGAGACTGATTTTTATAACCGAAGTAGACAGTGTTTACAACGCGGTACGCACTGAGTCCTTATATAAAACAGATACGCTTCGTCTTTAACCTTTTAAAGCCTAGCGGTAACTTTACATACCACCAGGTTTAACATTAAAAAATTCTACGTGGTGCCCACATTGCGTTTATGTGTTTTGTACGGATCTCAGAACAAACAGCAACTTTTGCCTTATAAAACATTAAGAGACTGATTTTTATAACTGAAGTGGAGAGTGTTTACAGCGCGGTACGCACTGAGTCATTATATAAAACAGATACGCTTCGTCTTATAAAGGGTTAAAATGAATTGGGCTGATGATCCACGTAGCATGCCTTTAGAGATCAGAGCTCTTTTGGAATATGACGCATCATCGAGTGGTAATCTTTTATCGAAGTTTCGGGACAACCTATCTTCTCGGACTTCTTGACCCTTGTAGATGGGGCGATACGTTTTTCCGAAACGTCGGTAAAGGATTACCACGCGACAGAAGAGTACAGATCTCATCTACGTCGCGGCGGAAGCCTGAAATTTTGCCTTTAGAGAATGGGAAGTGCAAAGAAAATATTGATCGGGGAACGTAACTTAAAGAAATAACTTGGGAGATAAAATGCAGATTGACAGCAAAGACACTGATACGTAACTTCAGTCTGGATTTGTCTGCCTGAGGAGATAGTCAAATTGTGCTATTTTTTAAGAATGTAAATAGAAACTTTTCTTCCTGTGCCAAAAATGGAAAGGTGGCCACTGTCACTATATTTTCAGTTTTTTGAATTTATGCTTAGAAACATTTGGGATCTCCTGTCAACCCTACCGGCATTTGAAGGCCTGGAATGAAGGATTTACTGATCCGTGTTTATGTTACCTGATGTCAGAATGAAGTCTGCACTTGCCAAAATTTTCTCATAATTGTAATTACTAAAACGCAGTGGTCGCTTGGTTATTATTTTGTATTAGAGTTTCGATCCCATCCCAGTGGCCGCGCGGTCTAAGGCGTAGGTCTGCGGCCGAGCGCTTGCTGGGATCGTGGTTCGAATCCCACCGGGGGCATGGATTTTTTTCTCTTGTACAGTGTTTGTGTTGTCAGGTAGAGGTCTCTGCGACGGGCCGATCCCTCGTCCAGAGGAGTCCTACCGACTGTGGTGTGTGTCTGAGTGTGATCAAGTGAAAATAAACAACCTCGACACCTGCTGTGAACAGGTAGGTAGACGAGGGAAGGACTACGAACGAACGATTAGAGTTTCAATACATGCATTGATATTTGACTAATGTGTCTGCCGTTAGGCAGTAGGATTTCGTAAACTGTATTCTTTTCTTTATTTCTTAGTCTGACATCTTTCTACCTACTCACTGTAGGTGTAGAGGGTTAGTGTTGTACCTGATCATACTCAACGGCGCGCGCGCGCGCGCACACACACACACACACACACACACACACACACACACACACACACACACACACACACACACTTGGTACGACTCCTCTGGACAAGGGATCAGCCCGACGCAGAGACTTCTTCCTGAGAACACACAAGACTCACAAGACACAGTCATCCATGTCCCCGGCGGGAATCGAACCGACAATTCCAATCAAGCGAGCGGCCGTATACCCATGCCTTAAACAGCGCGGCCACCGGGATCGGCTCTGTATTCATTCGACCTGCATAAAATAAATGTACATGGAGGACAAGTCCTATTTGGTGGTTGGTCTGTGTTTCCATATGCATGTTATATCTTAGAACCTACTAGATTTATTTACATAAAATTTGAATTAGGGATCTACAATCAAAAGTTAACCTTTTAAAACCTAGCAGTAACTTTACGTACCGCCAGGTTTAACATTAAAAAATTCTACGTGGTGCCCACATTGCGTTTATGTGTTTTGTACGGATCTCAGAACAAACAGCAACTTTTCCCTTATAAAACATTAAGAGATTGGTTTTTATAACCGAAGTGGAGAGTGTTTACAGCGCGGTACGCACTCAGTCCTTATATAAAACAGATACGCTTCGTCTTTAAACGTTTAATACCCGAAATTTGTCGTGGTTTATGTCGGCCCAGCTGGGCCTATAACCCATAGCTGAAATAAGCCGTTATCAATTTTGTGTGAAGTTATACATAATAAAAATAATAATTAAAAAAATATTTAAGCCACGTAATAAGCCCTATTTACATTTCTTATTTGAAACATTTTCCTTACGGAATAGGTCCTACTTAACGACATACAAACCTGTTTGTTCACATCTTTGTTAACACTCGACTTAAATGTTGTGACATAAATTGTCCCTTTTAGCGTGTCCCAGAGTACGGCAGTTCTGTCGCGTGGAGTGCCTGCATCCGCCGTGATATACCGTGGTACCTGCCTCGCGCAAGGACATAAAGATACACTCTGTATGTTAATTTCAGCTGAAATAGCTCAGCGCGAGTGGGATATGACAAAAGATACGAATAAAGTCATTTGCACCTCTATAAAAACGGCACTGATAAAGTGAAGGTATTCTACTTTCCACCTCCGTGTGTATGTTTGCGCGTTGTAGTAGACCTGGTGTAGATTAGTCACTGCAAGTACTGACTATTTGTTGCGCCAGCTGGTTTCATTTCACATGCGTGGCTTGTGAATTTTCAGAAGGTATATTTACCACATTAGAAATCGTTCTGATGCCGACTTCTTCAGTGGTTATGGGAAGAGCTCTGAAAGATGCAAATGTTTCGCTGCTGATCAAGTCACCTTCATGTATTTTGTGGCGTAGAATACGTGGAGTTTTTCCTCCACCGTTCTTTAACCTGTCATGATTATTTATGCCGACTTCTTCAGCGGTTATGGGAAGATCTCTGAAAGATGCAAATGTTTGCTGATCAAGTTACCTTCGTTTATTTCGTGGCGTAGAACACGTGGAGTTTTTCCTCCACCGTTCTTTAACCTGTCATGATTAATTATGCCGACTTCTTCAGTGGTTATGGGAAGATCTCTGAAAGATGCAAATGTTTCACTGCTGATCAAGTCACCTTCGTTTATTTCGTGGCGTGGAATACGTGGAGTTTTTCCTCCACCGTTCTTTAACCTGTCATTATTAATTATGCCAACTTCTTCAGTGGTTATGGGAAGATCTCTCAAAGATGCAAATGTTTCACTGCTGATGAAGTCACCTTCGTTTATTTCATGGCGTAGAATACGTGGAGTTTTTCCTCCACCGTTCTTTAACCTGTCATGATTAATTATTATTCTCAGGTTTAATTTGTCATCACCTTCATTATTTTTATCGTCTTTCTTCAATCCATTCACCTTTTTATTTCCGTCTGTTTTATAAATCCTCTTTCCTCCGTTCTAATATGCTGTATTCACCGTCCAAATCATTTAGATATGGCCCATACGAATGCCATTCAGAGATCGTCTTTGAACTGTCTCCATGTTGTATTCATTTGAATTATCCCTGTGACAGGATTAACCACTGGATAAAAAGAAACTGTGTTGACTTCTGAAAGCTCAAGAAGGAGAAGGGACAGTTCGTGATTCACGCCGACCCCGTGAATAATGAAATAGAGCTCTGCTGTTAATTCAAAAGTGACCTAACACACCATATGCTTCAAGACATTTCTGTCCTTGAGAATAAGCTGAAGAAGCTGTGTTCAATTGTCCCTTATTCAGAGCGAAAAACAGTATTTTACACACTTGTTCGACGGTGTTTGCGAAATTGGGTACAAACATTGTAACACTGAAAGAAATACAGGTGCGCACTGAGAACTTCTCAAGTGATTCCAGTTCTAGGGTCTTTTAAACGAATGGTTGATATTTAGTTAGGGAATAGCTCTATATGGTGCTGAAATTTGGATACTTTGGGAAGTAAATCAGAAATATGTGGCAAGGTTTGAAATGTGGTAGTGGAGAACAGGGTTGTGTAGTTGGAGTCGGAGTCGGAAGGAATTTTGGCTGGAGTCGGAGTCGGTAAAAATGTACCGACTCCGACTCCGACCTCAGTCTAAAATCTTAACTAGACACTCCAAATCCAGAGCCCTGATAGCTACAGTAACCATTAGACTTATACTTAAATATAGGTTATAAGTCTAAACAGTAGCCTGATGATTCACGTGGTGGTGCTGAAACGTCTTATGATACATTTTTCAACTTTAGTGGGTTTGCCGTGATCATATAATACATACTGATCTTTTATGAAGGAGTCGGAGATTTAAAAATTGAGGAGTCGGAGCTGGAGATTTAAAAATTGAGCATTCGGAGCTGGAGATTTAAAATTGATGAGTCGGAGTCGGAGATTTAAAAATTCAGGAGTCGGAGTCGGAGGTTTTAGTACCGACTCCACAGCCCTGGTGGAGAGCACTGACGAAGATCAGTTGGACCAAGCATGTGGAAATTGAAGAAGCATTAAAAGAGTCAAGGAGAAGAGGAATATCCTACATACAACAGAAAGAAAGAAGGCTAACTGGATTGGTCACAGATTGCGTAGGAACTGCCTTTAAAATACCTTGTTGAAGGAACAATAGAGGTTAGGGTAGAAGTGACGGGAAGACGAGGAAGAAGACATACGCAGCTACTGTATATCCTTAAGGAAGTGACAGGATACTAGGAATTAAAAGAGGAAGCACTAGATCGGACTGTGTGGAGAACTCGCTTTGGAAGAGGCTGTGGGCCTGTCGTAAGGCAGACTGCAGAATAAATGACGTCAAGAGTAATGAACGTCTCTGTAATACCGTAGGAATGTGCGTCGCGGTACAGTTGTCAGCACTCGCGCTTCGTGCTCCAGAGGTTTCGTGTCCGATTTCCTAGCGGCGGCAAGCTATCGTGAGACTTTCGTGTCTGAGGACTCACTGTCGTCATTATGAAGATGTGACGCAATGTGCCAACTTCAGAGCGGAACACCCTGTATATAATACTGCTACGCCCCGCTTCCATATCCTCCTAGTCATTCGTAGCCAATGCTGTTACGCCAGGTTTAAAATGGCCGGAACCTCCAGCTGACCACTCACCTATATCTGATGATGGTACTTAAAACTTTTAAAGCCTAGCGGTAACTTTACGTACTACCAGGTTTAACATTAAAAAATTCTACATGGTGCCCACATTGCGTTTATGTGTTTTGTACGGATCTCAGAACAAACAGCAACTTTTGCCTTATAAAACATTAAGAGACTGGTTTTTATAACCGAAGTGTAGAGTGTTTACAGCGCGGTACGCACTGAGTCCTTATATAAAACGGATTACCATTCTTCTTTGAAGGGTTAATTAAGCGCAGGCACAGCTTTACCTATTTAGTATTTTATTTTCCATGGTGCAGCAGCCCTTCATCAGGGTCTCCTCATTATCGAGGCTTCACGATCACACTCAGACACACACCACAGTCGGTAGAACTCCTCTGGACGAGTGATCAGCCCGACGCAGAGACCTCTACCTGACAACACACAACACTCACAAGAGATAGACATCCATGCCCCCTGGCAGGATTCGAACCCGCAACCCCAACAAGCGAGCGGTCGCAGACCCACGCCTTAGACCGCACGGGCACTGGCATCTATCTTTCCCAGTTCCTTTGTATCTGCAGGCTGTATGTGTAGGTGTCACAGTACAATTTTTTCCCGTCTTTGATGTATAATTCGTGGTGGGCTTTGGGGTAATAAGGGTGGATCAGAACAACGTGGCAGCCACCTACAGTTGCGGTGTTTCTTTTCATTAGAAGTCGTCATTAAAACGACATTTGCTGCGAACATCCATTGCCTTCATAAGAATTGCTTGTGACTGGTAAGGGGTCAATCCAAATGTGTTGCCTCTCTTCGCAGATGTAATGGAACTGTGGGTCAACTGTGTTCCCTGCTGTTCAGAGAGCGAATGCGAAATGCATCGTAGGCTTGCCCGTGATCAGGTGTGGGCTGAGTGGGTTTTAAAGTCAGTTTGGACGCTGTCAAAAGAAGAATCTGCGCTTCTGTAGAAACTCTAAACACAATGCTTTGGTCCTCGTGCCCGTTTAACAGTCACTGCACTGACACAGCTAACTAACTAACTAACTAACTAACTAACTAACTAACTAACTAACTAACTAACTAACTCCATGGAGCAGAGGCCTTCTTGAGAAGCTAACAGTTTGTCACCTACTCAAGAAATTCCCCGCATTTTATGGAACCCGGAGGTTCATCACCGCATTCACAACAGCCCGCCACCTGTCTCCATCCTGAGCCAGCTCAATCCAGTCCATGCCCCATCCCACGTCTTGAAGATCCATTTTAATATTATCCTCCCATCTACGCCTGGGTCTCCCAAGTGGTCGCCTTCCCTCAGGTCTCCCCACCAAAATCCTGTATGCACCTTTCTTTTCCCCCCATACGTGCTACATGCCCCGCCCATCTCATTCCTCTCGATTTGATTACCCGAATAATATTTGGTGATGAGTACAGGTCATTAAGTTCCTCGTTATGTAGTCTTCTCCACTCCCCTGTCGCCTGGTCCCTCTTAGGCCCAAATATCCTCCTCAGCACCCTATTCTCGAACACCTTCAGTCTTTGTTCCTCCCTCAGTGACAGAGCTATCCTGGATTCCAAATTTCGTCTCGTGCAGAGATTAAATTTGCGTGGGCCTTTGCTCTTTGTCTTTTAGTACATCGTTTTGGCGTAGTGCTTAGTTACATAAATTAACCTTTTAAAGCCTTAGCGGTGACTTTATGTACCACCAGGTTTAACATTAAAAAATTCTACGTGGTGCCCACATTGCGTTTATGTGTTTTGTACGGATCTCAGAACAAACAGCAACTTTTGCCTTATAAAACATTAAGAGATTGGTTTTTATAATCGAAGTGGAGAGTGTTTACAGCGCGGTACGCACTGAGTCCTTATATAAAACAGATACGTTTCGTCTTTAACCTTTTAAAGCCTAGCGGTAACTTTACATACCACCAGGTTTAACATTAAAAAATTCTACGTGGTGCCCACATTGTGTTTATGTGTTTTGTACGGATCTCAGAACAAACAGCAACTTTTGCCTTATAAAACATTAAGAGACTGATTTTTATAACTGAAGTGGAGAGTGTTTACAGCGCGGTACGCACTGAGTCCTTATATAAAACAGATACGCTTCGTCTTTGAAGGGTTAATTGCTTTTGTAGAAAGTTAAATTAAGGCTGTAAGAGTGGGGCTTCCACATGTAAACGAGCAGCAGCACTGACGTGTGCTAACATTGTGATAAGGATCATTCTTCCGAACGCGGTGGCCATACAGTAGCTACAGAATTATATACGACGGCTCTTTCCCTACAATTCACTGGAATTAGACGGATAAGAATCCTGTAGGCTCCTGTCAATAATTAATGACAATCAATGCAATTTATCACTCACGTTACCTTTTGCCACCCGCGAAATGCCACTCGCCTCACCATTAACACTTTCGCCAGTTTATTTCCTTTGTAATTTGACTCCTTGCCGTAGTAATGGTCCCTGTCTCTGGCTGTCTGGGTGGCTTCCCTGAAATAACCAGTTTCTAAAGGGTAGACATTATTACAGCTAAAAAATGTGTCGGCGAAATGTATGTCAAGGCAGGTATCACTTTTCGGCAACTCTGAATATTTCGACAAAGAATTTTTTTTTTTTGTGCGTAAGTGGAAAAGAGATTTTGTGGTGAAAGATCTGGTGGATAAATTGGCCTTTTGCGGTTCGTCAGATCGTAGTAACTGATGACGGTGATATTTTGTGGGAGTCCAAAAATTTTTTGTTTTGCAGTCCAAAGTTCATAATACTGATTATTGTAGAAGTTATTATTATTATTATTATTATTATTATTATTATTATTATTTACATTTGCATCCTGTGGATTTGAACATTCAAATACTTTTAAGGTCTCCATTAGAATATGAAATTTGGAAGGTAAAAGGGTTCCAAATTTTGAGTAAGGTATAAAACAATATGTTGGAAGATTTTGAAGCTTCGTACGTGTCGTTTCCGGTTGTGACAGTCTTTACAATTTTAGGTCTTCGCCATTTATTTCTAGAAATTTCCGTCTTCCAATTCTTGCTTTGTTATGTCTAATAGTGGCAGTAGTAACGTAATAGCACAGAAGATTCTGATTTAGAAACAATACTATCAGTATTCTTCGTGATTCTTAGAGGTGGCGTTACTGAAACTATCCACATTTTGCTGTGGTGCTTGCTAGGAAAATGTAACATGGCAGCTGCGCGAAATACTTTGATGAGATTTGGGTAACTAACGACTCATTTTAACTTACTGTATTAAATTTAGGCCGATCGCAGTGGTCGCGTGGTCTAAGGCGTAGGTCTGCGGCCGAGCGCTTGCTGGGATCGTGGGTTCGAATCCCACCGGGGGGCATGGATTTTTTTTTCTCTTGTACAGTGTTTGTGTTGTCAGGTAGAGGTCTCTGCGACTGGCCGATCCCTTGTCCAGAGGAGTCGTACCTACTGTGGTGTGTGTCTGAGTGTGATCAAGTGAAAATAAAACAACCTCGACACCTGCTGTGAACAGGTAGGTAGAAGAGGGAAGGACAAAGAAAGAAAGAAAGAAAGAAAGAAAGAAAGAAAGGATGAAAGAAAGAAAGAACGAAAGAAAGAAGAAAGAAGGAAAGAAAGAAAGAAAAAGAAAGAAAGAAGGAAGGAGGAAGGAAGGAAGAAAGAAAGAAAGAAAGAAAGAAAAAGAAAGAAGGAGGAAGGAAGAAAGAAAGAAAGAAAGAAAGAAAAAGAAAGAGAGAAAGAAAGAAAGAAAAAAGAAGGAAGGAAGAAAGAAAGAAAGAAAGAAAGAAAAAGAAAGAAGGAAGAAAGAAAGAAAGTATTAAATTTGTATGGCAGTAGACTGGAGAGACATCCTCTAGGAGTATGAGTGTGTTAAGAAATGTATCGGCCAGTCGTTCGGACTCCTGAGATGTTAACCGCTACTGCTTTATAAAGTGTCCGAATATTTGATACTGCATATTGTAAAATGTTTTGTCGTTTCAGATCTCGAAATTTGTTTCAGGGTTCTTACGAAATGTGTAGAATAATTTTTACAGAATCTGAATATGGTAGTAATAACGCAGGTTAGAATGCTTATTACAGTGAATGTGACGGTGGAGTGGGTCGGACGTAGCAATACTGGTTCTTTCTCCTCTCGCATCTGTCTACCTGAGGCAGGTCGTTAGCGCTTGTTACTCATTGTGACCCATCAGAATCAGACAAGAAGAAATCACTTCTTCACACGTGCATTATCTAACGAGAAACATCCTCTATTACTCTTGATAGCTTTGTCTTCACATTGTTTTTTACACGGCCCTAACAAGAGAAAGCCTTTACCCAAAAACCCAGATTGGGGGGGGGGGGGGGTAAAAAAAATTAGACTAACCTATCGAAATGCGGCGCGTTAAACAAAGAAAAACCAACCTTCTAACGCTCATTGTATTTATTATTATATGGAACAAATTCATCCTTACATACGCATCAGAAAACCACCCCTTCAAGTCTTGCTTACCTCATTTCATTTAACAGTCGAAGTCAATAACAAAAACAAGTGATTGTTGTAAGTTAAGGGGGCGATTCCACAAAACAAAGCATATGGGGGTGACCTACTTAGGATTCAATGGCGTCTAGTCTAGGGGGCGGGATCCTGAGTCATATAGTGGACAGCGGCAAGATTTATGTATAGAGTGAAATATGAATGTAGTGTCATTACAGAAACCACAAGAGGAACTGGCCCACAAATGGGACTGACTGCCGAGACAGTAACGTGAAATTAATGAGCGATATGTTGAACACAACAGTCTACCGTCTCAATATGTTACTCAGAATAGCTACAAGAAGTGGAGTAAAATTTAAAATTAAAAATACAATCGAACTCGGTTATAACGTCATGAAAGGGACTGAATACTTTGTGTTGTTATAAACGAGTGTTGTTATAACCGAGAAATGTAATGTGGTTAACAGTGAGGAATTAATAGGTACCACTGAATATCTGACGCTATATACGAGGCATCGCAAAAACAAATGTCGTTATAACCGGGTTCGACTGCATTACAGTTATTGCGGTGTAGATAAATATTATCTAACCTTCAATAATAAAACTGTTCTAACATTAATAGCCTGTTTAGTCTGAATTATATGTAAAGATCCAGTCCGTACCGCGCAGTAAACACACTCCGTCTCGGTTATAAAACCAATCAGTTAACATTTTAAAGCCTAGCGGTAACTTTACGTACCACCATGTTTAACATTAAAAAATTCTACGTGGTGCCCACATTGCGTTTATGTGTTTTGTACGGATCTCAGAACAAACAGCAACTTTTGCCTTATAAAACATTAAAAGACTGGTTTTTATAACCGAAGTGTAGAGTGTTTACAGCGCGGTACGCACTGAGTCCTTATATAGAACAGATACGCTTCGTCTTTAAAGGGTCAGTTCTCTCAATAACGGTGTTAGGTTTAATTTAATGTAACTGTCTGAAGCTGGTTCCCCGAAAGACACATGCTATGCACTTTGCGCGCACTCACTGTAAGTCTGTTTTAAGGTAACACTGCACGAACTGCATGACGATTTTTGTAACACCAACATCTGTTACTGTGGCTGCTTGCATTCCCACTTATTGTAAACCATGCATCATCCAAGAAAAATACAGGTTTCCGTGTTTTATTTTTGCCCAGCACTGAAACTGTGATACAATTTTTTTTTTACTATTCTGTATAGTTATATTTTTTACGTCATTGATGACGTGGGAGTTTTTTTTTACAAAATTTTCGGAAACATTTATTTTCATGGCTCATACCGTTTGCGGACATATTGCATATGGACCGTTCTTGTTCAACAAAACATATTTCCCTGACGCACCGGCCGTTCCTGTATCAGACACATCACGCAGCTGGGCTAGATTCGTTTATTACAGCTGATGTAAGATGACGTAACAATCCGTCGACTGTCCTTGCGTTACCGAACTCTTGTCTCCCTATACTCGGACTCAATATTTAAAATACGCCTTCTGACTCAACAGATGTCTCTTGCAGGCGTCAAGGAACTCCTGTGGGTTAAGTAAGAGCTTAAATCCAAGTAATGGAATAAAGAGGACTTTCAATAAATAAATTGAGATTGTCCGTGGTTTCAGGCTTCCGCCGTGATGTAGATGAGATCTACACTCTACAGGAATATTAGGCAGCCTCGAATGGAAATCCTTTACCGACGTTTCGGCACAACATATCTTTCCTATCTTCAAGTATTTTTTTCTTCTTTGACTTCTTGACCCTTGAAGATGGGGCCGATACGTTGTGCCGAAACGTCGATAAAGGATTACCACTTGACGTTGCGTAATACCCCAGAAGAGAGCAGATCTCAAGTTGAGAGTACTTGGAATATCAAAATATAGCCATTTTCACTTTCGCATTCATCTTTCTTACTAACTTGGAGATATAAATTATTTCGTGCCGATCCCAGTAGCCGCGCGGTCTAAGGCGTAGGTCTGCGGCCGAGCGCTTGCTGGGATTTTGGGTTCGAATCCCACTGGGGGCATGGATTTTTTTCTCTTGTACAGTGTTTCTGTTGTCAGGTAGAGGTCTCTGCGACGGGCCGATCCCTCGTCCAGAGGAGTCCTACCGACTGTGGTGTGTGTCTGAGTGTGATCAAGTGAAAATAATCAACCTCGACACCTGCTGTGAACAAGTAGCTAGAAGAGGGAAGGGCTACAAGATATAAATCCATATTTTTCAAATGTAATCAATTAAAATAATTACCTGATTTAATTTCCTGACAGGACTGAGCTTATTTCCGATTTTGTTGAACCCCTTCAAGGCAATGTTGAGTTACTGCTTTCTGTAAACCCTGCACTTACCCTTATACACGTATTTTAGTCCCATTTTATCATCGACAATCACCTTACCGCTATACGCTGTAATATATAGCCTATAAAATGATACAAAATAAGCAAAAAATTAACCAGTTTATAGATTCACGTTTTACAATTCGCCTGACTGTAGGGCTAAATCGTGGATCCGGCTCTGCGCTTTCCAAACTACCTTGCAGGAAACAGCTTGGAAATACGTATAATGTTTAGGCTGTGACGTTAAGAGATATAAGTGACGAACTGCAGTTGTCTGTCGTCTCATACACGTTTCTGTTATTTGCAGTTGTGTGAGAATTAACCCTTTAAAGACGAAGCGTATCTGTTTTATATAAGGACTCAGTACGTACCGCGCTGTAAACACTCTCCACTTCGGTTATAAAAACCAGTCTCTTAATGTTTTATAAGGCAAAA
>BLKM01012010.1:181760-257427 GCA_013340265.1 Coptotermes formosanus
GCCCCCGGTGGGATTCGAACCCACGATCCCAGCAAGCGCTCGGCCGCAGACCTACGCCTTAGACCGCGCGGCCACTGGGATCGGCGTCATGTCTTAATTCGAGGCATTTACCTGAACGGTTCATAACATCCATGAAAATTCTCAGTCAGAACATTGGTTTGCTGACCGAGATTTGAACCCGAGACCTTTCTAGTACGAAATAGACATGGTAATTGCAACGACAGCGGCATTGTTGCCTGTCAGGTTCGGAGAGTGTGCCAGGTCAGTGAAGTAATCAGTCAGTTAGGTAGTCATCTGTGCAGTTTCTCTTCCTGCTGACCACCAGCACCTCTCGCAAAACAATTCCTAGAGTCCTCCATAGCAAACCGTGTTCCATTGGACACCTGTGGAGTTGGCACACTATTGCATGTCGGGTCACGGGGTATCGCCTGCCGTCATCTGGCTGCTGGCACCCCCAGCCCGTGCGGTGCGGTGTGGCCCCCCTGTATGCTCTCCTTCCTATACATTACGTCGCCCTTTATGCCCATTAGCTTTAACAACCTGATCCCATTTTACCGACGGTTTTCTCTGCAAAAACCTCTTTTACGTCGACCGACAAGGAAAAAAAAAAGGCTTAGATGATAAGAAAAACGATCGCCATATGGGATTCAAGTGATTGTATCGTTACAAAATGAGCGTAACCTGACGGTGCTACCGCTCCTTCTCCCACAGTACTGGACTTCAAATTATGGGACTTTCCTGTCTGCTGCGGAAAGAACGGCATTACCACTGGGACAGGCTTGTGAGACTTTCACACATTATTTTCGGTGAAACTTAACTTTTGCCGATCCCAGTGGCCGCGCGGTCTAAGGCGTAGCTCTGCGGCCGAGCGCTTGCTGGGATCGTGGGTTCGAATCCCACCGGGGGCATGGATTTTTTTTTTGTCTTGTACAGTGTTTGTGTTGTCAGGTAGAGATCTCTGCCACGGGCCGATCCCTCGTCCAGTGGAGTCCTACCGACTGTGTTGTGTGTCTGAGTGTGATCACGTGAAAATAAACAACCTCGACACCTACTGTGAACAGGTAGAAGAGGGAAGGACTGCGAAACGAAACGAAACGAATATTTTTAACCTTTAAAGCGTAGCGGTAACTTTACGTACCACCAGGTTTATCATTAAAAAATTCTACGTGGTGCCCACATTGCGTTTATGTGTTTTGTACGGATCTCAGAACAAACAGCAACTTTTGCCTTATAAAACATTAAGAGACTGGTTTTTATAACCGAAGTGGAGAGTGTTTACAGCGCGGTACGCACTGAGTCCTTATATAAAACAGATATGCTTCGTCTTTAAAGGGTTAATTAACCTAATCATATTAATGAAGGAGACAACAGTACTTACATAAGCGTGCTGGCCTTGTATTCCTTTGTATAGATACTCCCTGATTATGGCACTTCGGTGCCGAAACTTGTAGTAGTTTATACTTCTTTTTGTGTGTGTTTTACTAATTGCATAAATTGGTTTATGTATTAACTAGGAAAATATGCACGGTGTGAATAACACCAAAATCTTACAACAATTTTAATAGTATATCTTCCCATTCGTCATATCGTTCCGCGTATAGTGACTATGCCATTAGATAGCATAATCGAGGAAACGTCGTTCCATTACCCACGGATACAACGGGGCACATTTCTTCTCCAAAGCGTCGAGACCGGTTCTGAGATACATCCAGTCTCCTATTCAGTGGGCCCTGGGGGTAAGGCGACCGGGGCGTGAAGCTGACCAGTCTGCCAGATTAATAATGACGGAAGCGTATCCCTCCGCTTGCCAATACGCCTTCGTAGAGTACTCAGGGACACTTTAGACTTTTTATCTTCCCATTTGTTCTGTATAAAAACACAGATACAAGTTGAGAAGTATACAAGTGTGGCAGGATTTGAACCTACTTGCTGGTACAAGTTGAGAAGGATACAAATGTGGCAGAATTTGAACCTACTTGCTGGTACAGGTTGAGAAGGATACAAGTGTGGCAGAATTTGAACCTACTTGCTGGTACAAGTTGAGAAGGATACAAATGTGGCAGAATTTGAACGTACTTGCTGATACAAGTTGAGAAGGATACAAATGTGGCAGAATTTGAACCTACTTGCTGGTACACATTGGTGTGGGCAAGTGTCTTATTCCTGGGGCCAAATGAGAGCAAACTAAACAGAAACTCTTCGGCTTTACTTCAGTCTGTATAATCTTAGGTTACAGGCTGGACGACCGAGGAATCGGAGTTTGATTTCCCGCACAATTCTAGGTTTTATTCTTCTGCACAGTGTCGAAGACTCAGTCTAGGTTTCGCCCCGTCTGCTGTCCATTGGGAACCGGAGGTTGTTTTGACAGGGTTAAAGTGGCGTGGTACAAAATTCGACCTCAAGCTCCACTTATTCCCGATTATAGGAGCATATGAGGATTATATCTGTACTCCCCCACCATGTCATTAAGGCGTGCTGCAATTTCACGTTTATTTATATAGGAGAGGAACTGAGGTTTATTTACAAGTGGTTAGCATTTGTACTTCATGTGCATGAGGATTGGGTTCAGATCTCGCTTGCAATACTGGCTGTACTGACTAAGGTTTATACTTTTATGTCCAGAAAAATGTTGGTATAATGCGTTAAAATAGGCCACGGCCATTCTCTTCTTCATTCTGTTATTCACAGTCGTACTGCCATACAAGGCTGTACGCGTGTGCAGTTGGGGATAGGTTTTTAAATTAGCCGTTTAACCTTTTAAAGCCTAGCGGTAACTTTACATATGACCAGGTTTAATATTAAAAAATTCTACGTGGTGCCCACATTGTGTTTATGTGTTTTGTACGGATCTCAGAACAAACAGCAACTTCTGCCTTATAAAACATTAAGAGATTGGTTTTTATAACCGAAGTGGAGAGTGTTTACAGCGCGGTACGCACTGAGTCCTTATATAAAACAGATACGCTTCGTCTTTAAAATCAAAACAGGTAACAGGAGAAAGGACAAAATACAGAGTGAGGACTGTCGCAATTATTACTGTTCGTCTCGTATTACAGGATATTATATCACCAAGGAAGGGACGGGAGGGCATAAAGGTAAAGGTAAAGGCCACCCTATAACCTGCCGTGAACGTCCAGATTGGGAGCAGATGTATAGCTCTATTCTTTCTTTAACCTGAGGGATGGATGGAGGTGGGTGGTCAATGCCACGCCTCGGCCGCTTTACCCTCTGGGAAGAGACCCGGTAGCCACTGTATAAGAGGCTAGGATGGCCCCACGACCTATCTGTGACGGGTGCGGAAAATATTGCCCTCCAAAGCGACTCGATCTCCGGACCCACAACCTGGAGGGACATACAAGACGATAAGTGAAACAAGAAGCTCATGAACGAGGCTGATAGAGAGGACTGTAGGATTTAGGATCATTTCTAATGTCCTGTCTGCAAGGATCAATTTGTAATGCACGCGGCCAACCGACTGGCAGCGCTGCGGTGTCGCGACACTCCGCCGTCTGCACTGCGTCATGTCGTGATGTGCGACCTATTCACAACAGTGCAGAAGATGACAGGAAGTCATTTCAGTATTATTTGTGTCCCTTAGAATCTTAGCTTTGATTTAAAACGTAAGGCGGAAAGTAAATGGAAGTTAATCCTTTAAAGACGAAGCGTATCTGTTTTATATAAGGACTCAGTTCGTACGGCGCTGTAAACACTCTCCACTTCGGTTATAAAAACGAGTCTCTTAATGTTTTATAAGGCAAAAGTTGCTGTTTGTTCTGAGATCCGTACAAAACACATAAACGCAATGTGGGCACCACGTAGAATTTTTTAATGTTAAACCTGGTGGTATGTAAAGTTACCGCTAGGCTTTAAAAGTTTACAGACGAAGCGTATCTGTTTTATATAGGGACTCAATGCGTACCGCGCTGTAAACACTCTCCACTTCGGTTATAAAAACCAATCTCTTAATGTTTTATAAGGCAAAAGTTGCTGTTTGTTCTGAGATCCGTACAAAACACATAAACGCAATGTGGGCACCACGTAGAATTTTTTAATGTTAAACCTGGTGGTACGTAAAGTGACCGCTAGGCTTTAAAACGTTAAAGTATTTAAAACATTGGCAAACAGGCATTTTACAGCAAATAAACACACAGTACTGAACCAACAAATGTGCGCTTATTGTTTTATATTAGACATCCTAAATTCGTACAATTATTGTAGGTTAGTCCAAAATGTTTCGATCCCCCTCCTGGGATCTTCTGAAAGAATGTATAAAAACTGTGATGTAACTCAGCTACCCATTGAAGAGTGTAAGAGACAGCCAAACTTGTCGCGACACGCACTCATAACATCTGGTTTTCAAGTCTTAAAATGCGTAAGGAAATATACCCAGCTGATCCAAACACGCTTCTACAAAGTCGCCCAGTTTACTTAAAACTATAAACACCCATACTATCAACAGAAATTCCCGAGGCATGCTACTGAGTTACTTCACAGTTTTGTGCTGCACTCATGGCAAAACTGGATTTCACCTCACCTACTTCAAGAAAATTGGGATTCACCGTCAAGACAAAATGAGAACTGTCTTCTGAAACGTGTTCTGTTATTCTACGGAAAAAAACCCCGACATACGGACGGACGTTGGGTCAATCGCTGCATTAGCTTAGGGTTAGGTTACACCAGTTTTCCTCTGAAGGGTTTTACAGTCAAAAACAGTGAACTGGTGACGTTTCACTGATGCCTTTATGCTGTTTTTACACTGCTTTATGTTACGTGATTAAGGACCTGAGTTTTAACATTTATACATGTACCTGATGGTGGCTGGGCCGGGCCGAAACATGTAGTATGTTGGCACAACCTTGGAGTAAAATGGTGTAGTGTGCAGAATACATATATATACTGTGGTGTGTATGGTCGGGGAATGCTTGCTATCATTCGGTGCAGAATCTTTTGTCTTCCAGTTTGCTATCCAAAAACACAAAGAGTAGCGGATACAGAATTGTAGTTTTACCTGTTGTTTTGTATGGGTGTGAAACTTGGTCTCTCACACTGAGGGAGGAACAAAGACTGAGGGTGTTCGAGAATAGGGTGCTGAGGAGGATATTTGGGCCTAAGGGGGACGAGGCAACAGGGGAGTGGAGAAGACTACATAACGAGGAACTTAATGACCTGTACTCATCACCAAATATTATTCGGGTAATCAAATCGAGAAGAATGAGATGGGCGGGCCATGTAGCACGTATGGGGAAAAGCGAGATGCATACAGGATTTTGATGGGGAGACCTGAAGGAAGGCGACCACTTGGGAGACCCAGGCATAGATGGAAGTATAATATTAAAATGGATCTTCAAGAAGTGGGATGGGTGGGCATGGACTGGATTGAGCTGGCTCAGGATAGGGAGAGGTGGCTGGCTCTTGTGAATGCAGTAATGAACCTCCGGGTTCCATAAAATGGGGGGAATTTCTTGACTATCTGAGAAACTGTTAGCTTCTCAAGAAGGCCTCTGTTCCATGGAGTTAGTTAGTTAGTTATTTAGTTAGTTAGTTAGTTAGTTAGTTAGTGGTGTGCCTGACTGTGTTTATCATTACTGGCATTCAAATAACACTCCGGGATGACCCAAATTAAGACAAAATTAAAATTTTTGTTCTCTAAATAGAAACCCAAAGCTCGAGCAAACTAATAATTTGTATTTCGTTTAAGGGCAAGAACTAGCCTAAATGCGGTTGCTGTCAGATTGCCAGTCTGTTATTAAAATGCATGGAAATATTCGAAAGCATTTCCACTAAAAGCAGGAAGTGACGTGAGGCTCAGTATTTCACTCGCATCATCACTGCATCATCCTTACCGCGCTGGGATATTACAGATAGTGATGGAAACACTGGACAAGTCCTACCTTCACAAAATTGCACCAATTACCTGTTTGCAAGGGGCTAAGCTCTGAAAATGTAATCTCGTTCTCAGAATCCAGTCAGAAGTGCTTGTTTGCGAATATGCAACGTCATTTGTGTGCAACTTCGGACAGCAATGGTAATGATATCTGTGGCGTCACGTGTGGTGATGCTGGGCCATTCACCTCGTCTTCTCTCACGATACTCAAAAATCTCATTAACTGCCCGTTTCTGGATTATCTGACTCTCTAAAACGTCGTGTTCGCCTTCAGGTTTCGTGGATTATACCGTCTGGCTGGTTCCGCTTTGGAATTTACTTCTGAAACGGTAAATTCCTTCGGACAATTGGCAAGACTTCTTAGTGCCGCTCGTTGCAGTGTTGGTAACTACGTAGGACCACAATTATGGCTGCCTGCTCATTAATTTTTTTATTATGTTGGTATAATGAAACACCGAATGCGTTCGTATTAGTGGGGCCGCGGTGGCGCAGTTGGTTGAGGTCGCGGGTTCGATTCCCGATGGTGTCATTGGAATTTTTCATTGGCATAATCCTTTCGGTCGCACTGTGGCCCTGGCCAGTGCCAGGAATATTTCCTGGGGGGTAAAGGCGGCCGGTGTGTAGGGCTGACAACCTTACCACCTTCATGTACCCATTGTCTAAAAACTGGGAGCCTCGACCTCCTGGAACCCTCTGGGTCTGTCCAGTCCTGTAATGGGACTGCTTTATTCTTATTGGTTAAGATCTTAGGAACCATTGAGTAATTTTAAAGGCTGTCAATCTGTTATCTTATTTATAACGTAACCAAAATAAAATCCATCTAAACACAACTACGTTCCATTTATTTAAAGAACATGATTCGACCAATTTAGGTCACCTTCATGTTCAAAGGTTCACCTGAAATTTCAAGTTCACAATTGTGAATATGAGGTAAAGGTAAAGGTTCACCCTATAACAAGCCCTGAGGGCCCAAGAGGGGGAGTAGAGGTATAGCTCTACCCGTTCGTGAGCCTCGGTACGAGGAGGGGATGGGGTGGCTAGCCCCACGCCCCGGCCGCTTTACCGCCGGGAAAGAGACCCGGTACCTATTGTACAGGAGGCTGGGTGGGCCCCAGGGCCGGCCTGGACGGCTGCGGAAAATCTCGCCCTCACCGAGATTCGATCCCCGGACCGTCCAGCCCGTAGCGAGTCGCTATTCCGACTGAGCTATCCCGGGCCTGGGCAAGAGTGTTATCCCTAAATACGACATTGTAATTTTATAGGTTTATAATTTCAATTTTTGACTATAAATTGTGGCCCCCACCTCAACGCGTACTTTTCTTTTTTATGATTTTGTGAATTTCTATCTGATGATGGACAGCGTACGCGGCCGAAACATGTCGTAGAGAATAAATAATAGCATGAAAATAGTGTTTATTCTGTAAAGGTTGAATCAGTGATTATACAGAAAAGACGTTTATGTTTTTGGACTCTGATATGTGACGTGTTTTGTCCCGATGGACTCGACATTCTCCTCGGTCAATATGCGTGGTTGTTTGTCCACATTTTTCTTTCCAGTTCTGTGACGTTGAAGGTCTTACGATGGTCTTATATGCCATATGAAGTCGTGCTGTTTATCTGATTAAGACTGCGTGTCGCGGTGCAGTAGTCATTACACCTTCATATTGGGAAGGTCTCAATTTTAAATCTCGTTCAAGAGACCAAATATCCTGACAATTTTCGTAATTTTCTTCAGTCCCACCAGGCAAACTTCGGGATAGTGTCTCATATCACGCCACTGCATATCCGTTTCACTTCCTTTAAAATCCGTTATGTTCTGATTAACTCCCACCTTTCGAAGCTACGTAATCTGAGCTATTCGCTGCACCGTTAGTTTTTTTCCGTGGCGCAACAGCCCATAGTGGGCCAGGGCCTCCTCGTTATCCGCACTTCAAGATCACACTCAGACACACAGCAAACTCGGTAGGACTCCTCTGGACGGGTGATCGGCCCGTAGCAGAGACCTCTACCTGACAACACAAACACTGTACAAGAGACAAAAAAAAATCCATGCCCCCCGGTGGGATTCGAACCCACGATCCCAGCAAGTGCTCGGCCGCAGACCTACGCCTTAGACCGCGCGGCCACTGGAATCGGCGCACTGTTAGACTGGCCACTGATAAATCTACATAGGCCTTTGGCTTGGCGAGGTTTGAGGAAACTTCTACGGTGTTGTAACTGCTGTTCCGAACAGAAATGGAAAGAGGAAAGAAGAAAGATGGAAAGTGTGATTTACAAATATTCACTTACATTCTGTTGTGTTTTGGTGTCTTACATATCCCTATTAGAATAAGAGATTTAGAAATGCGGCAATACCCTAACCCCACATAAATCTCAAACTAATGTAATGTTGTATGAAATGCAAGTTCTCCCTGGGGCTAGTCCCTCGTCGTGAACACGTGTGGGGAAGTAGCAGGGCAGTGCCACACATTCCTCACTTTGGCGTCAGATGGAAGTGAGTGATCAGCCTCACGTCCTGGCCGCTTTACCTCCTGGAAAATGTGCCCTGTTACCCAACGGATAGAGAAGGTTTGGTAACCCCCCACAGCCGGTGTAGACACTTTAGACGAGGGACAGTTTCTGCCCCTGCCAGGAATGGATTCCCACTTCCTGGTCTTCTGCCCCGTAGCCTAGTCGCTGTTCTTAGTTATACCGACTGCCACTGGAACAAACATTTTCTTTTATTTAAAGACTCATTCATTGTTTCGTCTGTCTTACAATATCTCCATAACCTCTTCCAAAGCGAGTTCTCCACACAGTGCGGTCTAGTGCTTCCTCTTTCAATTTCCGTTACCCTATCTTTACTTTAAGATCATCCAGTAGCTGTTTACGTCTTCTGCCTCGTCTTCCTGTCACTCATATCCCCCCTCTATCTTTCCTTGGAAAACACTTGCAATAAATAAAACAAGCTCCACTCGTGACTAGTTACAACGTCATAATGACGTGTAGGGGGCGCTGAAGTAAGGCGCCACTTAGCACAGCTCTGAGGTGAGGTTTCAACTGTATTTTGACTCTAGAAGGAAGTGTCTCTAGTGTAGTTGTAAGCCCTGCTTGTTTGTTATTCTTTAGCGACGAATGAATCTAACTGAATGTCTTCAAAACAGCCAAAAGTGACAGCTGCATTAACACAGAAACGAGGCGTCTCTTCACCCAGTCACCACCGAGAACTAATTTTTGCACTGGAAGTATTTTGTTCTCTATTTTTGACAAGTGAATGAAGGATGGGAACAGGGAGACATTTCGGGGTAGTTATAACCAAGAGGGAGGTTACAGTGGTAAATTAGAAAAACAAGTTAGAAGAATTTCTATCGCCTTTACTCTGTGATTTGCCGTACCGAACAATTCGTTTCATGTAATGAGGAGGTGGAGTTTCAACTGTGGTTTTGTGACCGACCGGATCCTTGTGACTGGTTGGCTTCAGTCCGGTGACGTCCGCGCCGTCCTTCAAACCTGTCCCTTCCAAAATCTACCCCTCTCCTCTTAGCAGTCCAACAAATTCAGCCTGTCTTGTCTCTCCGCTTGGACTGGACATTGGCAGAGATGGATTAGGGTAAATTGTTCTCTTTTTCTCATTTCGTTTCTGTAAAATTCAATCCAGAATGACTTGTATTAGATTCAGAATAGAGGCGCCAGTGATAATTCTGCAACAGTGTAAATGCACACTTCATTTCCAGTGCAGAGTTTTCGGTGTGATTCAAGGTAACCATCAATATAGTGCCTTGCCTGTGGATATAGAAGCTATATTCATTTCCCGAAGGAGGCAAAATTGTCTCTTCTAATCCACCCTTCCTCCAGTCTAACAGACAGAAGAAGTTTATTGCCTGGAACATGAAACTGATCATTCCGTGTCTTAGGCCGTGGTCACATTAGAAGCTTCCAATGTGACCACGGTCCAAGGTGACCACGCGCACCAGTGCCTGTATATTTGCTTCAGTCAGACAACTACGTACGATCAGTTAGTCGTATGGAGTTACTTCCAATGTGACCACTGCCTTAAGGCGTGGAGCCTTACACTCACGACACCCATACGCTACTGAGGCACTGGGGAGA
Source organism: Coptotermes formosanus (assembly GCA_013340265.1). Lineage (NCBI taxonomy): Eukaryota > Metazoa > Arthropoda > Insecta > Blattodea > Rhinotermitidae > Coptotermes > Coptotermes formosanus. Next base: position 191,734 of record BLKM01012010.1, read on the forward strand.
CTTTACCTTCACTATATATATATATATATATATATATATATAAGCGGGTGGTTACAGTCTTTGTGGCAGTATCCCGCATCCTAGTCGCCATCTATTTCTATCTAGTAGTCTTCTTCCCGTAGATTTCTTCCATCCATTCCTTGCTTTGCTTTCTCCTTCCAGGTGTTTCTCGGTGTTCCTCTCTTTTTCCTTTCAATTGGAGTCCATTCATATATTTCCTTAGGCAGTCCATCTTCTTCCATGCGTTCCATGTGTCCGTACCGTTTAAGCTGTTTAACTACAATAGCGTCTGTCAGCGTCACATCTGTTTCCATAATCTCCTTAATTCTGCCATTCTTCACGTGACCTTCCAGTGTCAGGCCACAGCATCTTCCCCAAAAATTCATCTCTACTGCATTAATTGTTTTTTGGAAAGCTTTGAGTTCCTTCACTAACTACGTAATTAATTCCATGTACCAGAGCATTTTTTTCGGATATTACTAGTTGCTGAGTTTTCAAAAAAAAGGCCCCGCGTCTTGTTGGAAGGCGACACTTCATTACCGTGTTGGAAACACCTGCCACCGATCCATACGCCGAGCTACGCTAATGTAATCCACACACCCTCACTGTATTCACGTAAACTCCTTTTTATTGTTCTTCTTTCTAATCCTACATCTTCTAAACGGTTTCTTTCCGTAGGTTTACAGACCAAACTTCTGCATGCATGTATTATCTCTCTCACTTATGCTACATGTTGCGACCATCACATTTTTCGTGATTTGGTTTTGGCCGATCCCAGTGGCCGCGCGGTCTAAGGCGTAGGTCTGCGGCCGAGCGCTTGCTGGGATCGTGGATTCGAATCCTACAGGGGGCATGGATAAACGCTGTAAACACTCTCCACTTCGGTTATAAAAACCAGTCTCTTAATGTTTTATAAGGCAAAAGTTGCTGTTTGTTCTGAGATCCGTACAAAACACATAAACGCAATGTGGGCACCACGTAGAATTTTTTAATGTTAAACCTGGTGGTATGTAAAGTTACCGCTAGGCTTTAAAGGGTTAAGGGTAGAGGTAAAGATAAAGCTGTCCCATTACAGGTCTGGACAGGCCTATACTGCAAGTGAAACTATTCTGAGCTTGAAATTTTCGCTGTTCTGGGATGTTACACAGTATTGATTGGTAATTATTTACCGACGTTTCGGAACAACCTACCGGTCACACGGCGAAAATATAACGGATATGCTACAAACTAAATTATTTTGAGCTTAATACCTTCGCTTCTCTGGGATGTTATACAACATCGATTGTTAGTTACCGACGTTTCGGGACAACCCGCCGGCCCACAGTGAAAACGTAACGGAGTGTACTACAAGGTAAATTATTCTCAGCTTGGCAGCTTTCTGGAATGTTACGCAGTGTTGATTGGTAGTTACATGTCGACGTTTCGGAGCATCCATTAGGTCCCATCTTCAAGGTCCAAGCAGTAAAAGGAGATTTCTTCTTGGACTGCTTGAACCTTGAAGATGGGACGGATTGTTTGTCCCGAAACGTCGGGAACTACCGACGAACGTTGAGTGACATCCCAGAAGAGTGAAATATCTTTTGTATGGTGGCGGAAGATTGAGGTAGCTGTTAGCTTAGCAGCTGTGCTGTAGGCAGTCTGGCGCAGGCTGTTATTTACGCAATTGCAATTAAGGGCACTCCGAAACTGCTGTGCAGCTGCTCGGTCCGTTTTACTGTCTTTCGGATCACCCTATACCACGACCGCTTTCTTTTAACCTGAAATGAGATTTATTCTGCTCCGTGAAATGTTTTATTCGCCTGATATATTTTTATTGTGGGTAAAAGTTGTGCCTAGTTTAGCTGTCGACCCGGCGCTATTAATTCGGCGAAATGTCAGGGAACTGCCGTTTATTTTATCTTTGATTGGTACTTTATTATTATTATTATTATTATTATTATTATTATGGTGTTTTGACACCCATAAGATCTTGAAAGAACTGATATGTCACTTAGCCATTCCATTTATCACACGCTACACATATCAGCTTTAGATCTGTACTCTTCCATCACTTATCACTGTCAAATGCAATCATAAACAAGCCCCATGTAGCTTTCGAGCGGTTACTTGATAAACCAAGATGGAGATGGGAAGATAATATTAAGGTGGTCTTTAAAGTATTTGTGTTGGATAGTCTGCTTCTAATAGTTGACAGTTTATTAAGAAAGTGAGTGTCTTTTTCTGGGAGTAAGGCGGCCGGGGCGTGGCGTTGGCTATCCACCCAATCAAGCGCCAGAGTTAAAGAAGGAGTAGAGCTATACTTCGACTGCACCCTCTGCGCCTTCTTGGCTTATTACGGGGCGAGCTTTACTTCCTACGTTTTAGCTTGCTTTACGGAACGCCACAGAGCCTTCTAAACACTTGGGTATGAGAAGCACTACTCGGCCTTCCTTGCGAACGAAAGGAAAGCAGGCTAAAAATTGAGAGAAATGAAAAGTTCGTATTGTTTTTATGTCATCCTTATGAGTTTCTTCGCCTTTTTAAGAGAGATTTTGCCAGATTGTGGAGTTATTGGATGAAATGTGTAAAAAAACGTCTTGCTGTTTTAAGTGGCACTTATTACAATTTTTATTTCTAGAAATATAACAAATCTGTCTGTTGGCATGACAATTTTTCATCCATTGAGGTGTCATGTGAGACAAATTCCTCTTCATGCCGGTGTGATTGATGACGTAAGTTGAAATTTCCACGTTGCTGTTGTGTGGGGCGAATTGAGATCTCTTTTTCTAGTTTAGGAGAATGGCGTAAATAATTTTTGTATAGTCATTTGGACAATTATTAAGAAATGGCGAAGATATTAAACCAAAACTTTCAGAAGTTTCAAAGAAAGATTTAGGGGGGAAATTCGGGTTCGTTGAGATCTTAATACAAACGTAGTATTGGTAATAATGAGGGTGCTTTGAGAAATGATAAATGTCCCTATAGACGATATTTGTGAAGGTGTTACTAACAAATGTGACTGCAGAAATTACCGATGTTATTAACCCTTTAAAGACGAAGCGTGTCTGTTTTATATAAGGACTCAGTGCGTACCGCGCTGTAAACACTCTCCACTTCGGTTATAAAAACCAGTCTCTTAATGTTTTATAAGGCAAAAGCTGCTGTTTGTTCTGAGATCCGTACAAAACACATAAACGCAATGTGGGCACCACGTAGTATTTTTTTAATGTTAAACCTGGTGGTATGTAAAGTTACCGCTAAGCTTTAAAAGGTTAAAGACGAAGAGTATCTGTTTTATATAAGGACTCAGTGCGTACCGCGCTGTAAACACTCTACACTTCGGTTATAAAAACCAGTCTCTTAATGTATTGTAAGGCAAAAGTTGCTGTTTGTTCTGAGATCCGTACAAAACACATAAACGCAATGTGGGCACCACGTAGAATTTTTTGATGTTGAACCTGGTGGTATGTAAAGTTACCGCTAGGCTTTAAAAGGTTAAATTCTCTAAGAACATCATGCCATAACTTAGGCCGATGGTCTGTCCCAGGAGCACATCAAATATCTGTACAGCTCCACAACAGTGACGCCCTGTGGATTTTTTCTTTCCATGGCGCAACAGCCCCCAGTGGGTCAGGGCTTCCTCATTACTCAGACACGTCACATTTGTTAGGACTCCTCTGGACGAGTGATCACTCCATCGCAGAGACCTCTACCTGACAACACACAACACTCGCAAGAGACCATCATCTATGCCTTCGGCGGAATTCGAACCCGCAATCCCAGAAAGCGAATGGCCGCAGACCCACTCCTTAGACCGCGCGGCAACTGGGATCTTGGCCTGTGTATTTTACCTTCAAATCTACTTAAGCTTTGAAATGTCCTCAGAGCGTAATGCTTCCGCCGCATTTACTCTGTTATTGTCCTCAGATTTTAGATTCGTGAATGATTTCACTAAAAACACTAAGAATGTGAGAAGTCTAAATGTTCCTTTCTGCGGGTTGCACAATGTCCAACATATTATTTCTCCTTATCGTACCAATCGATTTAGCATCGATTATAATTGTTGTTTCGTAAATGTCGACACAGGGAAGTACACAATCGATAATGCTCGATTGTCGCCTTTAGGTTATCAACTGTTTCTTTGGCCTCAACACGTACCTCACAGAGAACACCGTCTGTCTCAGTTATTAAGTAAAATAACGGAGAAATACTATTATAAAAGTACGTGGCCCTTCGTGTATAGTATATAACACGTTGCTATCCGAATTCAACCCAAATTTGAATGTACCAATAACGAGCTATAACAGGTGTGTGCCTGACGTCTTCGTCAGTAGACGGGACAGCAGGATCATAGCTGACGGGACCTAAGAAATTAACAGAACCTCTAAAATTGTTTTAGTTTTAAATTACATATTAGTTTCACTGCTGGCCTAATTCTGTCAGGCGTTTTACACCTCTGAGGTCATATGTCATGAAGAAATAGCTGCATTTTAATCATGTTTCTCTGTGACTGACAGTTGACCCAAATATGTTGGTTTCTATGACCATAAGACCGCTGATTTGGGCATCCTGTCCCATTGACTTAGTTAAGTACGCATCAGGCAGTTCGGGGGATGTGCCTTTTAGCTAGGTCTGTAATTAGCATGTCGAACAGCGGCGGGAATTATACACATGTGGCTTGTCTTAGTGAAGGCAGGCAACCACCTGTAATGATATACGTGTTACCTGATTCTTTCTCATCATTTGTTCGTCTAGAATTCCTGGACCATAGATCGCAAAACTAAACTGTTACATGTCAGATGTTGGAAGTTTTGTACTGTGCGGGTAGAAATCATACCAGCGAAGAGCATGGGACATTTATTTATATATTCCATTCTGTGCATTATAACTCAATTTTTGAATACTTGCTCGACTTAGTATAAAGAAAAACGCAGAAGATTTAGTGATTGCTAGTAAGGAGATCGGTCTAGAAGTAAATGGTGACAAAACTAAGCACACGGTCATGTCTGGAGAGCAGAATGCAGGACACAATCACAGCATGAAGACAGACAGTAAATCCTTTGAGAGGGTGGAAGAATTCAGATATTTGGGGACAGCCCTAACGGATAGAAACTCCATTGATGAAGAAATTAAGAGCAGACTGAAGTCGGGGAATGCTTGCTATTATTCGGTGCAGAATCTTTTGTCTTCCGGATTGCTGTCCAAAAACACAAAGATTAGGGTATGCAGAACTGTAGTTTTACCTGTTGTTTTGTATGGGTGTGAAACTTGGTCTCTCACACTGAGGGAGGAACAAAGACTGAGGGTGTTCGAGAATGGGGTGCTGAGGAGAATATTTGGGCCTAAGAGGGACGAGGTGACACGGGAGTGGAGAAGACTACATAACGAGGAACTTAATGACCTGTACTCATAACCAAATATTATTCGGGTAATCAAATTGAGAAGAATGAGATGGGCGGGCCATGTAGCACGTATGGGGGAAAAGAGAAGTTCATACAGGATTTTGGTGGGGAGACCTGAGGGAAGGCGACCACTTGGGAGACCCAGGCGTAGATGGAAGGATAATATTAAAATGGAACTTCAAGAAGTGGGATGGGACATGGACTGGATTGAGCTGGCCCGGGATAGGGACAGGTGGCGGGCTGTTGTGAATGCGGTAATGAACCTTCCGGTTCCATAAAATGCTGGAAATTTCTTGACTGGCTGAGAAACTGTTAGCTTCTCAAGAAGACCTCTGCTCCATATAGCTAGTTAGTTACCATCAAACGCACTCAATTGTTACAGACTCACAGTACTATGTTTTACAGTACGCCTCCAAAACATCCATACGCTGCTTTAGTTTACAGTGTGACAGTTATTGCCGTTACACATGCTCACTGCACGGAGAATTTCCATCAGATGTAGAAATACAAGACACCAAAACTTTTATAAGTAATTGTTTTATCCAACAAAAACTGATTTTCTCCCTGATGATGGACCAGTAAGGTCCGAAACATGTTGGAGTGTAGTGTGTTTTAAAATATATTTTGTGAATCGACGACAATTGAATGCATTTTTTGGTTAATATTAAGAAAAATATGAAACGTGTCCGTCGGAAGGACAGCGTAGGTAAATGCGGTCTTATGGGAAAAGTTATGCTTTGGATAAGGACTCTGGATTCCAAACAGTGCAGCAAAACATTGCTTATTAACCTTTTAAAGCCTAGCGGTAACTTTACGTACCGCCAGGTTTAACATTAAAAAATTCTACGTGGTGCCCACATTGCGTTTATGTGTTTTGTACGGATCTCAGAACAAACAGCAACTTTTTCCTTATAAAACATTAAGAGATTGGTTTTTATAACCGAAGTGTAGAGTGTTTACAGCGCGGTACGCACTGAGTCCTTATATAAAACAGATACGCTTCGTCTTTATAGGGTTAATTGTGGCCCTGCTAATCAAGGTATGAGCTTTGGAATCCTTCGCTTGGCAATTTGTTTCCTTTCGTTTCGCAGTCCTTCCCTCTTCTACCTGTTCACAGTAGGTGTCGAGGTTCTTTTATTTTCACTTGATCACACTCAGACACACACCACAGTCGGTAGGACTCCTCTGGACGAGGGATCGGTCCGTCGCAGAGACCTCTACCTGACAGCACAAACACTGTACAAGAGACAAAAAAATCCATGCCACCGGTGGGATTCGAACCCACGATCCCAGCAAGCGCTCGGCTGCGTAAAAACCTGTAAATTCCCAACCATCTTAAAATTGACTGGCTTCTTCAAAGGACTTCTGCATTAATGCGTAAATGAATTTAAGATTGGAGCGAATTTTATTTTCGGTATAACACCAGGCTGTCGATCCCAGTGGCCGCGCGGTCTAAGGCGTAGGTCTGCGGCCGAGCGCTTGCTGGGATCGTGGGTTCGAATCCCACCGGGGGCATGAATTTTTTTTCTCTTGTACAGTGTTTGTGTTGTCAGGTAGAGGTCTCTGCGACGGGCCGATCCCTCGTCCAGAGTTGTCCTACCGACTGTGATGTGTGTCTGAGTGTGATCAAGTGAAAATAAACAACCTCAACACCTGCTGTGAACAAGTAGGTAGAAGACGGAAGGACTAAGAAACGAATAACACCAGGCTGCTACTTACCTCCGACTTCGCCTTCTCGGCGTTCGCTTGCAGGACAGTGTGCAAACTGCAGTGAAGAAAGTGGCAGCAGGCTTAAGTTGCCCTCCGGGCGCATCGGTCTTTCTCTGACGGCCATAATTCCACTGAAGACAGCCACTCGTCTTGTACAGATCCTGAAGCTTGCGAAGGGTCCGACCAGCCGGGATGAGATCACAAATTTGACGCTTAGCTGGGTGGTTTTACTCCTTCCTGGCACTTGTTTGAGAAAGTCCACATGCGCGCTCACACGCACACACGGACAAATAAATATACTTAAATCTGTTTCAGGCATTATATATACAATTGAACTCAGTTATAACGTCATGAAAGAGGCAGAATACTTTGTGTAGTTATAAACGAGTGTTGTTATAACCGAGGAGTATAATGTTATGGTTAACAGCGCGGAATTAATTGGTGCCACAGAATAGACGACGCTGTATGCGAAGTGTCACATAAGCCGATGTCGTTATAACCGGGTTGGACAGTATTTCCTAATATTTTAAAAAGAAATTTGAAGCAAACATAGGCGTACTTACGCGAAGAACTGACCATATTATATGAGTCCGCGAAAGGGATGGCATTCCTACAGGCATGGCCTTTTCTTTGGGCATTTTGACAGGTATTCGGACTGCCAATGATGTATTTGTTGTACAGTAAATTCCTGGCGGTAGCGCAGTTCCAAGCCGGAAGGTTGCGGGTTCGATTCCCGATGGTGTCATTATAATTTTTCATAGACATAATTCTTCCGGCCGCACTGTGGCACTGGGGTCGACTCAGCCTCTAACAGAAATGAGTACCAGGAATATTTCCTTGGGGGGTAAAGGCGGCCGGTGCGTAGGGCTAACCTTACCACCTTCATGTGCCGATTGTCTAGAAATCTGGGAGCCTCAACCTCCTGGAACCCTAACGGCCTGTCCAGGCCTGTAATGGGATTGCTTTGCTTGCTACATTATGCAGTAATTCTATTTCGTTTGACGTAAAATATTATCTGCAGTTGATGCAGCATTATTAGTCTACGAACCAAGCAGCGTGGCTTGTCTATAAGCTCATCTTGGCTGTAAACTTATCCGATGAATTGTGCTTGGCGAACGTGACGGCTTTGAGAATAATTGGGAAATAACTGTGGAGTGCCTCTTTATGTTAGAGGAGAGGTTAGGTTTTCTGTAGCTGGGGTTACAGATTCATACTTCACAGTTTCCTCAAACAGACGTGATAATTTGGGGCTGCAGACCGAACTTCGGTAATAGCTGGCTGCAGACTGGGATCCACTGGTCCAGTTCCTGGCCTCGTCACGACCGGATCATTATCCGTACGGCATGTGTATTATTATAGCACCTGCATTCCTCTCCACTTTACACTTCATGATCTTGATGGTCGTCATCATTATAATAATAATAATAATAATAATAATAATAATAATAACCATCATTATCGTCATATACACACTCCTACCTCCATGGGTTTTCTGACTCAGACATTTCATGATTTTTCTCAGTCATTTTACGAAGAATTTAGGTTAAAGACGAAGCGTATCTGTTTTATATAAGTACTCAGTGCGTACCGCGCTGTAAACACTCTCCATTTCGGTTATAAAAACCAGTCTCTTAATGTTTTATAAGGCAAAAGTTGCTGTTTGTGCTGAGATCCGTACAAAACACATAAACGCAATGTGGGCACCACGTAGAATTTTTTAATGTTAAACCTGGTGGTACGTAAAGTTACCGCTAGGCTTTAAAAGGTTAAATTGAACACTGTTGAGTTTGTTTGCCCTTTGAGGCTTTTCCAAATTAATAACTGCTTTTCCAGTAGTGTTTCCGTATCTCTAGATCGTATGGATTTGTACTAACGAGCAAGTTTTCAAAGTATGTTGTTGTTAACCCTATGCACCTGCCGTAACCATTATTCTCTGTTGTAGTCTGTTATTCCATATACTGAAAAAAATATTCAGATCCTTCGAAACATTTTCCTTTTTAATATTATATTTCTTTGTTTATTTACCATGTTGTCAGTAATAATATGTATATGTATATGTATAATCCGTGATGAATTGGAAAGAATTTGGAAGAAAGCATTGGCTGTTTAATCGAATTACCATCCTGGAATTTGGCCGGAGGAACTTCATGAAACCATAAGAAGATGTATCGCCTGTCGAGATTTAAACCAGGCACCCCCCGAATATAAATCTACATAGTAACCGCTACAACAGCCTTTTAGATTTGAAGGTTATCTTGTCTGGTGCGGCGCCTATCTTTGCCTTTTGTAGAAGCGTCGTGTACTCTTCGAATTTCACCAAATTATTATTATAATCATCATCATTATCATCAAAATCATCATCATCACCTTTGTGCGGGGTATCTTCAATTACTTATATACTCGAAATAAGCGTACGTATTTTGTAACTCTTCTGTGGTTAAAGTGTGTGGTACATATAACGCTACTTCTAATCATCAATGTTCTGTGCTTCTACATTAGCACTTCCCGCAGTGTGTGTGCTGTGCCCAGTACAGCTGTTTTCTGCAGTTCCTTGATATCGTGCTGTCGCGGTACACTGCTCAAGTATTTTCTGAAGGATTTTGAAATGGTTCCAGTTGCCCCTATTATTACTGGCGTCACCTTTGTTTTTACATTCCACATGCGCTGTATTTCTGTTATAAGGTCTTTATATTTTAGAATCTTCTCGGCTTCTTTCTTTATCACATTTCTGTCTCCCGGGATTGCTACATCAATTAGCATACATGTTCCTTTTTCGTTATCCCGGATTATGATGTCCGGTTTATTGTTGGGGATGGTTCTGTCGGTTTGCACTTGTTGATTCCATAATACAGTTACTTTACATTCGTGACCGATTTCTACTAATTTTGGTACACGCTCATAACAGTTTTCCTTCTCTTATTATTATTATTATTATTATTATTATTATTATTATTACCATTACCACTGTACACAGATAGGATAAATTGGGCAAAGATGCCCCAATTTTTATTCTGACAGATTTTTATAATTATATATAGCAACAGAAGTTATACCTGGGTGTGGAGAGGTACAGTAGGGTCTCTGCTACAAAACGGTCAGTACCTTTATAGCAAATTTTAATTCCTTTACTGACAGCAACAAGAATTACGAAGGTATGTAAACGGGGGCGTCTTTGGCGTTTGCGTGGTTATAGATACCCCACATATAATGCAATACAAATTGATGAGTTTCAAGTAAACAAAATTGGAACGAAATAAAGCAAAATATGTTTTGTATCACTGTGAGACTCCTTCTTACTTCTTTGTAAATTTCTTACGTTTTTTAAGATTCTTAGAACGGTTGCTAGGTCTGCCGATCCCAGCGACCGCGCGGCCTACTGTCGTAGACCCCGCGGTCGCTGGGATCGGCTAATTTCGTGGATATTAGAGAGAGTCTTTTAACCTTTTAAAGCCTAGCGGTAACTTTACGTACCACCAGGTTTAACATTAAAAAATTCTACGTGGTGCCCACATTGCGTTTATGTGTTTTGTACGGATCTCAGAACGAACAGCAGCTTTTGCCTTATAAAACATTAAGAGATTGGTTTTTATAACCGAAGTGGAGAGTGTTTACAGCGCGGTACGCACTGAGTTCTTATATAAAACAGATACGCTTCGTCTTTAAAGGGTTAATCCTTGACTTGTATTTTTGTCATTCCACCCCTCTTGATATTAGCGTAGCTTGTCGCCGCTTCTGTCTTTGCATGACCAGTCAGTAACAGTGCAGACAGACAACTGCCTCAGAACAACAACTGCCCAGTGACCTTGTCCACACGACATTACCGTCACAGTTACACCGAGGTAAGCACTAACTCTGCTGTACAGGGGATATTATCGGTTGTTTACGTGGTTGGTTTGGCGAACCGTGTTGCAGTTTTAATCTTGTCACTAAAATCATGGCTGGATTCTATGACATTATAAACCTGGTGCCTATTTCTCATTTCTCTACCTCCTGTGCGGACGTACCCAGCTTCCTGTTCGGTTGGTTTTCAGGGGCTCTTGCCCCGCGGCCAAAACACTGGAGACGTTAAGCCGACCATTCACCTCCAACCAGTACCACAGTTCGGAATACATGGAGCTCTACCTTTACTTCTCCAAATGCCTTCGTTGCGTGTACAGTGATAATTTTATTTTCAGCCTTCTGTCTTTCAAGTGAACGGTGGTTTGTGTGATTTTTGCGGCTTCTGTAGGCCAGTAGGGACTAAGTCGAACCCTTGACCTGCATTGTAGTTGGGACGTCCTGCATTCAAATATCGGCTAGAATAACCGATACCTTTAGTGATGTTCAGTGATTATTGACAGACGACGCAGACAGCTAGGCCTAAGGCCAGTTAGGAGATGGTAGTCTTCCTTTACCTTCTCTTCAATTTATTATTGACGAAGTTAGTGAATAAGTGTGTTAGTGACACTAACCTTATAATGTTTAGAAGTCAAATAATGTGAGAACTTGAGGTCATGGTAAAATACACCATAAATAATAAAAAATAAGATAATTCTTAGCGAATTTCTGATTTATTTGTGTATCTATTCAATTAATTTTAAATTGTTTACACCGTGCATTTTTTATTGCAAAAATTAAGACATCAACAAATGCACTATATATATGATAATCAAAACACTGTCACATCACTGTTACAGTTTTTCACCCAACATGTTTCGATGTCGACATTACGTCATCATCAGGGGTATTATACCAAGGGCTTTACAGAAACCATACTGCACACTGCAGGCCTTGAACAGTACATCACGTATCAACTGTCAAGATATTAGTTATAACCGTTAGATTGTGTGGTAAATCAGCATATAATAAAGTGTTGAAGATGTGTGTGTGTGTCACAGTATTTAAAACTTATTACTGTCTTAAAAAATCTATATATATATACCGTGAGTCAGCACACTCTAACACCGTCACCAAACCAGTACAGTGGTTAAGAACACTCCTTGTAAATGTTATAATGCAATGTGCACTTGTCTTGAAGAACAAAAATGATACGATAGTGTTATTATATATATAAAGTGCGTTTGTTTGTGTTTTAATTTTTGTATTCAATTAAATTTATTTACAGAATTTAATTGTACCGTCTACTGCCTACATCTGTATCCTGTGTGCATGTGTAAGTGCACAGTCCATGGTTATTTCGGAAGTACATAAATAAATACTCGTGTGGTAAGTGGATCCCTGTCAGCACAGCGTGGCGCGTCCTTGGGTTGCGGCTGGAGGCAACGGCAGGGTAGCTGCGAATATATTAACCTTTTAAAGCCTAGCGGTAACTTTACGTACCACCAGGTTTAACATTAAAAAATTCTACGTGGTGCCCACATTGCGTTTATGTGTTTTGTACCCATCTCAGAACAAACAGCAACTTTTGCCTTATAAAGCATTAAGAGACTGGTTTTTGTAACCGAAGTGGAGAGTGTTTACAGCGCGATACACACTGAGTCCTTATATAAATCAGATACGTTCCGTCTTAACCTTTTAAAGCGTAGCGGTAACTTTACGTACCGCCAGGTTTAACATTAAAAAATTCTACGTGGTGCCCACATTGCGTTTATGTGTTTTGTACGGATCTCAGAACAAACAGCAACTTTTGCCTTATAAAACATTAAGAGATTGGTTTTTATAACCGAAGTGGAGAGTGTTTACAGCGCGGTACGCACTGAGTCCTTATATAAAACACATACGCTTCGTCTTTAAAGGGTTAAATAAGCAGTCGCGGACAGCCAGCAAGGATTGGTCCTCCGAAGCGGGTCTTAGGAGAGGTGCTAGCAGCTCCTCACTGTAAAACTTACGATGTTATGGAACGTTTCACAAGGCCTGGGACTTACTATTCGGGTGATCAAATCGAGAAAAATAAGATAGACGGAGCATGTTGCACGCATGGGAGACACGAGAGATCCATACGGTGTTTTGGTGAGGAGACCTGAAAGAAAGACACCACTTGGAAGACTTAGGCATAGATGGTATGATAATATTAAAGTGGTTCTTCAAGAAGTGGGATTGGGAAGCATGGACTGGATTGGTCTGGCTGAGGGTAGAGTTAGGTGGCGGACACTTGTGAATGCGGTAATAGACCTTCGGGTTCCATAAAATGCGGGGAATTTCTTCAACAGCTGTAAGATCTGTTAGCGTGTGAGGACGGACTGCACTCCATGGAGTTAGTTAGTTATAAATAAACACTTAATGGATTAACCCTTTAAAGACGAAGCGTATCTGTTTTATATAAGGACTCAGTGCCTACCGCGCTGTAAACACTCTTCACTTCGGTTATAAAAACCAGTCTCTTAATGTTTTATAAGGCAAAAGTTGCTGTTTGTTCTGAGATCCGTACAAAACACATAAACGCAATGTGGGTACCACGTAGAATTTTCAATGTTAAACCTGTTGGTACATAAAGTTATCGCTAGGCTTTAAAAGGTTAATATGGCTACAAAATAAACTTTGCTTGACTTACAGGTTCGAGAGTCACGATGGGGTAAAATTAAGGAACCAAAGAAAAGTGAAAGGCTTAAGAAATATTTAGAAAAGCATTAAATGTTGACGGACTTTATTACAATTTCTTCTTGCTGGAGAGATTCTGACCTCTGAATAATGTTTGTTTGAAACAAAATGTGGACGAATTGTCTCTGGGATTAAAACCTGTTTTCTCCAGATATGGGCTGCACTGATAGTTCCACTCTGGATGCCCTAACGACCGCGCCGTGCACGAGCTGTCAGTAGGCACGTATAACTGAGTAATGTGGCTCGACCACATATCCCATAACATTACCCTGTCCTTTAATCACGAGTGTGTGAGTGTGAAGCTTTGGCGACACTCAGACATATTTATCTGGGTTCATTCCTTCTGTCCTCTGAGGATATTAGAAGTCTAAGTCTGGGGGGCGATCTGGAACTTTTTGTTGCCTGAGGATATTAGAAGTCTAAGTCTGGGGGGGTGATCTGGAACTTTTTGTTGCCCGAGGATATTAGAAGTCTAAGTCTGGGGGGGTGATCTGGAACTTTTTGTTGCCTGAGGATATTAGAAGTCTAAATCTGGGGTCGATCTGGAACTTTTTTAAAAGCGCAGAGCTCTCATGGCTTGGACCCAGGGATGGGCACAAAGGGTCTGTAAAAGACCTACGTGCATCGGGACCGAAAGGGCTGGACCCATTATTTATTCTATTCTAATTCCGAGTATGTTTGTGATAGACCTTCTGAAATCTGTTCCACAAGAAAATAAACACAGGCGCTTATACATACGTAAACTGTATAAGCCGCTCCGATACGGCATATTTCCGAATGTGTTTTAGTTCGTTACGGGTCTGCGGTGGCGCAGTTGGTTGAGGCACTGTGCTACAAAACGGAAGGTCGCGGTTTCGATTCCCGATGGTGTCAGTGGATTTTTTTTAATTGGCATAATCCTGTCGTTCGCACTATGGTCCTGGGGTCGACTCAGCCTCTAACAGAAATGAGTACCAGGGATATTTCCTGGGGGTAAAGACGGCCGGTGCGTAGGGCTAACAACCTTACCACCTTCATGTGCCGATTGTCTAGAAATCTGGGAGCCTCAACCTCCTGGAACCCTCAGGGCCTGTCCAGGCCTGTGATGGGATTGCTTTGCATTTTTAATTTAGTTGGTTATTTCGAAAGCTGCTTTAAAGATAAAGATAGTCCATACATCCATATAATGTTTATATAATTATTCAGGGGCGCACCCAAAGGAGGGGGGCTGAAGGGCTGCAGCCCCCTTCAAACCCCCCAAAACCGAAATTATAAAACACAAGTTTTCTAGATATTATGATATCAAGAGTTTTATGCGATTTTCGCTTCAGCCGAAATCAGCCACTGAAATCAGGTGATGATTAGTACATTAGAATTTGGAAAATAAATTAATAAAATTGAAAAAACAAGAAGATACAACAGTTTTTGAGTCATGGAACATGCAGTTATATTCGTATGTATATAAATGCAATTGCAGGCAGTGTTATGTTGTACTTACAGCATAATTTTTACAACATGATCTTTAAACTCAAACAAAAATTATATATAGCCTCATGTTCGGTCTCCGCCCCTTCCGCCCCCCCCCCCCCCAAGGAAAAATTCTGGGTGCGCACCTGGAATTATTTCTATAATTATTTCGAATCTGGTTTAAGTTCGAGGTGAAAGTAATCTTATTTCTGTCCTTTATTAAGCGCCATGACATGTAGACATGCGGGGGAGGGAGGTGTGCCTCCACACAATCGGTAATTTCGGCGTTAACTGAAGCTCGGTGTCAGTTTCTTGCTCCCGGTCTAAAAGCCTTTCGGTTCTGATCTGACAGGAGGATAGGTGGAAGCTGCTGTGAATTCCGTGGAGAACAGTCAAGTCCCTGTAGATTCCGGGAGTCGAACGCAGATTCCCCGCCTTTCCAGATCTTATCCAATTACCCATGTTTAAGAAACATTCAAGTGCAATAGAGAGATGTGTGTTGAATGTACTAACTAACTAACTAACTAACTAACTAACTAACTAACTAACTAACTCCATGGAGCAGAGGCCTTCTTGAGAAGCTAACAGTTTCTCAGTTAGTCAAGAAATTCCCCACATTTTATGGAACCCGGAGGTTCATTACCGCATTCACAACAGCCCGCCACCTGTCCCTATCCTGAGCCAGTTCAATCCAGCCCATGCCCCATCCCACTTCTTGAAGATCCATTTTAATATTATCCTCCCATCTACGCCTGGGTCTCCTAAGTGGTCGCTTTCCCTCAGGTCTCCCCACCAAAATCCTGTATACACCTCTCTTTTCCCCCATACGTGCTACATGCCCCGTCCATCACATTCTTCTCGATTTGATTACCCGAATAATATTTGGTGATGAGTACAGGTCACTAAGTTCCTCGTTATGTAGTCTTCTCCACTCCCCTGTCGCCTCGTCCCCCTTAGGCCCAAATATCCTCCTCAGCACCCTATTCTCGAACACCCTCAGATGTTAAATATACAGAAATGCATAAATATAATTGAAAGACTGTTTCTATTCTACGTATTTGATTTAGCTGCTCTGCAGATATTCGTGTATATATAACTGCAGGACGCATATTAAATTTAACGGGACATGGGCGACCCGTTTGGCAGATGAAGGTTAATAAACTCTTTCTTCGTCTTGCCTCTCTGTAGAAACACGCAAGCATTTGTTCCTCGACTTTTTAAAGTCCATCTTATATAGCCCCAACTTTTAACATGATATGCAGTGGACGTGTAATGTAACATCTTGGCTTCTTTGCGTAACCATTATTGCAACGGAAAAGCAACAGTGATTTCTGTATCTATTGTTGAGCTACGTTCCGCTGTCAACAATGTAAACATACTGGATATTACAAGAAGTTGCTTTCATGGCGAATTTATGTTGCCTGCAACAATAAAAGATATTTAGGTCTTTGTGTAAAGTGTCCAACATTTTTTTCCCCCGATTTTAAGCAAATTTGGAGTTTTTCGACAGATTCTTCATGATTGTTCCCAATACGAAGTTTGACGAAAATTTGTCCTGTGGAAGCCGCGCCGATACATGTGGATAGACGGGCAGACATGACGTAGCTAATGGGCACTTTTCGCGATTATATGAAGGAACTTAAACGCTTTGCATTTTCCTGCACAGTTTGCACGTACGAATCACTGAATGAATAGAAACTTCATCACTAAAGTGCAGTAAATGACAGATTTTTGTACTTGAGGCGGAGTTTATTCTGTTTGACGTAGGTTTTAAATCTGTATACATATACACTTGAAGTTAGGCGAACAGCACGCCTTTGCCCGCTCAACCTTATCAAAATTTAATTACAATTCAGCCATCCAATTTCTAAACCTACCTAAATTCGGAATTTTTTTCTCTGTTACACGCTCAAACAGTCCAGTTCTTATCACTGTACCTTCTTCACATCCCAACGCTTGCCTTTGCCTCCAGCATAACTTTGTCGGAACGCCTGGGAACTTCGGATCTGTAACCGTTCTCTCTTCCACTATAACCCTGTAAAGACGAAACGTATCTGTTTTATATAAGGACTCAGTGCGTACCGCGCTGTAAACACTCTCCACTTCGGTTATAAAAACCAATCTCTTAATGTTTTATAAGGCAAAAGTTGCTGTTTGTTCTGAGATCCGTACAAAACACATAAACGCAATGTGGGCACCACGTAGAATTTTTTAATGTTAAACCTGGCGGTACGTAAAGTTACCGCTAGGCTTTAAAAGGTTAAACAACATACACGAGTACGCACCCATTAACAGCAGTCAGCCTACTCAAACAAGTGAGCAGTAGCCCTTCTATTAATTCTCTCGAACAGTTTTACATCCAGTTATATATTCCTGTAAGAAACGTATCCCTGAACAGTGTAAAGGAGAATGCAACCCACTTTACCAACCTGTATACCACCTTCAGTTACGTCACACTTGCACGTGACCTACATTCAAATGTTGTCATCCCAAGCATTACCTATCCTAGTGTTGTGTGAACCTTCGTTAAGTACGTAAGCTGCCCTGGAGATACTGGTACGTGCCTTGCCACTGTTGTTCTGCGTTTTATATTTTTTACATTTATATATGTTATATGCTTACTTACGTATATATTTTCATTATTTTAATGTTTTTAACATTAACCTTTAAAAGACCAATGTTTACGTATGTGAATGCATGTAAAAGACCACCGCTAAAAATTAATTTTATGTATTTAGGCAACAAGGACATTTACTGTATTTTTAAGACACGCTGCATAATCTGTGTTTTACTTTCCAAAAATTGCTGTTTGTGTCACAATTTTTGTGTTTGTGTTCAAATAATGCGCAATGTTTTTCATAAAGCGTGCGCTAACATTTACATACCCAACCCGGTCGTTTAAAGGTTAATTTTCAGTGTATCTATATTCCATATCACCTATAAACCCAACTATTCTGCAAACAACTGTCTGCATTTCACTACTTGACCCTTTTGCACCACGCATAAGATGTTAATTGTGTGTAAAAATAGCTAATCAACTTTTATGCGATATTATTTGATAATTTTTCCCTGATGATGATCCATTGTGAGTTGAAACATGTAGGAATATTCGGTGATAGAATTTAAGTATTTGGGGATGAACATGGTGTGTTTTCTTGGTTGAGTGTTGTTAATTGACCAGTTAATGTTCTTGAAGTTAGCAGTGACAGTTTTTATAATAACGACAAACCGATAACATGTGGGTAAAATTGTTAATAGTTTAAATATAAGAGATAGGCCTGTGTATAGAAACCAATGAACGTAGAATTATTAAAGGTAAAGGTAAAGGTTCGCCCTATAACAGGCCCTGAGGGCCCAAGATGGGGAATAGAGGTATAGCTCTACCCGTTCGTGAGCCTCAGCACGAGAAGGGGATGGGGTGGCTAGCCTCACGCCCCGGCCGCTTTACCCCCGGGAAAGATACCCGGTGCCCATTGTACAGGAGGCTGGGTGGGCCCCAGGGCCGGTCTGGACGGCTGCGGAAAATCTCGCCCCCACCGGGATTCGATCCCCGGACCGTCCAGCCCGTAGCGGGTCGCTATACCGACTGAGATATCCCGGCCCACGTAAAATTATTAAGTGGTAAGAATTTCACTGGAGATTTTCCCAACTCGAAACTCAGTTACTGCATCGCCTGTCGCTATTTAGTCCTGTTAGAACTTCCGTTCAGATCGCTCAAGCAAGTGCTGGGATCGTACGTTGGAATTGGTAAAGGGTTGTTCCCTTGTAGCACACCGAACACCCTCGCTTCTTCTAACGGTAAATGAACTTTTTATTTGGTTCATATTGGTTTCATCGACATCTCTGTCGGTTCACTATTCACAATTAAGGCCTACCATGTCTCATAAACCTTTCAGACTGATACAGCGTCGTAAAATGTCCAAATTGTTTCAGTCACAGCTTTGTAGAACTTGGCTACAATTGGCCCCAAGAGTCCTGGCCACTTTTTGAAACAAGACCAGAGGGTGAGGAACCGGGGACAGCAGTACAAGAACTGAACCGGCAGCATTTGTAACGGGTTCCACACCCCTTCCTTGAAATCTCTCAATTTTTTGTTGTGTGCTTTTAATTAGGTTTGGCCTTCAGGCTGAAAGACTATAGGACCATAAAAAATTATACTGCCTTTCCGTCTATAAATTCAGAAGACTCGACTGTCGAAGTTATAAAAATTTGAAATTTTATATAAGTCGCGACGTATGGGTGCCTAATGCCTTGGAGCAGGAGAATTTGCTTTATTTGACAACACTTTTTCATCCACATAAGGTTTGTAGCCTTTGAGAGTAGGGTGATCGTGAATTTTGAATAGGACAAGGCATGAGAGGCGACGGTCATGCCCTGTTTGACCACTCACCTCCCTTTCGTGCCAAAGCTTTTATCCTTGAGTGCAGCTCTGTCTCCACAGCCGCCCTGTGATTTTATGTCTTACACAGGGACATCTTTACTCAAATATTCTACTGTAATTATTACTAGTGTGTCTAAATGCAAGCGTTTGGGTTTTCATAGGGCGATTGCGCTGTTTGTGATCGTCAAGATGCTGACAGGCTATCAAAACCCAGACGAACACAATAACAATATATGAATATGTTTATCTATCATGACAGGGGAGTGGAGAAGACTACATAACGAGGAACTTAATGACCTGTACTCATCACCAAATATTATTCGGGTAATCAAATCGAGAAGAATGAGATGGGTGGGGCATGTAGCACGTACGGGAAAAAGACAGGTGCATACAGGATTTTTGGTGGTGACCTGAGGGAAGGCGACCACTTGGGAGACGCAGGCGTAGATGGGAGGATAATATTGAAATGGATCTTAAAGAAGTGGGATGGGGCATGGACTGGATTGAGCTGGCTCAGGATAGGGACAGGTGGCGGGCTGTTGTGAATGCGGTAATGAACCTTCGGGTTCCATAAAATGTGGGGAATTTCTTGACTAGCTGAGAAACTGTTAGCTTCTCAAGAAGGCCTCTGCTCCATGTAGTTAGTTAGTTAGTTAGTTAGTTAGTTAGTTAGTTAGTTAGCTAGTTAGCTAGTTGGTTGGTTGGTTGGTTGGTTGGTTGATTAGTTAGTTAACTAGCTAGCTAGCTAGTTGGTTGGTTGGTTGGTTGGTTCGTTGGTTGGTTGGTTGGTTGATTGGTTAGTTAGCTAGCTAGCTAGCTAGTTGGTTAGTTAGTTAGTTAGTTAGTTAGTTAGTTGGTTAGTTGGTTAGTTAGCTACCTACCACATGATCAGTAACGCCTGTGCGGTGGGGTACAATCCGAGTGACAGCAAACACTGAGTGCGTGGCACACCTGACTGTTACACTCCAGTCAAACGGACACGAAGCGCAGTTCACATGCGTGTGCTGGCAACGTACGGAACCCACAGCGCGCCATTTTCTACTGCCGAGCCCCACAGAATGGGGCAACCTTCATCCATTATTTTGATTTACGTAGTATTCGGGCAGCTCCGGCGACAGCATGAAACTAAGTTCGCTGTAGGTTCAGCTGGGGACGAAATTTAGTAAAAACGCGTAGGTCTGAGTTCGGCTGTCCACCGTGCATTCGCCTGAGAGATGTTCTCCAAAGACGCCGTCTGTGGCCACATCCCTCGGCCAGTGCGTTCGCCCGATCTGTCGGTTTGTGATTTATTTTTATGGGGCTGTTTGAAACGAAAAGTGTTTCAGACACGTTCAGCAGACGTACACACTCTCAGACTAAGAATTTCTGAAGAAAGAAATGTCATATAATCCGTCATGTCCGCGTAATGTGAAATGTTACGAACCGAGTTCTTCAGTGCGTCAGTCTTGCTGGACGATACCTGACGGGTGCTGTTTGTACGAGTAACTTCATTGTAACGTTACTCAGTAATGACAGACATTTGTCTTGCATTTCACATTACTTTGAATACATTTTAATAAACTGTGGTTAACTGATTTATCTTTAAAAAATTAACACTACTGAATGAAGACGACCATACCCTCTATAAGGCGTGGAAAATTTGATTCATTCTTTCTTGCTTTTTGATGAAATTGTGCTTTATACAGGGACCAACCTGACTTCTACTTTATCTCACATCTACTCTTTGGTCTCTCAAGTAATCTCTTTTATCTACATATTTCATCGAACTTTGCCTGATGAAACGCAGTCTGCTGGATTTAATTGCTGTATCAAATTATACAGATAGTCTACGTTTCTTTTGCATCTCTTATATGAACTACGAAAGACCTGACACTGCTAAAAGTGTTGGCTGGTGTCTGGTTGTATAACGATGCTGAATGCACTGCAAAAGTTGTATCAACTTGCATAAGCGTCAAGAATGCTAAATGTGAAGAGGTTAAGATCGGTTTTTAAGTGGTGTGTCAGGCGTGAAAGGGGGAAACTGTGTCAGGTCGTGTCGTCTTTTTCCAAAAATATAATGGGATGTGTCTTGAATTTACCATTTATTAGAGTTACTCATATTTGCTGTGTTATTCTTCGTTTATTTCATGTTTCTTTTAAAAATCCCTCAACGATGCAAGCGATTATTTGCTAGCTACTCACGTCGGAAGCCCAGTTCCGATTCCAGGCCTTTCGCTTTGGTGGAAAAATTTGAAATGGGACAGTTTTTTCTCCAAATACTTCAGTTTTTCCCTGTCATTATTCCAGTAATGCTCAATTCTCATTCATTTATCTATCATCGACGCTGTACAATTATAAAAACTTATAGATATGCGCTCTTCTGGGATGTTACGCAGCGTCGAGTGGTAATCCGTTACCGACGTTTCGATACAACGTATGGGTCCCATGTTCAAGGGTCAAGTAGTTTAAGAAGAAAAATATATATAAAAATAAAATATATAAAATAAAACAAAATAAATAATAAAATAAAGAAATGTAAGTAAATGTAAATAAAATGTGTAGAAATTTTTATTTTCGTTAAATAATATAATGTGGGCTGCACAACGGAATAATGCTGGGTTCCAGCCTGCCGTCTGTTCGGTCGGTTCTGTGACCGCTTGCGCTGATGATGATGCAGTCGGGGAGTAACGAACGCCGAGTTCAAGCAATAGTGGGTCTGTGTGTAACTCCTACATATGCCTTTAGGGGTTGAAAAATGGAAAGCATTGGGTTACATTTTTACGTACGTGGTTACACCCTTATTTGCTTCCTGTCAAGGAATAAAGGTGTAATCAGTGCCGACAAGAGGCGAGAAAAGCTGGTATAAATTACCGGAGGCCTGGTGGTCCGGAAGGGAGCCCGGTGGTCCGAAAGGGTGCCCGGTGATCCGGAAGGGGGTCCGCTGGTCTGGAAGGGAGCCCGGGGCCCTGGGCCCGACTATATTGCATAGGTTTTTTGTCTCTCTCGGTAGTATCATTATTTGTCGACTGTACAAATTAATCCTTTCAGACTCAGCCCGAGTCACTCTGCAACTAACAGTCAGTTTTTCCGATTTAGTGTAAAGATTTTTAACCCTTTCGCCCTTTGCGGGGGGGGGGGGAGTCCGAAAATATTTTTTCAGCGGAGCCCAAACCCGCTGTCAGCGGCCCTGGGTATAATGTAATATAAATTTTTCTTAAGTATTATTACCACGTCGTCTAAAAAAGGGACCTTAAGAGTAAGTAGAGTTTTGGGGCATTGTGACACAAATGCCTTATTAGCATGACTTTTCTCTTCAAATCGATCTTTCCTATTGGCACAACATGGCGCCAGAGTCCAGTAACAGCTTTCAGGAAACAAAAGAAGTGGGCAGCGCGTTGTAGACGCTTCCAGTAACTGATCCAGCTGACAAAGCCAACAGAGAAATCTTCAGCTTTCTGTCAACATTTAGATCAAGTTTATTACCCACTTATCCGCTCACGCGCTGGCTATTACATGTA
This sequence comes from Coptotermes formosanus, assembly GCA_013340265.1. Classification (NCBI taxonomy): domain Eukaryota; kingdom Metazoa; phylum Arthropoda; class Insecta; order Blattodea; family Rhinotermitidae; genus Coptotermes; species Coptotermes formosanus. The sequence continues at coordinate 214,686 of BLKM01012010.1, forward strand.
ACATAATTACCTGCCCTTACCTCTATTAACTTGTTTGTTGGAAGGAACACATCCTAGCACTTGTCACAGTTTTTATGTCAGTGCATCAGTGCTTCAAGTACACATAAACAAGTGGAACATTTAACAACACAGCCCCCTGCAACTTGACATAAACAAGTGGAACATTTAACAACACAGTCCCGTGCAACGTGACTCCATCCTTAACGAGTTTCATCTACGAAGTTTTTTTTAATATTTATTTCAAAGATGATATTGGCAGTTTTTAATATTTATTTCAAAGATGATATTGGCAGTTTTTAATATTTATTTCAAAGATGATATTGGCAGTATTTAAAGAATGCAAAGAAAATCTCAAAATTGTTCCTATAACTAGTTTAGCTAATTAGGAGTAGCTACGTGAAACAGAAGTTAAATTTAGGGAAATAGAAACAGCTGTGGGGTCGGAGTCGGAAGGAATTTTAGGTGGAGTCGGAGTCGGTAAAAATGTACCGACTCTGACTCCGACCTCAGTCTAAAATCTTAACTAGATACTCCAACCCCAGAGCCCTGATAGCTACAGTAACCATTAGACTTATACTTAAATATAGGTTATAAATCTAAACAGTAGCCTGATGATTCACGTGGTGGTGATGAAACATCTTATAGGTTTACCGTTATTAATACATATTGAGTTTTTATGGAGGTGTCGGAGTCGGAAGTTTTAAAAATCGAGAAGTCGGAGTCGGAAGTTTTAAAAATCGAGGAGTCGGAGTCGGAAGTTTTAAAAATCGAGAAGTCGGAGTCGGAAGTTTTAAAATTCGAGAAGTCGGAGTCGGAAGTTTTAAAAATCGAGAAGTCGGAGTCGGAAGTTTTAAAAATCGAGGAATCGGAGTCGCAGTTTTTGTGTACCGACTCCACAGCCCTGAATAGAAATAACATTAGTGAAAAAGGTTACAAATCACTATGCCTGGTGGTGAGCCGGTTACAGCAGGATATGTTTCGGTCGTTTGTGTTTGTAAGTCAGGCCATACTGTCTTCTAGACCGTAACTTTATGGTTTTTTTTTATTTTTACGTTGTATTCACCGTGCATTTTCTTAATATAGTAACAATAATCACCAACCAATGCACTAGTATATCATTTTTATTTAACACTCACTATCCCGACATGTTTCGACGCTTGTCCGCGTCATCTTCAGGGGATTGTCACTTTCTTATCACAAGACACTCGTTATATTTAAAAAATGGCTAAAATTAATGTCAAGTTGAATGTTGACAGAACTGCTTTCAATATGAAAATAATAAGATGTTAAAATCTTTAAAGATTAAAAACTGTTTACAACACAAAATACACAGAGGAAAACTATGCCACAGTGATTGCACAGACGACTGCACGACCAGCGAGGTATCTGACGCTTCCATATGCTCGACATTCTCACAGTGAAGTTTGCAAGCTGCGTGACATCATATCCCGGACGATAGTATCTTCTTAACTACACAATATGGCACTTGTTGTATGATATTAAAAAAGGCGAAGTTCGCCCTATGACAAGCCATGAAGACCCAGAGGGGGAGTAAAGATATAGCTGTACTCTTCCTTTAACCTCGGCGCTAGATGGTAGTGGGTGGTCAACGCCACACCCCGACCGCTGTACCCCAGGGAAAGAGACCCGGTACCGAATTTACAGGAGGCTGGGTGGGTCCCAGGCCCGGTCTGAACGGCTGCGGAAAATCTCGCCCCCACCGGGATTTGATCCCCGGACCGTCCAGCGCGCAGCGGGTCGATATACGTACTGAACTATGCCGGCTGTTGTATTGTATTATTGTATTTAAACATAGTAATTATAACACTAAATGATTTCCTAGTGCGAAATTTTTCGACTTTTACGGGTCATTTTCAGGTTATTGTGCTTAAATGAGAGCTGTTGGTGATGTGGCGTGTGCACAGCCCAGTGTGACACAATGGGTGATAAATATTTGATTGCTAACAAATCAAATTATTTATTTACAGTTTTCGAACAAACATGGCGACTAAGATCCGTAGGTTCCTCTGGGATGTGACGTTCTATGCACGTAGTTTGTTGGGTGGGCTCGCCTAGGCAATAAATAAACTGCCTGCGGGCTACAAGGCCGCGATTTCTAACAGAGCCGCGGGAGGGTTTCTCGTCTTCGCAACTCATGCAGTGCCAACCGAGGGGTATTGTCTGGGACAGTCGTGTGATGGATCAAGCTGGCTCACCAGCTAATACCTGACCTATCCGTGATTTCAGGCTTTCGGCGCGATGATGAGGAGATCTGCGCTCTTCTGTGGTCTTACGCAGCGCTGAGTTTCCGACGTTTCGGGAAAACATCGGTTCCATCTTCAAGGTTGTTCTTGAACTCTTTGACCTTTGAAGATGTGACCAATACGTTGTCCCGAAACGTCGGTAAAGGATTACCACTCGACTCTGCCTAATGCCCTGGAAGGGTGAAGGTCTAATTGTGACTTCTTTTTGGAATGAACCAGGTTTCAATCTCGGCCTGAGGATTTTCATTTTCTTCCTCAGGTCTTCCAAACAAATGCTCAGACAGTACCTGGAATTAAGCAAAGATCACTTAGTCACTTAGTCACTAGACTGTGTAGTCTCAATAGGCAACAAGGGCGTTAAACATAATTACAAATAATTGTGGTATTATGGGAGAAGATAAATTCCGAACACCTTAAGGCAAGAGACCACTGGGAAGACCAAGGCATAGATGGAATAATAATGTTAAAATAGGTGTTAAGGAATTAAAATGGGAGGACGTGGGCTGGGTTCGCGTGGTTCAATGCGGGAGTTAACCATTGGATTCCATAATATGAAGGATTGCTACCGACCTGAAAAACAACACTTTGCCGTGGAATTGGTGTGTAAACCAGTGTCGTTGATAAGCAGCGTCTAGAAAATCATTATTCTGCATTGTTTTCGCCATGGAAACTTTAAACTTTACACTGTATAGTTTATTGTACTGCAGCTGGAAACTTCTACTTTTGATGTGTTTCAGATGACATTACAGATCCTTAGGCCACTTTTCCTATCCGTAAGTAGAGTCTTCTTTAGTTTATGTACAGCTTTTTGTCATGCCACTGCTACTGCGTTTGTTGCAGGTAGGCAGAATAAGTGTCCACAGGCTTGCCGGCCACTTCGGTCGCGACAAGCTGGGGGGACGCAGGGAGACACATTGCGCTGCGTCTTCCTTGTTTCAATGCACATTCTTCCACTAAGCTTTGGTTTTCTTTAGGGAGTAAAATTAATATAAAGTCTTACCTATACAGGGGCGCATCCAAGGGGGGGTACCGGGCTGCATTCCCTCCAAATCGAAATTAGAAAAAAAAAATTTCGAAAGCAGCTGCGTCGCTGATACTTTTTCGTAGCTTTTTTCACTTTGTGCCGGACGATACCGTGACATTTTCTTCAAATGGTCCACGACGGATTATCCTTCAGAGGACGCCATATAGGCATACTCTTGAAATAAAACTACCGACAGCGTCGTTAAAAAATATTATAAATGTAAATAAATACACTCAGACCCGGTTATAACGACATCGGTTTAAGCGGCATCCCGCCTATAGCGTCAGATACTCTGTGGTACCAATTAATTCCGCACTGTTAACCATAACATTATCCTCCTCGGTTATAACAACACTTGTTTATAACGACACAAAATATTCAGTCCCCTTCATGACGTTATAACCGAGTTTCACTGTACATGTAAATGAAAAAATAAAAACCTTTTTGCCAGGTGACTAGACGTGACTATGTAGAATTCAAGTAAGGTGATGTACCGTGCAGGTATTTACGGCCAGTTACAGATTGGTATTGATGTTATGTCCACCCCTGCCTGCTATCCGAAAGAGCATTGCTTTTACTTTGAAGATTAATGTGGATCTACGTTATACTTGAAGAATCATTTCTCTCACAGAGAACACAATATGCTTCTATTACAAATACCATCGGTCAGTGCTGTATAGGGACGTTAGTGCTGTCTATTTCCGATCCCAGTGGCCGCGAGTTCTAAGGCGTGGGTCTGTGACCACTCACTTGCTGGGGGCTGCGGGTTCGAATGTCACCCGTGGGCATGGATATCTGTCTGTTGTGAGTGTTGTGTGTTATCCCGTAGGGGTCTCTGCGTCAGGCCGATCACTCGTCCAGAGGAGTCCTACGGAGTGCTGTATCTGAGTTTGATCGCGAAACCTCGAAAATAAAGCGTCCTAGGCCCTAGTAAGGCAGTTGGGTAACAAGAAACAAAAATTTCTGTTTATTTTGGCGATTTGTGGAATATATGCGTATACTATGTGTTTCAAATGCACTGATAAGTAGATTTAGATGTGTTTTGGGATAGCACGTCGTGTACATTGTTATAGAGTTCCCCCAGATTTGCAGAACAGATAGTTTCGTTCGCCTTTTGGTAGCTCAAACAAGGTGGCCTGCCCTCAAGTTGGAGGCTTGGTACGCCGTTACTGTATACCACTGTACATGGAACCATATTCCAGAAGACTTGAATTTTTATACACACAGCTATGAGAACGTAAAATGTAGTATAGATGAATTTTTGTTACTTGTAGTCAGTTCTGTCTTCATTTCCTTTGTTGTTCTAAACACGTTATTCGAGCTGCAGGTTGTAAGCCCTGAATGTAGGTCGTACCTGTGTTTAGTGACAATAAATCCTTTGTATTCAAATATCTATCCACAAGATAGCGTGCCTGTAAATCCACCCCCAAGCAAATTACTTGTCTGGGAATTCCATTTGAATTCTTTTGTTTGGTATCGTCATTTCACGTGAAACAGAATTATTCCTGAACACAAAAATCACTGCAGTTACATAACCAAATGGTTAATACCGCAGGCGCTAGTCTTTATAGTCTATGTTAAACAAAAACCTAAACGCTTTCGAGTTTACAGGCGTGGTGTCGGCACTTTCTTGCGTAATTTGGTTCTGCGTGTCCATCCCCTGGCCATACAATTTGAAATATCGCCCAATAAAATTACTGTATTCTACTGCTGGACAATGGACGAACCCAGACGATGTCCCGAGGAAAGACATCTAAGACTGAACGTTTATTCAGTTCAGTAGGGGGTCAGTGTAATTACGTAATAAGCCCAGATGTGGTATATTGTTTGTACACCTCGCATTTATATCGTTACTACAGACGCCATAGTCTTCGTGACGTCATTTCATTTGCATTGGCCGCGAAGTATAAAAGAACCAACACGTAATGATACCCACGAAGATTATCGGTAAGAAAAACGGTAAGGATAAAAAAACAAGCTGCAATTAGATACTTTCTAATATCATTTGTAAAAATTTCGGGTAATTTAACCCTTTAAAGACGAAGCGTATCTGTTTTATATAAGGACTCAGTGCGTACCGCGCTGTAAACACTCTCCACCTCGGTTATAAAAACCAGTCTCTTAATGTTTTATAAGGCAAAAGTTGCTGTTTGTTCTGAGATCCGTACAAAACATATAAACGCAATGTGGGCACCACGTAGAATTTTTTAATGTTAAACCTGATCGTGTGTAAAGTTACCGCTAGGCTTTAAAAGGTTAATACAATTAGAAACTTTAATTGTTGCCAAAAATTTGGTTTGTGAAAAATATAACATGACACTAAGTACAGTGTTGTCTCGACACTGTGTGTACTTAAACTGGTAACAGTGGGGTGGCAGCATAGGAAAATGGGTTTTAAAATACTATGCATTATTTATTATTTGTGAAAATACATATGTATTTTAAACCATGTATTTTTTTTAATTTAGTATTTTATATCTATGCATTTGTTGTGATACTTCTGTAATATTTCGATGTATGTATCCTTTGTAATGGACGCCCCTGAAGATGGCTGCATGAGTGGCCGAAACATGCAGCAGGTATCCGGAGTAGATAATATGGTTTCATACAGTTATGTCCATTCGTTTGGTTTGTTGTTATAGCTAAATACTGTATATTGTAATTTTTGTTGCTAAATTATGCCAGATATATTACTTACAGTTTCTAGTAATTTTTTATTTTGTTTGTAATTCGCAGTATTTTTTATACATTCAGATAGCAGCAATTACAGTGTTCATATTGAAATGTATATTTGCACGCTAAACATCTCCACCTCCTCGTAATTCGTGGAAACCGAAGTTTAATTCCTGTGTCTGCAAGAGGCAATCTCTCACACATGCAGCCAACGCCAGTCTGTACCACTTTTAAAAGACGTTTACCCAAATTATTGGCTATTTATTGTAACTGGATATCCGATTACGTAAACTTTTTTCACTAAATCAGGTTAGAATTAGGCTAAATTTGTTACAATTACAATTGTTAATTTTGTTTTTAGCCTAGCTTATTCTGTATGGTGTATCGGTGTTTTTATAATATTTAGACACTTATTTTTCAAAAATGCACCTATCTATGTTGGAGTGATCAGTAAAATGTTATTTTATGCGTACGGCTGTTACAAATATACAGCAGTTATTTGCAACCACAACAGAATACTAAGACACAATTAGCCACATTGTCTGAATGTTTTACAGTCACATTGGGAGATGTGCTATTGAATAGTTACATAATATCGTGTTCTTTACCATCACAATTGGCCATACCAACAGCTTACCATTATCAAATTATTCCGACATGATATGAAATATTGCAATCCATTTTTAGGTTTCGTAAGCATCACATCACGTAAGCCATTGTACAAAAAGTGTTATAATTGTTTAGCAGAAAAAATATGGAAAATTGTGGTACTCTGAAATCAATTAAAACGTTTCAGAAATTTAAATGTGTTAAGCAAAGAAAATGCTTTTGACTGTATTTTTGTATGACGTCATACAAACTTGTAGCCTACTGTATGTTAGTGATATGTTGCAAACTACCTGACGTGGAGGCCCCTGAGCTTGAATTGTTGTTTGAATTTTATGAATGTTTCTTGTGTTTTGATATTAAGGATGATAAGATGCGATTTGGAAGTACGTATGTTTGTGTACGCGTGGACAGACGGAGAACGTCTTCATTGCTTCTCGGAGATCACACGAAGAGAGTAAGCACTGGATGACTATAGGAAATTTTAGGTTTTTGTGGCTTTGACGTTGAGGATTCTTATCTGCTGGATTGTTACGCTGTGTTCAGGGGTTAACAGAGTCCAGGTACCGCGTTCAATCGAATTTACGGCATCTGTTAGTCCCGCTATGCAGCGTGACTTCTCAGAGGACTAAAGAACACTTACGTTATTCATATTGTCACCCGTATAGATTATGCACTTTTGAATTCAGCAGCACACCATGTGTCTTAACGTATAACTCCTCGCGTGGCGATCCCAGTGGCCGCGCGGTCTAAGGCGTAGGTCTGCGGCCGAGCGCTTGCTGGGATCGTGGGTTCGAATCCCACCGGGGGCATGGATTTTTTTTCTCTTGTACAGTGTTTGTGTTGTCAGGTAGAGGTCTCTGCGACGGGCTGATCCCTCGTCCAGAGGAGTCCTACCGACTGTGATGTGTGATTGAGTGTGATTAAATAAAAAATCACAGAAACCTTCTATACCTACTGTGAACAAGTAGGTAGAAGAGGGAAGGACTAAGTAAACGTACCTCGTCGTTTAATACAATAAGCAGGTTCCTTAGAGTAGGGTAATTGTGTGTAAAACGGCCACCTTAACCTTTTAAAGCCTAGCGGTAACTTTACATACCACCAGGTTTAACATTAAAAAATTCTACGTGGTGCCCACATTGCGTTTATGTGTTTTGTACGGATCTCAGAACAAACAGCAAGTTTTGCCTTATAAAACATTAAGAGACTGGTTTTTATAACCGAAGTGGAGAGTGTTTACAGCGCGGTACGCACTGAGTCCTTATATAAAACAGATACACTTCGTCTTTAAAGGGTTAATGTATATCACCGTGTAATTACAGTTAGGTTGCTTTTAATGACAAAAACTAAACTGCGGCATTTGGAAGGGTTGTTAAGGAAAGTGGCATAGTTTGTAATATGTTCTTTAAAAATTTTGTTCATACGAAATTTGAGATTTTTTGAAACCTTACAAAACATCCGTTGTACCCAGGTCCCTGTATAAAACGTGCTCCTATATTGTCTGTTAAAGAAATGGAACACAGTTATGAGAATGTATTGAATAAATACAACGATATAAATTTGACCACTGCATGTTTTAGCATGGTCTTTACTCCATAATAATTGCATTTGTTGCATTCATTACGTTATAAATGAAAATCCGAAAAAATAAGATGTACATATCTTACAGAGAGGCATCGAAAATAAGTTGTCACACAGAAATTTGTTCCTTCGTAGAAGCACATCCACTCTCCGTGCAGGATGTCACTCCACTAATGCACATGTCGTACGCTCCAAACCCGGCCAATGGCAGCACTAGTAAAAGGAAAACAGCAAATTGCCCTTTTACCCGTGGGGGACGTTTTACACCCAACACCCCTACTTATATTCAACGTCAGTAACATTTATTTGGAAAATGAGAGATACTTAAAACAGTTTGTATGAAAATCTCAGGGGAAAACAGCAGTTGAAAAGTTCAGATTTAGATACTAGCACGATATTAGGACATTGGAGAAATCGGGTGCGAATTTTGGAAATTGGATTCACCCAAATACGGACAAGATCAAGTGAGGGAATTTTGTTAATGAGGTGATGAATTGTCCAATTCCATAGTCGTTACACTTCTCGAGTAGCTGAAAAACAACAAACGTGCATGGGAGACTCTGTGATATGGAATGAGTGAGGGTAGTTCTGTGGTATTCGGTAGGTAAAATCAACATCAGTATCAACACAAACATCTTTATTAGACTGTGAGGTTAATCTAACTAAGCAACAAGTTTCGACCTAAGTTATATGATTTCAGGTTCTTAAAATTTATAAAACGCGTTGAGGAAGACAATATATAATTACAGTCGAAGTCGGTTATAACGTCATTAAACGGACTGAATACTTTGTGTCGTTATAAACGAGCGTTGTTATAACCGAGGTTTATAATGTTATGGTTAACAATGAGGAATTAATTGGTACCACAGAGTATATATGACACTATATACGGGTTTTCGTATAAAACCGATATCGTTGTAACCGGGTTCGACTGTATATGATTAATTGGTATTTCATGAAGTTTTGAGAAGAGTGACGCGACATGTTTTATATTCTGTTTTATATTATTCCAGTATACATTTTATAATTTTATTCAACTCTTCTCAGAACCCCATAAAAACAAAAATTTATTCATATAATTATCTTATATATTGTCTTCCTCAATGTATTTTTTAAAGTTTTAAGGGCCTGAAGATGACCTAATTTATGTCGAAACACGTAGCCGCTCAATTAGATATACAGACTCTATTGTCTAATACAGACAGTTGGATTAAGACTGACATCGCATTCACCTGCTCGTATCATTGGCACACAATGAGTTGTAACACGTAAAAATCTATGGTATTCGTTTGAAACGTTTTCGGTTGCTTATTTTTAACAATGACATAAAGACAAGTAGCTCTAAGCAAAATTATGTATCTGCACTCCACCGAACCTGTCAACACTATGTTTCACTTCCTGTTCTTCGTTTGCACCTCACCATGTTATGTGTTAGTTGAGTCTGAATGGGAAGGTGCATTTATCCCAATTTCAGTTTTTGAAATAACTGTACGACTGTCACAAAACTTAAAGAGTCTCTTGCAATTGGAGGGTGCTCAGTGTATTGCACACTCATTTCTTACAATTATTAACCCTTTAAATACGAAGCATATCTGTTTTGTATAAGGACTCAGTGCGTACCGCGCTGTAAACACTCTCCACTTCGGTTATAAAAACCAATCTCTTAATGTTTTATAAGGCAAAAGTTGCTGTTTGTTCTGAGATCCGTACAAAACACATAAACACAATGTGGGCACCACGTAGAATTTTTTAATGTTAAACCTGGTGGTACGTAAAGTTACCGCTAGGCTTTAAAAGGTTAAAGACGAAACGTATCTGTTTTATATAAGGACTCAGTGCGTATCGCGCTGTAAACACTCTCCACTTCGGTTATAAAAACCAGTCTCTTAATGTTTTATAAGGAAAAAGTTGCTGTTTGTTCTGACATCCGTACAAAACACATAAACGCAATGTGGGCACCACGTAGAATTTTTTAATGTTAAACCTGGTGGTACGTAAAGTTACCGCTAGGCTTTAAAAGGTTAAAGACAATATATGACGCTACGTTGCCTGTTTTACCCTACTTGTAGAAAGTACAAAAACGGAGAGTTACGGCCTAAGATGTAAACGCTTCTAACTTCAGCAAGAGACGCTAACAATGGTGACAGTTTTAGAGTAGGGAGGCAGTTACATCATACGCAAAGCGAATTAGAACCGGTTGTCTGCATGCTACTGTTGGCCAGTAAATTCTAGTGACTGTAGCGTCTGCACAGGTGTACAATTCTGTAACCGACCAATCGCAGTTTCCACGCGGTGGTTCGCCGCTGAAACACTGCGATCGTGGCTTCGAATCCAGTTTGGGACACGGATGTATTCGTGCCATTTGATGTTTGTATTGTCCTGCGTAGGTAGGGGCCTTGCGACAAGCCGATCTCCCGTCAGAGGAATTCTGTCAGGTCTGCAGGTGGGATTCCTGAACAAAAAAAAAAAATAGGTAGCGGACCGCATCGGCATGTGACGTCATATTAGAAGTATCAATGGGACCGTCCGACTATTATTTGTGTACGTTGTGAGACATAGCTACCGGACGTTGTAAAGTATCCTGCTTAGAGACATAGCTACCGGCCTTCGTAAAGTATCCTGCTTAGAGACATAGCTACCGGCCTTCGTAAAGTATCCTGCTTAGAGACGTAGCTACCGGCCTTCGTAAAGTATCCTGCTCAGAGACATAGCTACCGGCCTTCGTAAAGTATCCTGCTTAGAGACATAGCTACCGGCCTTCGTAAAGTATCCTGCTTAGAGACAAAGCTACCGGCCTTCGTAAAGTATCCTGCTCAGAGACATAGCTACCGGCCTTCGTAAAGTATCTTGCTTAGAGACATAGCTACCGGCCTTCGTAAAGTATCCTGCTTAGAGACACAGCTACCGGCCTTCATAAAGTATCCTGCTTAGAGACATAGCTACCGGCCTTCATAAAGTATCCTGCTTAGAGACATAGCAACCGGACTTCGTAGGTCTTACAGCTGAGACATAGCTAACGGCCTTCCTAAAATGTACTGATGTTTTATCAGTCCGTAACTGAACAGTGCTGAATGTTGGAAATCACAGCTCTAGTGGACTGCGCGTTTATTAATGAGAGATCCCAAAACAGAGTTAGCGCTGTAGGGACAGTTACATTCTCCAAAGCACAGACTGTAAACCTTCTCACGTGACGCGTCTGAACAAGTGCGTACTGTACACTAAGTACTCCAGAGTACTCCGGCTGTCACATGTTTATCCACAATGCACTAAATATTAAGTCAGTGCATGGACAAACAAGACATCTGAAGGTGACTCACTGGTATTGAAAAGGGTGTGGATTAACTTCTGTTAACAGAAAACGTAACGTTTTACGTATTGCCTATCTAAAGTCAAGGAAAGTAAATTTATCACGAGGAACTTCATGTGTTAAGTACTTCCCTGAGTCGTGCCCCTGTAAGTGGAGACATGCAGTTAACAACTGTAGTATAACGTATTTATACACGCCATTTTCTTGCAACACCTTGTCTGATGGCTGGTCAGACTGTAAGGCGTCATTATAAGTGACCCATGTTGTTCGATAAATATGGTACGGGGGGGGGGGGGGGAATATTTACGGGACAAGACAAGAGTTTGGCGTGCTGCTAGAGCCCTCACCTCACCTGCAGTAGCCTCCAGGTGCGTTGCACTTTAGGGGAAGGGGGTTAAGTTACAACGCTCCTGTCTGGTTAGTTTTCTTTCCTAGCCGTTGACAGTCCTGTTGTTTTGTATGGGTGTGAAACTTGGTCTCTCACACTGAGGGAGGAACAAAGACTGAGGGTGTTCGAGAATAGGGTGTTGAGGAGGATATTTGGGCCTAAGACGGACGAGGCGACACGGAAGTGGAGAAGACTACATAACGAGGAACTTAATGACCTGTACTCATCACCAAATATTATTCGGGTAATCAAATCGAGAGGAATGAGATGGGCGGGGCATGTAGCACGTATGGGGGGAAAAGAAAGGTGCATACAGGATTTTGGTGGGGAGACCTGAGGGAAGGCACCACTTGGGAGACCCAGGCGTAGATGGGGGCATAATATTAAAATGGAACTTCAAGAAGTGGGATGGGGTCATGAACTGGATTGTGCTGCCTCAGGATGGGGACAGATGGCGGGCTGTTGTGAATGCGGTAATGAACCTCCGGGTTTCATAAAATGCGAGGAGTTTGTTGACTGGCTGAGAAACTGTTAGCTTCTGAAGAAGGCCGCTGCTCCATGGAGTTAGTTAGTTAGTTACTTACTTACTTACTTAGTTAGTTAGTTAGTTAGTTAGTTAGCCGTTGACAGTCCAGCTTTCTACATAACAAAAGTTGGTACTCCTGTCTGGGAATTCAACAAGGGCGTGCTGAACTTTCTAGTCCAGTATTATGGAAATTGACTGTTCTGCATTTCTCAGGATTATTCTGATATTTGAAATTCTTGGTATGAATCAAGCCACAAAAACTAAATATATTGATAAACTGAAATAGGCACTGGACTAAACTTTATATCCTGAGGATGCAAAAGGGGGTGGTTGAATTCCTGTGCTCGTGACCTTCAGTATAATAAGGGGCGAGAGCGGTCCGTCACGGGGGTGGGCTGCTATTTCATTCGGGGGCTGCATCACGTGTCTTTCCAAATTCTTCTCTAACTCAAAAATTGTAAATAATCTCTGTTTTATCAGTTGAATTAACATCGTTCTGTTGCGGTCAGCATAGTGTTATAATCCTAAATAGATCACTTTTTAGAATATAATTAGCAGTGATTTGTTTTGAAGGTGTTAATACAAGTATTATGCAAAATATGCACATCGGATAACAATATAGGTGGACAGCTTTGTTGTCTGTATTAGGGAAAGATTCTATACTCATTTTTTCCTTTATTCCATGACGCAACAGCCCGTAATGGGCCAGGCCTCCTCATTATCGAAGCTTCACGATCACACTCAGACACACACAACAGTCGGTAGGAGCCCTCTGGACGAGGGATCGGCCCATCGCAGAGACCTCTACCTGACAACACAAACACTCACAAGAGAAAAAAATCCCTACCCCGGTGGGATTCGAACCCACGATCCCAGCAACCGCTCGGCCGCGGACCTACGCCTTAGACCGTGCGGCCACTGGGATCGGGCTTTTGAGATTAGTAGCAGGATGAATTAGTAGTGCTGGAGATGTCAAGTGCCACACGCATGTGTGCGTAGGAAGGCACTCTGCGTTTGTACCTGTGGGTGATGAAATGGTGACGTAGAATAAGTAAATTTGTTGTTTAATGGAGGTTGCCAGGTTATTAAAATAGCGGAGTCTGCAATGCATTAGTGCGGAGTCTCTGAGGACGCGGGGCTTGAACTTCCACCACGTTGCTGGACGTAATTGCAAGTATCCCCTGGAAGAAACTTAGTAAATTACAAGCGTAAAGTATCCATAATGGACAATGAGGAATGTGAAAATTCGTTGGTCTGTTACCGCAATTTCTTTCTTCATTTTACTAGTGTATTTTATTACGAAAGAAAATGAAAAATTGTAAAAATTGTGTGCCGTACAAGTTGATATAACGGACATGACTGCAGCTGCCAACACCTGGTCAAACGGCAGATCTGCAGAACGAAGTGCGGTTTGCGCCACGTTTTAACGTGCAGTGCATCGACTTTCGTGATATTATTATTATATTCTCCCGTGACCCGATTGTTCTGTACTTCTGTGATGGTATTACCACAAACTTCTCTAGGAGTATTACCCTACATTTCCCTGCCTGTATTACCCTACATTTCCCTGACTGTATTACCCTACATTTCCCTGACCGTATTACCCTACATTTCCCTGACTCTATTATCCTATACTTCCCTGACTGTATTACCCTACACTTCCCTGACTGTATTACCCTACATTTCCCTGACTGTTACCCTACATTTCCCTGACTGTATTATCCTACACTTCCCTGACTGTATTACCCTACACTTCCCTGAATGTATTATCCTATACTTCCCTGACTCTATTATCCCATACTTCCCTGAGAGTATTACCCTGCATTTCTCTGACTGTATTACCCTACATTTCCCTGACTGTATTACCCTACATTTCCCTGACTCTATTATCTTATACTTCCCTGACAGTATTACCCTACATTTCCCTGACTGTATTACCCTAAATTTCCCTGACTGTATTACCCTACATTTCCCTGACTGCATTATGCTATACTTCCCTGACTGTATTACCTACACTTCCCTGACAGTATTACCCTACATTTCCCTGACTGTATTACCCTACACTTCCCTGACAATATTACTCTGTACTTCCCTGACTGTATTACCCTACACTTCCCTGACAGTATTACCCTACATTTCCCTGACTGTATTACCCTACACTTCCCTGACTGTATTACCCTACACTTCCCTGACAGTATTACCCTACATTTCCCTGACTGTATTATGCTATACTTCCCTGACAGTATTACCCTACATTTCCCTGACTGTATTACCCTACATTTCCCTGACTGTATTACCCTACACTTCCCAGACTGTATTACCCAACACTTCCCAGACTGTATTACCCTACACTTCCCTTACTGTATTACCCTACACTTCCCTGACTCTGTTACCCTACACTTCCCTGACAGTATTACTCTGTACTTCCCTGACTTATTACCCTATACTTCCTTGACTGTATTATCCAATACTTCCTTGGTTGTATTATCTTTACTTCCCCGATTGTATTATCCTTTACTTCACTAACTATTATTCTGTATTTCCCTGACTGCATTCTCCTGTACTTGCTGGAGTGTACTATCCTACTCCTGCAGCCCTTCACCCAGAATCCGACACTTTTCCACCCAATTAGAGGGCGGCAAGCCGTGGCTTTGAAGGATTATAGAAATTTGTTGCGGAAAGCTTTTGGAAGGCGCAGAAAGTTGCTTGAGAATCACATTAGTGTGGATCACAGAGGGAGAGGCTCTGGTGGTTGAAGTTGAAAAGAGCTGAATGCGAATCGTGTCCATTTTTGGACTTAGGTATTGCTTTTTGGCTTCAGCCAGCACAGTGTTGGTCGCAAATGTGGCTACCCTAATGAATGCATGGCAGTGATGAGTACAATAGAATGCATACCACGTCAGCAACTGCTAATTCAACAAACAATATGATCGGCAGCTGACAAAAGTCCAACACGTTGTTTCCAGGCGGAACAGCCAACATTTCGGCTCGGTTTCTTTAGGAGAAATGCTAATAAGCGTCAATTAACTGCAGTCATAAATCTACATTCACCGTACAGCGTAGTAATTAACTGATAACTGTAAGTGTTCTTTATCTAGGTGGTAGCCATGCCGCTTGGTTCCTGTTTTCTGCCCCTCAGCAGCAGTTTAAAAGAACAACAAGAATTTCTTTTTCTGAATGTTGGGGCACATTGTTTGAGCTGCGTGTCGTATAAAGTGTGCGTGCGTGCGTTTCATTTTGGGGAACGCAGCGAGTTATTAAAGCAAAATCGTCACATGTGCATAATGGAAATCTGCAATAACATGAATGGAATGTTCACAGGGACAGTGTACAGTGTTCACAGGGACAATTACAGTGTTCACAGGGACAGTGTACAGTGTTCACAGGGACAGTGTACAATGTTCACAGGGATAATGTACAGTGTTCACAGGGACAATGTACAGTGTTCACAGGGACAGTGTACAATGTTCACAGGGACAGTGTACAATGTTCAAGGGACAGTGTACAGTGTTCACAGGGACAATATTCAGTGTTCACAGGGACAATGTTCACAGGGACAGTGTACAGTGTTCACGGGGATAATGTACAATGTTCACAGGGACAGTGTGCAGTGTTCACAGGGACAGTGTGCAGTGTTCACAGGGACAAGGTACAGTGTTCACGAGGACAGTGTACAGTGTTCACAAAATGAGTGCATAGTCTGAAAGCCGACAGTGTTCAGACACATTTTTCATCTCCAAAACTGCGAGTATTATTGGATTTCGAATAGGTAATTGGTAGTGAGGGAGGGGGGAATTAGAGTAAAATTTTTGGAAGTAATTTATTTTTGGTTTAGTGTAAACCCTTAATATGGAGGCGCAGTAAACATTTTCAGTTCCTTCAAACAGCGGCTCGCAATTCAATGATGCATTGCCTAAAATATACGGCATAGATGATGGTGTTTTAAATCGTTAATCCCAAATATTTATGTTATGTGTAATTTGAGCTTCCGCCGCGGTGTAAATGAGACCTTCGCTCTTCTGAGATGTTACGCAGCGTAGATTGTTTGTTACTGACGTTTTAGGACTACCTATCGGTCCCTTAAGGCTGGCCCGATAGGTAGTCCCGAAACGTCGGAAACTAAGTACCAATCTACGCTGCGTAACGTCTCAGAAGAGCGAAGGTCTTATTTTTGTTATGTTACATATTTAACAGAATGCAACGAAAAATAGTGCCTGGCTGCACAGACTGTGATGTTTGCGGTGGGCCTACACTGTGAGGCTTTCATTTGACTCTGTAATGAGCGAATGTCAAGGCAGGGGCTTTATGTACCTAAAATCGGAAAATTCGCGCGTTTCTTCGACGTTATTTTACACATGTCAATCCTTGTTAATTTTTTGAGCCAGAATCTGGGTACTGGCACAAAGTGCATAATGGAGAAGTTAATGGTTTTTACTCGTCATTAAATATTATTTTCAACGATAATATGATGGGCCGGACATGTGGCACGTATGTGGTCTAGGAATAGTGCGTATACAGGGTTGTGGTGGGCTAATATAAAGGAAAGAGACGGCGTGGTAGACAGGCATTGATGGGAGGATAATATTAAAGTAGTTCTGAAATAAATAAAATGGGAGGTCGTGGGTTAGATTCCGCTGGCATTCGATGGCGCAACAGCCTCTAGTGCGCCAGGGCCTCCTCATTATCGACGCTTCACGATCACACTCAGACACACCACACTCAGTAGGACTGCTCTGGATGAGTGATCAGCCCGAGCCAGGGACGTCTACATGGAAATACACAGCACTTAACAAGAGACAGATATTTATGCCCCCAGCGAGATTCGAACCCGCAATCCCAACAAGCGAACGGCAGCAGACCCACGCCTTAGACTGCGCGGCCACTGGGATCAGCTGGCTTTACTGACTATTAACCTTAACCTTTTAAAGCCTAGCGGTAACCCTACGTACCGCCAGGTTTAACATTAAAAATTCTACGTGGTGCCCACATTGCGTTTATGTGTTTTGTACGGATCTCAGAACAAACAGCAAGTTTTGCCTTATAAAACATTAAGAGACTGGTTTTTATAACCGAAGCGGAGAGTGTTTACAGCGCGGTACGCACTGAGTCCTTATATAAAACAGATACGCTTCGTCTTTAAAAGGTTAATATTAATAAATTCTACGTGGCGCCCACATTGCGTTTATGTGTTTTGTACGGATCTCAGAAGAAACAGCAACTTTTGCCTTATAAAACATTAAGAGACTGGTTTTTATAACCGAAGCGGAGAGTGTTTACAGCGCGGTACGCACTGAGTCCTTATATAAAACAGATACGCTTCGTCTTTAAAGGGTTAATTTATGGTTCTTTCGTCATTTACTATAGTATTATATATCCATTTGACTGTACGTTTTTAAAGACATTCAAGAAAGCCTTGTCATGTGTCAAGGATTCCGTTACATGCAACAGGCACGAATTCTTGGTCTTCTCTATATCAATTTAGAATATTTCGTGTAGTTATGACACAAATTGTAGACACTGCACTGTTGAAGTAAATATCACGCAAACTGCTGGTCATCCGTCTCAGTACTGGGTGTCATGTCTGATACCTGTTTTAGCATTGTCTTCGTTATTCTTTACACATGATATATCTCTCCTGAGTTCTTCTGTTTTCAAATGTTGTAGTATTTTGTAAGTGTCCTTTTCATGTCCGGCACTATCAGCAGGGGGTGCCGTGTACTGCGTTTTGTGATTGCTATATTAACCGAAGGAAATTGCAACGTTGTACGTGGTGTGCTTGTTGTAACATTTCCCTTCGTAGTAATTACTAAAGAATAATTTTGCCATAAAATTGTTCCTTTCTTTGCCATTTTTTATTCACTTTTTACCTCATCTAGTGTTTAAGTAAAATTATAATCGATGGCAGTTACGGAGATAGAGAATTTATTAAATTGGAAATGCTAAATACACAGAAGTTCGATAAAACCTGATTGTACATATAATCCTTAGACAATTGTGTAACATACGAGATATCACTGATGTGTATTTGGATTTTTTCCATCGTCACTGATTACACAAACACGACGTTTCGACAGCATACTGCTTTCGTCTTCAGTTTAACTACAATCTTGAGAATAGGTAACAACTGCCTGACAGTTTATGGGGTCACGCGGTGGCGCAGTTGGTTGAGGCACTGCGCTACAAACCGGCAGGTCGTGGGTTCGATTCCCGATGGTGTCAGTGGATTTTTTTTATTGGCATAATCCTGTCGGTCGCACTATGGCCCTGGGGTCGGCTCAGCCTCTAACAGAAATGAGTATCAGGAATATTTCCTGGGGGGTGGGGGGGTAAAGGTGGCCGGTTCGTGGAGCTGACAACCTTACCACCTTCATGTGCTGATTGTGTAGAAGTCAACCTGGAACCTCAACGTCCTGGAACCCTAAGGGCCTGTCTAGGCCTGTAATGGGACTGCTTTACCTTTTTTACGTGATATTTTAATTTATTGGAAAAAAAATCATTTTGTTGCTTGTTCAGGTCCTGTGATTTTAATCTTTAATAAGGGATAATTAATTTAATTTTATTTTATTACAATTTGTAGATTGCGTTTTATATACAGTATTTTTATATTTAGAGGTCTGGATTGTTTTGTCTCTCACGTATGGATTTGCAGGTTTTTGCTTCCTTTTAGATTATTGGTTGTCCTTAAGTTTGTAGTGCACCTCAAGACGAAAGCAGTGTGCTTTCGAAACGTTGTGTTTGGGTAATCGGTGGCGACGGAAAAAATCCAAATGCACAACAGTGATATCTCGCAAAACCTTGACTGTTTCGATAAATATCTTTTTCAATTAGTACTGCAAATCTCGGATCCCCACTAACTGACGGAGTGGTATTCATATGTAAAATATGGTGCTGTAGCTTATCGGGGAGGTAATGCTTTTGAAAGCTAGCTTGATCCTTACAAATCCTGATTAAGGATTTTACGGTTAGGCCATGGATCACGGAGTTAGTCGCCGGTCTGTGACTACGTGGTCCGTTTTCTTTTCCAGCATTGTCTGTGTGAAATTTATGGTTGAAAAATTGGCACCGGCACAGGGTTTTCTCCGAATACTGCTGTTTCGCTTGTCGCTGGCATTATACCAATCGTTCGTACTCATTTGTTAATCCGTAAATGACGGTATAAATTGTTGATAATGGACAGCGTCGTTAAACAACATACGCATATTTAAAAAATAAAGATTTTGCCTGGTTGCCTCAGTCTTCGCTCGTAAATATTAGGATGATAATTTGAAACAGTGTAGAACCGTCAGCTTTCAAGTCATTATACAATTTCTGTTAGTATCGGTGTCTTAAATCAAGGTACCTTAACTTATAACACCATGCCCAAGCTTTTGGTGGAATCTGCTGAATGTATTTTCCACCCTGAAGATGGCATGAGTAGATTTTTCTTTAAGGTTTGTAGCTACATACAGGGTGTCATTCTTGAAAACCATAACCTGAATACCAGCAGCGGTGAGAATCCAAAATCTCATACGATACTATCTGATTTCAGGTTTTATACCTCCTAATATGTGTAGTTGAGGGAGAGTCGTTAAATAATCTGAGAGTCAGTGAACTTATTGTTACTGTTAACCGACAGTAAGTCGAGTGCTGAAGCAGGTTTTTGTCCTTTCTACACTTACACTCGAATGGACGCAATTTTTGTCATGAAAATCGCTAGAATTTTGCAAACTTCCAGTGAAAAAATTTAGCTAGTTTTCACAAAATCAGTCACAGCCAACTGTATTATATTTCTTTATTTAGAGATTGGCGCAACAAGTTTCGGCCTGTTATGGCCATAATCAGGCTTCTCTAAAAAAAACACGAACATTGAAAATCTACTTTTAAAAGGGGGAAAGCCAATTCACAGTGGGTTAAAGTATACAGTTTCGTGTATATATATATATATATATATAATGTGGTCGTGTCGTCTGTGCGTTGCGTGATGTGCTATATACCTACATATGTCTTACATATATTTACTTCATTTTTACCTTATTTTATATATATACACACAAAACTGTATATTTTAACCCCTTGTGAAGCGGAAGGCGTTCCCCTTTTTGAAATGTAGAGTTTCAATGTTCGTGTTTTTTAGAGCAGCCTGATTATGGCCATAACAGGCCGAAACTTGTTGCTCCAATCTCTAAATAAAGAGATACAAACAGAGTTGGCTGTGACTGATTTTTTTGTGAAAATTGAAACATACGCCAAAGGGGATGTTGAACGTTAAAAAACGTAGCTAGGCTGTCCCCTTACAGATGAGGCAGAGAATTTTATTAATCATGTTCTAAATACAGACGTACATAACCGGAAATAAAAGAATATCTTCGCAAACATTTGGAATGTTCCTCTTTAAAATGACACAGCGCTCAGTTGTGGTTACATAGTCTGTTAGTACGTCTGCAAATCGCTAGCTGGCAGCGCCATCAGCAAAGATCCAGTCTCATTCCGGTTTGCACTTCTCAGTAACGATGAAGTACATAAAATTCATCATTTCCTTACCTGAGAAATTCCTGAAGTAATTAGGAATGACACGTCAGGGCACCACACTATGCTCCGGTCCTTAAAACATTGGAGCACAGCTGTGATAGTTCCATTTTTGAACACATATTTCGAATGTCCATAGTCATGTACTTAGATTGCAACTGTTGTCGTACATCAGACCGCGCACTGTTTAGCGCCATATTTAATAAACAAGACAGGAAAGTAGACACAGTTTGGAGATCATTACACATTTCGCATAGCCTACCTGCAATGCTGAATCCACTTTAGTACGAGTAATTTGTAGTCGTTATCGTGAAAATGGATATTGAACGTAGTGTCTTCCATTACGGGAACAACACATTGTGGGTGTTCGAGAACAGGATGCCGAGCTAAGCGGAAAGAAGTAACAAAAGGGTGGAGAAGAGTGCGCAGTGAAGGGCATCGTGGTTTTTCCCTGTAAATACGTTACTAAGAACATCAAATTAAGGGGCAGGAGGTGATAGGGTATGTTAAAAGCGTGAGGAAGGGTTCTTAACCTTTTAAAGCCTAGCGGTAACTTTACGTACCACCAGGTTTAACATTAAAAAATTCTACGTGGTACCCACATTGCGTTTATGTGTTTTGTACGGATCTCAGAACAAACAGCAACTTTTGCCTTATAAAACATTGAGATTGGTTTTTATAACCGAAGTGGAGAGTGTTTACAGCGCGGTACGCACTGAGTCCTTATATGGTCTCAGAACAAACAGCAACTTTTGCCTTATAAAACATTAAGAGATTGGTTTTTATAACCGAAGTGGAGAGTGTTTACAGCGCGGTACGCACTGAGTCCTTATATAAAACAGATACGCTTCGTCTTTAACCTTTTAAAGCCTAGCGGTAACTTTACGTACCACCAGGTTTAATATTAAAAAATTCTACGTGGTGCCCACATTGCGTTTATTTGTTTTGTACGGATCTCAGAACAAACAGCAACTTTTGCCTTATAAAACATTAAGAGACTGGTTTTTATAACCGAAGTGGAGAGTGTTTACAGCGCGGTACGCACTGAGTCCTTATATAAAACAGATACGCTTCGTCTTTGAAGGGTTAAAGGAGTTTAGAAAACCAGACGGATGGAAATCGTAGGCCTAGATGGAGGGTAATATTAAAATGCATTAAAAATATAATGGTACGGTATGGTTTGGATTCATCTGGCTCGAGGTAGGGACCAGTGACAGGCAATGAACCTTCATTTCACGTAAAATTCAGGGAATTTCTTGACTATATTAATGCTTAGTCGCAGCCTTGAGGCTTCTTGTGCAACCCTGTGGTGAAAATGAAAATGATTATTATTATTTGTTGTCCTTTTCCGAGTAATGGAAGCACCGGTGGAATGAAACGGACAGGGGAAAACCGAAGTACTGTTTGGAAAAACCTGTCCCAGTGCCACTTTGTCTACCACAAATCCCACATGGACTGACCGGAGATCGAACCCGTGCCTCTGCAGTGGGAGGCCGGCGGCTAACCGCCTGAGCCATGGCACGACCCAAGGCTTAGTAACTTCTGAAGAAGGGCTGTGTTCCACAGAGTGACCTTATTTGCAATGCAACACGTTACAGGAAGAAGGTGTATATCCCATGAACGGTAAAGTGCAGCCGCTGAACAGCTGACTAGGAGATCATAACTGGAGTTTGCTTCCTGTCAGGGTTTGTCTCCTAGCCCTCAGTGTGTTGCTGCTGGGTCCACCCCTCATCTGCTTGATTACTTGAGGCTGTAGCATGGTTGTAGATCGGATTGTTCACCGTCTTGTTGTGTCGAAATTTAGGATGCATGGATCTTTATCTCCTTGCCTTCTCTACACCTTTAACTAACTAACTAACTAACTAACTAACTAACTAACTAACTAACTAACTAACTAACTAACTAACTAATTCCATGGAGCAGAGACCTTCTTGAAAAGCTAACAGTTTCTCAGCTAGTCAAGAAATTCCCCGCATTTCATGGAACCCGGAGGTTCATTGCCGCATTCACAAGAGCCCGCCACCTGTCCCTATCCTCAGCCAGCCGAATCCAGCCCATGCCCCATCCCACTTCATGAAGATCAATTTTAATATTATCCTCCCATCTACGCCTGGGTCTCCCAAGTGGTCGCATTCCCTCAGGTCTCACCACCAAAATCCTGTATGCACCTCGCTTTTCCCCCATACATGCTACATGTCCCTGCCATCTCATTCTTCTCGATTTGATTACCCGAATAGTATTTGGTGATGAGTACAGGTCATTAAGTTCCTCGTTATGTAGTCTTCTCCACTCCCCTGTCGCCTCGTCCCTCTTAGGCCCATATATCCTCCTCAGCACCCTATTCTCGAACACCCTCAGTCTTTGTTCCTCCCTCAGTGTGAGAGACCAAGTTTCGCACCCATACAAAACGATAGGTAAAACTACAGTTCTGTATACCCTAGTCTACACCTTCATGAACGGTAATTATGGATTAAGAACTGTAACAGTACGTCAAACATGCCTACGTCACAGCTGGAGATAAGACTTAAGGATTTAGCTTTCTTTTCGGGAGAGAAAGTGTCGTCTGTACCTACAGCCTTTGAAAACAGATGCTGGTTCGGTATGGCGACGGTACAGCATTGTGGTGCAGCAGGTAGAAGGTGCGGGGGTCCCGGCAGCAGCAGCAGCAGCAGCAGCAGCATCAGCATGCAGCAAGTGTCATATGATGATGGATGAGCCGTTGAAAATGTTTGCATTCTGCACGGTCTATGGTACAAGAACCCCGTGACGTCACAAGCACACTGAGATTTTCCCACGCGGTCCCGTTTGTCTCTTACACCTTTGTTTGTTTTTTACTTTTTTTGTGTATTTGTTTATTATTTATTTAAAAACGCCCCACTATCACATAATATATAACGTTGTACCCTAGGAGGATAAATGAATAATTGATAGAAATGAAAATTGAGGGATTTTGTCGTGATATTATTAAAGATAGCTGCTGTCCTGGTATATGACCGGACGGACTGAGAAAACCCTCGGAAACGTAAGTTAGGGTAGCCCCGTGTTCCAGTCGAAATCGGAGCCAGGCACCTCCCTAATGCAAGTTATGGCTTGCTCCTGTTTCGACTTCTTTATTTCTTTTTCTGTGTTTGTTCCTTTGCAATGAGCGTGTTTGGTAAGTACGTACTTAATTTCATTCTACAATGGGACCCAACAAATCGCTTAACACACGTTTTATTGTCAAACAGTTTCGGCTCATAAAAGAGCCGTCAGGCCACAACAAAAACTGTAAGGCTGAAACCCACACGTTTTGGTCAGGAGATCTGCCGCTTTACATTAGTGGATACATTGCAAATATATGTAACAATTAGAACATACTGTATGTGTAGCCCAAGCAAAATGTTAAATTAACTAACTAACTAACTAACTAACTAGCTAGCTAGCTAACTAAACTAACCAACCAACCAACCAAACAACTAACTAACCAACTAACCAACTAACTAGCTAGCTAACTAACTAACTAACTAACTAACTAACTAACTAACTAACTAACTAACTAACTAACTGCATGGAGCAGAGGCCTTCTTGAGAAGCTAACAGTTTCTCAGCTAGTCAGTAAATTCCCCGCATTTTATGGAACCCGAAGGTTCATTAGCGCATTCACAAGAGCCCGCCACCTGTCCCTATCCTGAGCCAACACACTCCAGTCAATTCCCCATCCCTCTTCTTGAAGATCCATTTTAATATTATCCCATCTACGCCTGGGTGTCCCAACTAGTCGCCTTCCCTCAGGTCTCCCCACCAAAATCCTACATGCACTTCTCTTTTCCCTCATACGTGCTACATGTCCCGCCCCTCTCATTCTTCTCGATTTCATTACCCGAATAATAAGTGAAATATTAAAACCGGAGGAAATGTTAAAATTTGCAGTGCCTGTACTAACGTAAAGCGGGAGTTCTCCTACCTGCAACGTATGGGTGTGCTGCTTCCAGTTTTTGTTATGGCCTACGTGATTATGGCTGTGTTATGAGCGGAAACTGGTTGCCAATAAAACATGTGTTAAACGACATGTTGGGTCAGATCGTAGAACTAAATTAAGTACAGTGTACAGTGATCTTCACATAATCCGGATTATTGGATTTTCTTTGAAAATAGAATGCATTTACAGTTTAAAGTGAAAAGAAAAATTCTACTAACAGATGTTTTTAGGCTACATATTTATTTACGTACAGATAAAATACTTGTACATAATTCCTTTTATGTATTTGACATTTGAGGGAACATTTAAGCCATAAAAAAGATGCGATACTTTTATAGTAAGAACGTGTTTCACTTTCAGATTTACTTGATGAAGTCAAGGATATGTCGATCCGATAACCGGTAATTTCAAGGCAAATTAGTTTTGTGGAATTCTCGACAAAGTTACCTGAAGGGCCAAGCAGATCCGGATAATTGGAGATCCAGATAACCAGCGTCCGGATTATTGGAATTATACTATATATATTTATGATTGATACGCCAACGGGGATGTCTTAGTCTAGGCTTATATTTCTTTATTCTCCAAAGCACGCTACATATTCCATCCATTATAACATTCTGTGTTTTATTCACTCTTACATTATTTCGCACAAGGTACAATTTATCCATCTGCGAATCATGCAATTTCCTTTACCATTTATTACTTTCTCTCCTAAATATTACCTTTCTCCGCCCTATTTTTTCTCAGCTACCTTCATTCTATATTCTTTGTTCTTTTTGAGAAAAAATTTTACACCAATTCAGACTGGTCAATTGTAGTTTAACCCTATAAAGACGAAGCGTATCTGTTTTATATAAGGACTCATTGCATACCGCGCTGTAAACACTCTCCACTTCGGTTACAAAAACCAGTCTCCTAATGTTTTATAAGGCAAACGTTTCTGTTTGTTCTGAGATCCGTACAAAACAGATAAACGCAATGTGGGCACCACGTAGAATTTTTTAATATTAAACCTGGTGATATGTAAAGTTACCGCTAGGCTTTAAAAGGTTAAAGACGAAGCGTATCTGTTTTATATAATGACTCAGTGCGTACCGCGCTGTAAACGCTCTCCACGTCGGTTATAAAAACCAGTCTCTTACTGTTTTATAAGGCAAAAGTTGCTGTTTGTTCTGAGATCCGTACAAAACACATGAACGCAATGTGGGCACCACGTAGAATTTTTTAATGTTAAACCTGGTCGTATGTAAAGTTACCGCTAGGCTTTAAAGGGTTAATGTTTTACGTCTTTGGGTTTTGTAATGAATACAAAAACCTATCGTAATCGGCGTTGTGTGACCGCATCTTGTTCTATGAAAGTTTGATAAAAGTCCCAGCACTTATTTTAGAGATGATTCATGTGTTCGTGTCGAAGATACAAATTCTTGTCAAATTGGCTAAAAACAAACAAGAATTCGGATTGAAACGGACGAGTTTCGCATAGCTGAGTCGCGCGGTAATGCATTAAGGTGGCCGGCAATGGGAATGCCATTATAATCACATTAATAGAATCGAAATTAGGAACGTGACTGAGCCGAATTTTGTTCTTACAAATTGGTTTCGTGAATTTGCACTGGGAGCGTATAAATCCGAATTTCAAGATTGTAACTCGTGTACAATAATGTTATAATGGACAATGTGGTAGTTTCACAAAGAGTTGTTAATAGTTTTACAGAAACACTTGGACACAGGAGACCGCGGCAAATACCTTTATCCTTGTGTTATACGTTCTAATGCTCGTTCCTATTTCAATTATTAATTTTATATCCTTTTACATTTTCTTAACTTGTTCTTTAGGTTTGTGTATATATTTATGCGTTTTCTAAAGACTTTAGAAGTGTACATGTGACATTAACATTTTAAAGCCTAGCGGTAACTTTACGTACCACCAGGTTTAACATTAAAAAATTCTACGTGGTGCACACATTGCCTTTATGTGTTTTGTACGGATCTCAGAACAAACAGCAACTTTTGCCTTATAAAACATTAAGAGATTGGTTTTTATAACCGAAGTGGAGAGTGTTTACAGCGCGGTACGCACTGAGTCGTTATATAAAACAGATACGCTTCGTCTTTAAAGGGTTAATTAAAAATTAAGCACGCTGTACAGTAACACAGTCACAGTAATGCATTACATAACTGCATGAACTGATGCACTGCACTTATGTAACCGTCACATTCCCACCACGATTAACCTCCCTTCACCTCACTCCACTTCACTTCACTTCACTGCATTTTTGATGGTTTCCCCACACCTTCACTTCACTTCACTTCACTTCACTTCATTCACTGCATTTTTTATGGTTTCCCCACACCTTCACTTCACTTCATTTATCACTTTCCTAATCCTCTTCTTAAAATTACTTGGATTTAATTTTTACAGTTATTAGATTATATTTCTTGTTACTTCGATTATGCAGACTGAAAAAATGTGAGAGGGTGCCCAAATTGTTCTTATAACTTCCTCAGAGCTTGTAGAATTGATGAGCATTGTCAGTTAACAATATATGCTTAACAGATGTACGGTGTAATGAAAATTAATGTTACTCTTTGCTATGTCTGTACATATCTACGATCTGTACAATAAATTAATCTCCATTCTCCTGTCCACTCGATGCCTTTTTTAGATTTTATAGCAGTTTGGAGTGTACCCACCTGTCCCAGGGAGGACGTGGCTTTGCGTGTCTCAATTGCTTAAGACTTTCTTAGGTCTGTAGCCAGTATCGTGTGCAGAAAGGTGATACTAGGTACATATGTTCGTGTTGAGAAATACAGCTAAAATGTCACGAATTCTTGCAAATACGGTGATAGGTTTCATCTGTCGGTGTAAAAGGAATGATTCGTACAGTTTGGTCTTCGATGCCATAGTTTTATTTAAGTCCTGGAAAAGGAACACACGTATGATTCCAAGAATGGTACAAGTTTATTTGCTTTACAGGATATTATAGAATAGAGACTTGCGTTTTAGACTTACTGGGTTCGTATCTTATCCGTGTTACTGTCCTGCATTAGGCTGTAAAATTATTGGTCTCCAACCCGCGGCCTGTTAGGCTCTTTTATGCGGCCCGCGGCCACATCTGTAAATTATACATACACGATAAAAATTAAACAGTGTTGCAGTTGTCTTTAGTTAGAATAAATCCACGCGATCCATACACTTGGAAGTACAGCGTGACCTTGAAAGAGAACAACGGGAGAGGGAAATGCTTTTGTATTGAAATTTCTAACAAGATAATATTTTTGTTAAAGTAGTTAGCATAATATAATAATGGTACATTTTTATAATAAAACTCCATAATATGTATAGTTTTTATCCCTTTAAAGACGAAACGTATCTGTTTTATATAAGGACTCAGTGGTTACCGCGCTGTAAACACTCTGCACTTCTGTTATGAAAACCAGTCTCCTAATATTTTATAAGGCAAAAGTTGCTGTTTGTTCTGAGATCCGTACAAAACACATAAACGCAATGTGGGCACCACGTAGAATTTTTTAATGTTAAACCTGGGCGTATGTAAAGTTACCGCTAGGCCTTAAAAGGTTAAAGACGAAGCGTATCTGTTTTATATAAGGACTCAGTGCGTACCGCGCTGTAAACACTCTCCACTTCGGTTATAAAAACCAGTCTCTTAATGTTTTATAAGGCAAAAGTTGATGTTTGTTCTGAGATCCGTACAAAACACATAAACGCAATGTGGGCACCACGTAGAATTGTTTAATGTTAAGCCTGGTCGTATGTAAAGTTACCGCTAGGCTTTAAAAGGTTAATTTAGGCGGTTAGGTGTACTATATACTGTGATTTTTACACGTGCGTTCCGCGAGCCAGTTCACAATGACAGTTGTGGCCCTTTGCAAAAATGGTTGGAGACCCCTGCTGTAAATGGCTTATATCATGGGTGGCCAACCTTTTTTTGGCAATGACCCACATCCATTATTGCGGGTCGTTTAGCGGGCCGCGCGTGGAGAAATGACACGTCATATACCTAGCCACCTAAACTATTGTAAAAATTTTATGGTGTGTACACAATTTACAAATGGGACTGCGGGCCGCAGTTTGGAGGTCCATGGTTTAGCTATATTCTACTGGCGAATGCAGGGAGTACCTGGCAACAGAGCTCCACTGGCAATGGTTGTTTATTTCATACCGCTGTGCCCAGTGTTGTAGTTAACGAAGTGTCATTGGGGATAAATCAGTTGCAACACAGAGGGGACTGTTTCGTCTGAAATGTTCGGAATTTGAAGCGTATGTGCGAAGATAATATTAAAACGGATCTTAAAGAAATATGTTGGGGTATATTCACGTAACTTAAATACAAGGGTCCGTGCTGGACTCTGGTGCATAGATTTCATTAGATGTTCGAAATTTCGGATCTTTATGATCTGTGCTCGTCACAAAATATTATTCGGGTGATCAGATCAAGCATTATGAGATGGACGGGGCATGTAGTACGTATGGGTGACACGAGAGGTGCATAAAGGATTTTGGTGGGGTAGACCCGAGGCAAACAGACCACTTGGAAGACGTAGGCTTAGACTGCACTAATCTGGTTTAAGATGAGGACAGGGCGCGCTAGTTGGAAGACGTAGACGTAGATGGTAGGATAATATTAAAATGGATTTTCAAGACGTGGAGTGTGGATGCATGGACTGGATTTATCAAGCTCGGGATAGGGACAGGTAACGGGCTACTTGGAGGATCTAGGCGTAGATGGGAGGATAATATTAAAATGGATCTTCAAGAAGTGGAATGAGGAAACACGGACTGGATTGATCTGGCTCAGGATAGGACAGATGACCAGCTCTTGTAAATGCGACAACGAAGCTTGATATTCCTTAAAATGGGGAGAGTTTCTTGATCAGCTGAGGAACTGTTAGCTTCTCAGGAAGAACCGTGCTCCATGGAGTTAGTTGCTTCTTAATTGCACACTTAAACGCCTCAATTCCATTTGGAATGAATACTACAGGGTGTTCAGATTGTGTCGCTAACAGCATGCTTGTAAAACGCGGACAGTATAAGACAGTTCAGCGCGTATCACGAGCTTATGCAGCCCTGTACAAGTATATCGACATTTTTACGCTGGGAAGACGATGCAAAGTGGTAACGAGCGCCATTCCATTACGGTAGATTGTGCACTAAAGAGTGCGCTGGGATTTGTACTTCAGCTGGAACACAGTAGCCAATTGCTCACCCGCTTCTACGTGCCTGCTTACTCAAGCGTGTAAGCTTTCTCGACGTGTATTCACAGAGTTCCTCTTGTCAATTTTATTTTGGATTCGTCATAAACACAAAGCCGACAAATGTGCGTCTTTTTATACGCAGTCGAATTTCCGTTATTGCCGCCTAAACGGTCCATGTAAGATTTATGTCAAAATGGCTTTGGCCCACAAAATTCTTCACTCTTTCCCCGAATTTACATACACTTTCTACGTAAATGCGCTGTTCTGGGCAAGAACCCAGCAACTTCATCTATTATTTGGTAAAGGGAATACTACATTTTAACGTTATTTATTTCCTTTTATTCCTTTTCTCTCTTTGCCCTTCGCCGAGTGAAACTGCCTACTGTGCGCACATTCTGTAGATTTTCGTTGGCTACTGTTGCTCATTTGTAGATTTTCGTTAGCTACTGTGCGCACATTCTGTAGATTTTCGTTGGCTACTGTTGCTCATTTGTAGATTTTCGTTAGCTACTGTGTGCACATTCTGTAGATTTTCGCTGGATACTGTGTGCATTTTCTGTAGATTTTCGTTGGCTACTGTGTGCACATTCTGTAGATTTTCGTTGGCTACTGTGTGCACATTTTGTGGACTTTCATAGCGAGTTTTCCATTTGTGACATAAATGTTGCATTTCCATATAAATTCCAGAAAATGTACTACCGAAAGAAACAATGAAAATTCAAGCAATACGTTTTCAGGAAGAATATGCTCCATTAAACCCCTGTCTGATTTGTCTCACTGAAGTTTTATGTTTTACAGATGCGTTACATGCGTTGTGTTTTCATATTCTTGCAGTTAGAGAATTGTGCCAGTAAGGGCTATGTTTACTTCTTTGTAAGTTCCGTTTGAATCACGTTTCACTGTCCACGTGCATAAATGAATTTAGAAGTCCGTGATAGGTGATCGAATTCGCTTCTAACCAATTACAGTCTCCCAGAAACTCACAGGCTGTGTGCGGTGGACCTTCATGTTCCAGTACTGTGAATGAGTCAGTTGTCCATTACGAGACAGACTGATTAAGATAACTAATTGCTTGCCATGTTACTGTATTTTTCTCCCCATCCAATCTTCAGTTGTCTGGTAGCTTATGAAGACACAGTGCTGGTTCATACGCAGACTAAACGTAACCGAAGGTGGGCTTCTGTATGTAACTCATCTCCGTGTATATGATCAGTATAGCAAAATAGAACCAACTTATGCGCAATATTATTATTTATTTAATTAACCTTAATCTCTAGTTCATTTTTCCCCCACATGTTTCGGCACCGGCTTTCCCATTATCAATGGGGTTACCTCAGATTACATAAGACGGCGTGCAGTAAAATGTGAATTATAAAGTTGTAAAGCTGTATTAAAAAGTTTTTATAGAAGAATTTTTAACATACAGAATTTTCAGTTTTTAATTTTTAATGTTTCAGTTTTTATAGAAGAATTTCTAACATCCAGAATTTTTTGTTTTTAATTTTTCAGTCTTTAAAGAAGAATTTTTAACATCCAGAATTTTCAGTTTTTAATTTTTTAATTTTTAAGTTTTTATAGAAGAATTTTTAACATCCAGAATTTTTAATTTTTAATACAGGTTTACAATTTTATAAGTCGCATTTTTATGCAAATTATCTTGTGTAATTTCATGTAACCCCCTTTGATAATGGCAAAGTTCTTGCCGAAATATGTAGGGGAGAAAATGAACTAGAGAGTAAGTTAATTAGATAAATAATAATACTGTGCATAAGTTGTTTCTATTTTACAATACGAAGGTGGGCGCTGTGATTGAAGTCCCATGGCTTTTCCAATCGCTATATGAAATGATGGGAATTATGCTATAGAATTGACCACGATCGCCGTGTTCCGCACCCTTTCTAATTTATGTTTGTAATATCGCCCCGCCAATGGCCGGCG
Organism: Coptotermes formosanus; assembly: GCA_013340265.1. Lineage (NCBI taxonomy): Eukaryota > Metazoa > Arthropoda > Insecta > Blattodea > Rhinotermitidae > Coptotermes > Coptotermes formosanus. The sequence continues at coordinate 246,673 of BLKM01012010.1, forward strand.
CATATGTATTGAAATTCAAAGAACATCGTTACGAAAGCTTAAAAATAGACTTTTTGTAAAAGAATGGCCCAAACTCAGTAGTGTAACCGTGAAAGTAAATAGACACTTTAAACCACTAACAGATTATACATATTTAAAATTTGTGGATAAACCTTAGTCTTTATCAGGTACGAACCAACGTTTCCTGTAATTTTTTTTACAGCTGCGCGGGCCTGCTAATGCTGTCAGCAGGAAATTTTTTTTACAGCTGCGCGGGCCTGCTAATGCTGTCAGCAGGAAATTTTTACGCAACCTGACGACTGTGCGGCACTTCAAAAGTTGTTGTAGTACGCATAATAAAAATATTTGGAATGAAAATTGAAAAATTCCAGCTACGCGGCAACAATTCAGTGTGGGCGGGAGTATTTCACTTACTGACGCGACTGCGCACCCGCGCAGCTTATAGGGAAAATTGGTGTGCGCCGAGAATTTTTATTGGGGGGAGGGGCCGACCCTGAGGCTGTATATAATTTATGTTTGATTTTAAAAATAATGTTATAAAAATCATGCTGTAAGTACAACATAACTCTGCCGCCAACTGCATTTATATACATACAAATATAACTACATGTTCCATGACTCAATCACAGTGTCCTGTCTTCCTGTTTTTTATTTTATTAATTTATTATTCAAAATTGTAATGTACTAATCATTAGCTGATTTCAGTGGCTGATTTCGGCTGAAGGGTAAAATTACATAAAACTTCTCTTATCATAGTGTCTACAAAGCTATTTTTTTTTAAATTACGGTTTGGGGGGGGGGTTGTGGGGGCGTTCATCTCGGCAGCCCCCCTTTGGGTGCGCCCCTGGTCTTTACCGTCAAATTACATTAGTGCTAAATTATTCACAGTGATACGCACGATGTCCCCTTTATCGTGTCCCTGAACACCGCAGCTGACACGAGATATCTGAGCGGATGCTCAGGGACACGACAAAATGGACAATCCGTAGCGACGAAGAAAAAAGCCCACTGTTCTTTCCGTTCCACAAAAATATTCTAGCAACATCTCTACTGACTAGGATAAGAACTAAACCCCCGATTTATAGGCAGCCTGTACCGAGAATTGTAGTCACGTATAAAGTTTTCCCTGTGCACCGCATGGAGGCTTGTAGGGCGTAGTAGATGTGTAACTGAGTTCGTGTTTAACCTCAACAGGAGGTGGGCTGAGTGATCAGCTTCATGCTTCTGATATTTTGGTCGAGACACTTTTCTCACTGCAAGGAACTGAACCACGCTTTCTAGGGCACCTAGCCAATTACCCAGCTAAGTCGACTACGCTGTCCCACCCCCATAGAACCACGTATATCCAAACAGCATTTTTTTTAACGCGGGGCTGAACATTGCACCATGGACAGTGCCATCTATCGAAGTCGTCGGCCCTGCGGCGCGCGGTCCCGCGATGAAAAGAACACCCTGTATAAATAAAACATCCGAACAGGTTAGGTTAAAGGAAATACTCTTAACGTTGACTTTCTACCAGGACAGTTTCAGGGATAAGATGCAGAACTTCACGACTGACTTTTAACACACCCTTCCATATCCACCTTACAGGAACATCGTATAATCTCATTCGACGGTTTAAAACACCTGAATTTAATGTGTACTTATAAGGATCGATTCAAATTTTACGACACGACACGACAACGACACAACACAACAAAAACCTGCGTACATTCGCATCTACCGTTAGTTTACAGGCAGGCAAAATATTCCGTCCTCCCTATTCCAGTGACACTGTCTTAGTCGTTAGCTGTCGGTGACAGACTAATGTGAATTAGAGAATGTGAGGACCATGAAATAATATTTTGTCTTGTTGTGTCGTGTCTTACCGTGCCATGCCGTACCGTGCCGTGTAATGTGAATCGACCCTAAATGGTAATATTTTATTGCGAAATTTCGGGTGAGTTGCCTTTTAGTGAAGTCCTGAGCAGGTGATATCGCGTATTAGAAACAGTTAATTGCTGTTAATCTTCTTACATTTCTTTCGATTAATTAGTCAGCTGGTCACGTACTGAGTATATTTGTTTTTTTTCGCCCCTTAGTTACACAGTCAGTAACAAACGCCTTTAAGCGATGTTATGGTAGCTTCTTCTGTTAGTCATATAGCTGAACTGAACTGTAATTTTACCTGTTCTTTTGTATGGGTGTGAAACTTGGTCTCTCACACTGAGGGAGGAACAAAGACTGAGGGTGTTCGAGAATAGGATGCTGAGGAGGATATTTGGACCTAAGAGGGACGAGGCGACAGGGGAATGGAGAAGACTACATAACGAGGAACTTAATGACCTGTACTCATAACCAAATGCTATTCGGGTAATCAAATCGAGAAGAATGAAATGGGCGGGGCATGTAGCACGTGTGGGGTAAGAGAGAGGTGCATACAGGATTTTGGTGGGGAGACCTGAGGGAAGGCGCCCACTTGGGAGACCCAGGCATAGATGGGAGTATAATATTAAAATGGATCTTCAAGAAGTGGGATGGGACATGGACTTGATTGAGCTGGCTGAGGATAGGGACAGGTGGCGGGCTGTTGTGAATGCGGCAGTGAACCTCCGGGTTCCATAAAATGCGGGGAATTTCTTGACTAGCTGAGAAACTGGTAGGTTCTTAAGAAGGCCTCTGCTCCATGGTGTTAGTTAGTTAGTTAGTTAGTTAGTTAGTTAGTTAGTTAGTTAGTTAGTTAGTTAGTTAGTTAGTTAGTTAGTTAGTTAGTTAGTTAGTTAGTTAGTTAGTCAGTCAGTCAGTCCGTCAGTCAGTCAGTCAGTTAGTTAGTTAGTTACTGTAAGTGTGATGTGCTCTGGTCTACATATTGCAACGCTGTAGCAGTTGCTTCGGTAGCTTAATTAGTTGCATATATACATACACTCTAACGTCTTAATGGTTTTCTTTGAGCCTTGATGGATGATTACCATATCAATCACCCTGACAAGGTGGTATTATAATGCTATTAGTAATGTTGCGCCTGTAAAACAGACGCCATGCACAGCAACAGTGTAGTCTTCAAACTGCTTGGCTAATAACAGACGATCCAACGTCGTATTACTGACGTGTAACCAACTCGCCCTGTCTATGCATGGTTTTATGTTACTGAAATTTATTTGTTTATTTGTTAGAACTGTCTCTACTGCTTAGACTGTAACTATTTTCATGCTAATTCAGATGAACCAGTCCAAAAAACGTAGTAACATATTTCCTGAAGATTCATTTTAATATTATCTTTAATCTGTTGAGGTGTCTCAAGTGGTGACATCCTTTAAGATTCTCCAAATTAAGTGTTTTATGCATTTCTGACATACTTGGTGCGTTTCATATGACACAGCCATCTTCCTGTCCTTGATTTCATTGACCAAACCCTTTAAAGACGAAGCGTATCTGTTTTATATAAGCACTCAGTGCGTACCGCGCTGTGAACACTCTCCACTTCGGTTATAAAAACCAGTCTCTTAATGTTTTATAAGGCAAAAGTTGCTGTTTGTTCTGAGATCCGTACAAAACACATAAACGCAATGTTGGCACCACGTAGAATTTTTTAATGTTAAACCTGGTGGTACGTAAAGTTACCGCTAGGCTTTAAAAGGTTAAAGACGAAGCGTATCTGTTTTATATAAGGACTCATTGCGTACCGCGCTGTAAACACTCTCCACTTCGGTTATAAAAACCAATCTCTTAATGTTTTATAAGGCAAAAGTTGCTGTTTGTTCTGAGATCCGTACAAAACACATAAACCCAATGTGTGCACCACGTAGAATTTTTTAATGTTAAACCTGGTCGTATGTAAAGTTACCGCTAGGCTTTAAAAGGTTAGAAGGATTAGAAGTTATAACATGGAGTGTTATAATATGTGTGAAAGACAAATTGGGAATTAGAAGTCTTTGTTTTGTGGTTCTTGTATTTTAAAATATTCTCGGTTTCTTCTCTTGTTACGTTTTTGTCTGATGTTGTCACACTCCTTTTCCTTTTATATCTCGGTTATGACGTCAGGAGTTTTGTAGGTTACAGGTTTTTTGTAGGCTATTTTGTTTCAAGGGCGGCAATTTGTTTATCTTTGCTTGTTGCATTTCTGCTACTCTTATTATTAATGTCTCTTGTATGTGTTTAAGTTACACGTCTTGCTTATTTTTTACACGTGCTCAAAATAATTCGGAGGTAAACGCTGTGCCGCCAATTTAAGGTCTTATAAACACAGTTAAGTTCCAAAAATTATTTAACCTAGGGTATTCGTGGAATTTGAACTCAAAATTTTTTAAGTTTCTCAGAAGTACTTTGCTATATATTGCACAGTAGTCTTCCTAACAGTTTGCTGTGTACGTCACAACAGTTTTCGTAGCAGTTCTGTACAGTATACATTATCTAATTTGTGTATAGGGGATAAACGAGGAAAATAAGAGTGAGTGGAAAATTCTACTCCGGTCGTAACTGCTTAGAATTTCCGAATTCTTTGCTTTCCATTTCGTAACTTGAATCTCTACACAATTAACCCTTTAGAAACGAAGTGCATCTGTTTTATGTAAGGACTCAGTGCGTACCGCGCTGTAAACACTCTCCACTGCGGTTATAAAAACCAATCTCTTAATGTTTTATAAGGCAAAAGTTGCTGTTTGTTCTGAGATCCGTACAAAACACATAAACGCAATGTGGGCACCACGTAGAATTTTTTAATGTTAAACCTGGCGGTACGTAAAGTTACCGCCATGCTTTAAAAGGTTAATTTCAGCAGGTCCCTCGTGTGCTAGATTTCTCTCTTCTCCAAACAGTACAGGCCGGGCCTGGACCCATCTAGCTTTCTGTTCAATGGTTACCGGTGACTCCCTCGGGAGTACAACGGCCGAAACATTACTAAACCACTTACACCCTTTAGTGCCATGGTTAAGAACGAGTGGCGCTATACCTCCACTTCCTAATATTCCTTTATGGATTGTAAGGGGAAAAATTTAATAGTTTCTGACTGTTACATTACATATTGGCGATCCCAGTGGCCGCGCGGTCTAAGGCGTAGGTCTGCGGCCGAGCGCTTGCTGGGATCGTGGGTTCGAATCCCACCGGGGGCGTGGATTTTTTTTTCTCTTGTACAGTGTTTGTGTTGTCAGGTAGAGGTCTCTTCGACGGGCCGATCCCTCGTCTAGAGGAGTCCTACCGACTGTGGTGTGTGTCTGAGTATGATCAAGTAAAAATAAACAACCTCGACACCTACTGTGAACAGATAGAAGAGGGAAGGACTGCGAAACATTACATATTGAGCCCACAGTTACCTAATCACTGGGAGAGTAAAATTGACATTCGCCGTACTCCTCTTATGATATCTTTGCAAGATTTATAAGTGCCTAGAGTGAGACAGTATCGGTATACGATTAGAGTTCGCTTCCAAAACGTTCGTTATGCCCTTCTCAACACTTTGTGCAGAGCAAACAAGAATCTTTTCTATGTGCTTTTGGTGAAACTAATTGTCCCGTGGGTCCGTCAAGTCTGCCAGTCATCTTGTTATTAAAAATACATTGAATGGATTTTTCGAAGCTTATCGGGTAAACGAGATGAAGCAGCCGCGATTCGCTGGGAACCGATCAAAAACAATGAAGTAACCTGTATGTTGCAGTAATGGATAAATTGGCGGTGATGATCAAAAAGACCCCCTTTCCTTGGGGTCACGGTGTTTATATTAATGAATGGGAAGAGGTACTACCATGTTTTGTTGAGTCATTTATTCCTTTCTTTGAAAGGTGTACTTTGGCGTCTGAGGAACTGCAAAGGATAGAGAGGTTCAACACAGAATTGGTGTTCTTTTTTAAGTAGTCGGAATCTTTTAAATTTTACTAGAAGTCTCTTTATGTCTTACCTATGTACGATTTGTCTGCTTGTTGCCTAAGGTGTGATTATTTTTACATTCGTACTGACAGCGAATGGCAGGACAACAAAATGCAACAAGTTTCTGCTCTGAAAGTAAAATACGAACTGCCAATGAGGTAATGAAACGTGCAATGGAAAATCAAACTGGTACTGGGGCGTAATGAAGTGTAGTCAGATACTGCTACGAAACTAGAAAACAAAATTTGATCGAAGCGTAATAAAAACACAGATTCTATCTGAACTAAAGCACGAAATTTCATTCAAGGGTAACAATAGACATGATAAATTTCCATATCTTATACTACTTGCGTGTGTGTGTGTGTGTGCGTGCGTGGTGCGCGTGCGCGCACCACGCACGCACGCTCACGCAACCGAAGCACACTACTTCACTACATAATGACGCGTGACCGTATTTTAAACGGACAATTAACGACTCAGGTGACCAAAATTCTTGCCTCCGTTAACACAACCCCATTTACCGTTATCTTCTGCAGGCAGATCTGTCGTCATACCACATCTTGAAGCATTCCAAACAATCACAGGACCAATCTGTTTTTAAAATCCAATTCTCATTATTCATTCATCTATGACTAGGAATTCTAAGTGGTCTTTTACGCACAGATTTGTTGCCCAAAGTTTTGTATTCCTTTCTTTTGGCCCCTTTTGTTGAACGCTGCATATATAGGCCGCTAGGCTAAGCAAGAAACATTGCATTCAAAACTTTCTCTTGATTTAACTCAAACAGTTCTTATGATCAAGCGTCTCGCCTCGCCAAATGTCGTCCACCACAAACTCGTCCTTCGCGTTAGGTGAAGAGTAAAGTCTGTGAATCATGTAATATCCTCAACTCTGCTTGCTAAATCCACATAATTTTCTCACCATTTTGTTCTCAGTCACCGTCGATAGATAAATATGGCATCTCCTCGGACGGATGTACTTATGGTAGCACGTTAAACCCGGTCCAAGAGAGTTAAGTGTCCATATTTGAAGCAACGGCGGCTTCCCTTTGGTTTTTGCACGTTTGCGTGGCAGCAAAAGCGCCGTTTGTCGGACGTAACAGAGATGTCGTTTTGGAGTTGAAACCGGATTCCGTTACGGAAAATGTCCGAAGAAACAATTGAGCGCGTCAATCAAACTGGAGTGACGGGTGGTACCTTTTGATGGCTTCATTACCGGAATACTTCAGAAGGCGGAGGGGTAGGGTGGAGATTCATCATGGTCTGTTGGTGGGTGCGTGATGTTTAACCCCTTTATTTGGAATTAGATAATTACTAGTGCAGATCCTGTCATGTGGCGACGTCACTAAACGCAGTCTGCCATGTTGCTGTCTGCAGACGGCAAGGTGCAGTTCCAATGAAAATAAAGTTGGAATGTTGTGGGAGAAAGGGGTTCAGCATGAAGGGATGAAATTTGTAACGACTACAATGGTCTGATAACACCAGCTAGTGGATTTTACAGTCTTGGGTGCTAAGAAATGTCTACTCAGATACACGGTGAGGCCGTATTCGTTAAATATTTTTAAATAGTTAAATATATAGGTTCTTCCGAAACGTCAGTACAGAACTACCACTGAACGCTGCGTAATATCGCAGAAGAGTGCAGATCTCATCTACATCGCCGTCGAAGCCTGAAAACACACGAAGATACGTTAGTCGACCACAGTTACAGAGATTACTTGAGAGACCAAAGAGTAGATGTGAGATAAAGTAGAAGTCAGGTTGGTCCCTGTATAAAGCACAATTTCATCAAAAAGCAAGAAGCAATGAATCAAATTTTCCACGCCTTACAGAGGGTATGGTCGTCTTCATTCAGTAGTGTTAATTTTTTAAAGATAAATCAGTTAACCACAGTTTATTAAAATGTATTCAAAGTAATGTGAAATGCAAGACAAATGTCTGTCATTACTGAGTAACGTTACAATGAAGTTACTCGTACAAACAGCACCCGTCAGGTATCGTCCAGCAAGACTGACGCACTGAAGAACTCGGTTCGTAACATTTCACATTACGCGGACATGACGGATTATATGACATTTCTTTCTTCAGAAATTCTTAGTCTGAGAGTGTGTACGTCTGCTGAACGTGTCTGAAACACTTTTCGTTTCAAACAGCCCCATAAAAATAAATCACAAACCGACAGATCGGGCGAACGCACTGGCCGAGGAATGTGGCCACAGACGGCGTCTTTGGCGAACATCTCTCAGGCGAATGCACGGTGGACAGCCGAACTCAGACCTACGCGTTTTTACTAAATTTCGTCCCCAGCTGAACCTACAGCGAACTTAGTTTCATGCTGTCGCCGGAGCTGCCCGAATACTACGTAAATCAAAATAATGGATGAAGGTTGCCCCATTCTGTGGGGCTCGGCAGTAGAAAATGGCGCGCTGTGGGTTCCGTACGTTGCCAGCACACGCATGTGAACTGCGCTTCGTGTCCGTTTGACTGGAGTGTAACAGTCAGGTGTGCCACGCACTCAGTGTTTGCTGTCACTCGGATTGTACCCCACTGCACAGGCGTTACTGATCATGTGGTAGGTAGCTAACTAACCAACTAACCAACTAACTAACCAACCAACCAACCAACATACTAGCTAACTAGCTAACTAACTAACTAACTAACTAACTAACTAACCAACCAACCAACCAACCAACCAACCAACCAACTAGCTAGCTAACTAACTAATCAACCAACCAACCAACTAGCTAACTAGCTAACTAACTAACTAAATAACTAACTAACTAACTAACTAACTACACGGAGCAGAGACCTTCTTGAGAAGCTAACAGTTTCTCAGCTAGTCAAGAAATTCTCCGCATTTTATGGAACCCGGAGGTTCATTACCGCATTCACAACAGCCCGACACCTGTCCCTATCCTGAGCCAGCTCAGTCCAGTTAATGCCGCATCCCACTTCTTGGAGATCCATTTTAATATTATCCTCCCATCTACGTCTGGGTCTCCCAAGTGGTCGCCTTCCCTCAGGTCTCCTCACCAAAATCCTGTATGCACCTCTCTTTTCCACCATACATGCTACATGCCTTGCCCATCTCATTCTTCTCGATTTGATTACCCTTCAGGAGTAGGGTTGTGAATTTAAATACCACTGCGATCTAACTATCGGCGTGCGGAAGCTAATGTAGGCTGACTGAAAAGAAATCCACCCTTTTATGGGCAAACATATCTTTGTCTCAACGTTCTTACTTCATAAGGAAAGCCAGGCATACTGCACGTGGATACACACGTGCATGTCTGTGTTAACCAGATTGCTGAAACTTTTGGTCCACTATAGAGACTTAAATGGCACCTGGTAAGAACAGCATTCGATTGCAGACCGACTCCACCTTTATGCTTTATAATTTCGTACCATCAATTTCAGCACCATGGCTATCGTCTAAACGTCTGTGACGTAAGCGAGACAAGTTCCAGTTAACGTATGATACTTATGTAATGTGATTATATATATCGTAACCGTATAATACAGTTCTTGTTAAAATGTTTTGTTTGTAAATGACATGGCGGCCCCAGCAAATCTATAGGCAGCTGTCCGTTTGTGTCTATCAGCAATGGATTGTCGAACTACACCATGTGTGTTGCCTCAAATAACACAGAGACAATTGAAGAAAAAAATTGCATGTTTTGAGAACAAAGGAACGTACTAAAGGTGAAATAACTAATAGTAAAGAGGTTTGGGATGTCAGGTAAATGGAAACGACTGCAGTACTGGAGAGGCTGATCGAGTTTCTAGGTATTCGGTAAAGGGATCAAACGTGTACGGGCCTGGAGAGACCCTTAACGCTTCCAGGAGGTTGAGGCTGCCAGAAATTCTAGATAGTCGTCAGATGAAGGTCATAAGGTCAGGCCTGGGCCGTGCCATGGCTCAGGCTGTTAGTCGCCGGCCTGCCACCGTTGGATGCACGAGTTCGATCCCGGGTCAGTACATGTGGGATTTGTGGCGGACAAAGTGGCACTGGGACAGGTTTTCCCCTGTCAGTATCATTCCACCGGTGCTCCATTACTAGGAAAAGTACAAAAAGTAATAATAATCATCATCTTCATCACAGGGTTGCACAAGAAGCCTCAAGGCTGCGGTGCGTCCGTAGCGTCTGCTGCGGGGCCCTGCACCACTAAAAAAAACAGTACACAAATGGGGTTTGTACAAGTAGCAGGTAACCGTGCTTAAAGCAGGTTTTAGATGTTAGGTTCAGCTAACTGCTTGGTGTATTCTCTTTATCATTTTGATCTCATTCACCTTCTTTCTGTCTCTTTCTTTCGTATTTCCTTCGTTTAAATTCTTTTTTCTCGTAGTTTTTCTCAGGCACTCAAACCTATACGTTACTAACTAGCTAGCTAGCTAGCTAACTAACTAACTAACTAACTAACTAACTAACTAACTAACTAACTAAGTACATGGAGCAGAGGCCTTGTTGAGAAGCTAACAGTTTCTCACCTAGTCAATAAATTTCCCACATTTTATGGAACCCGGAAGTTCATTACGGCCTTCACAAGAGCCCGCCACCCGTCCCTATCCTGAGGCAGCTGAATCCAGTCCATGCCCCTTTCCCACGTCTTGAAGATCTATTTTAATATTGTCCTCCCATCTACGCCTGGGTCTCCCAAGTGGTCGCCTTCCCTCACGTCTAACTAACTAACTAACTAACTAACTAACTAACTAACTAACTAACTAACTCCATGGAGCAGAGGCCTTCTGGAGAAGCTAACAGTTTCTCAGCTATTCAAGAAATTCCCCTTATTATATGGAACCCGGAGGTTCATTACCGCATTCACAAGAGCCCGCCACCTGTCCCTATCCCTTTATGTTACTAGCGTGATATTTTACGTGACTGAACCCCGTTTAACTCAGTCTTGTGTCAGCACAT
>BLKM01012010.1:262352-264852 GCA_013340265.1 Coptotermes formosanus
CTCCTCCTTCTCATCCTTCTGCTTCTTCTTCTGCTTCTTTTTCTGCTTCGTCTTCTCTGCTTCTTCTTCTGCTTCTTCGTCTTCTGCTTCTTCTTCTTCATCTTCTGTTGCGTCTTCTTCTTCTTCTCCTCCGCCTCCTTCTTCTTCTTCACAAGTTCCCACAACAGTACGGGTTTCACTGACAAAGCACTGCCTTTTCCCTCACCTGCCAAAACTTTCCGACTGTACGGCACGCGTTAAGCATTACTGCTTTCTGCACTAGACTATACAGGGCGTGGCGGGCACTGCGCAATTTTACAACTTCCGTTAGTTTTTTTTTTAGATAATGTCCGTTGTGGGTAATACTAACGGTACTACGTGTATAGCCCGCTTGCGGTTGCAATTTTGTTAGATTTTCTTTCAGGTCTGTGTATGATTATTATTATCATTATCATTGTCATTGAGGATAATATTAAAATGAATCTTCAAGAAGTGGGATGGGGCATTGACTGGATTGAGCTTGCTCAGGATATGGATAGGTAGCGGGCGCTTGTAAATGTGGTAGAAAACCTTCGGGTTCCATAAAATGCGGGAAATTTCTTGACTAGCTGAGAAACTGTTAGCTTCTCAAGAAGGACTCTGCTCCATGGAGTTATTATTATTATTATTATTATTATTATTATTATTATTATTATTATATTCTCGCAATGTCAGAAACCCCTCTCTGTTCACCGCTACGTGTACAAACTCTGCGACAGCGCGATGTGTAACGGCTGCAAACCGCTTGTGCAAAGACATCGATATCTTTAGGAAGCCCGTTACTTCTTTAAAACAATTTTTGTGCTGAAACTGAACATTTCTCACATTTCTTACATGAACTTATTTGTATTTCTTCAGAGTGTAGGGGTTTTGCCCCAGTAATTTTACATATCTCTTCCTGAAATATTGAATTCTTTTGATTGCCTGTTTTTTGTTTGTCTGTCTGTCTGTTTGTTTGTTTTATTTGTTTGTTTAGTGTTTGTGCATTTGTGCTATTTTTGTAGTTGTGTTTCTTTTTTCGTGCTGGCTTTATAATAGGCATTTTTGCTGTTAAGCTTGCACGTTAATAAATACCGATTTATTATTATTATTATTATTATTATTATTATTATTTCCTTCTCTTACACTGTGTAGATCGCGGTATGAGTCTTTCCGAAGCGGTTACAAATGTGGTCACCAATTATTATTGGATAATGGGAAATTTTCCCGAGATTGTGTCACGTTGCCTGCACTGATTTTGTTTCGATGTTGTTGGTAATGCCTTATTTCACGTTTATAAATTTTATACCCTTCTGCAGGGTCTACGGTATGGTATCATTTCCTGAGACGTCTGTTTTGTCGTCTCTTTCGTGTGCCATTGTTGTTTAATGTAATTTGACAGAGATCTGCATCTCTTTATACACCATTTCAATATTTTAGTTGTTACGGACAGCTGTACCAGTTACATATACAATTACCTTGTGTTGTGGGGTAACGCGGCATCATTTATGTCGTGCTGTGCTTCTTAAACCGGAAATAACCGTGTTTGTGATACATTCTGTTGGAAGCTGGAAACGGTTTTCAATTGTAGTCGTACTGGAAAGTCGTTAGCGATGTTAAGTTATCAGTTCTGTATTTTCTCAGATCAGTGTACAGGGAGGAAATAAATCAGCCCCAACTGTGCCCCCACGCGCCCCGTATCTGAAAACTAGAAGCTCATCACGGAAATGTAAGGAGGCAATTGTTTAACAGTTTTACCATATGTTGGGGGGGGGGAGTTTGTTGTGTTATTCATTAGACTCCAGTGGTGAATTGAATACCTGCGTGCATCAGTGGCACATGTTTTCGTATTCTCTTCGGTTATAATCCAAATTCATGCCTTCCACAGATATTTTCTTTTTTGGATTGGATTATATTTTATGCCAACATAGTCACATTTATTTATAGTGTCTTCCAGAACATTTTGATCTTCAACATCGCGGCGGAGGCCTCTAATCACTGATTAGCAAACCAAACCGGAAGAAACGACGTTACGGCTAGGATGTTTGTAATTTATTCTATCCTAGTTTTGAAATTTAGGAAACACTTTTTTTTTGCAACAGTATGTCAGTGTTTTGCATACAATAAACGTGCGACGTGCCGAACGGTACGTGTCAGTACGCCTAGTCAGCGTGATGTGTTGCGTAGAACTGCGTCATCTGCTGAAAGAAGTCACGTGTCTACAAATGCAACAAAAGGAACGTCATGGGGCTCAACCCATCATTATGTAAATACAATGCTCTGACTTATGGCTGAAGCAAGATGTTTTTTAGGGAAAATTAAAAATGTGCAGTTGGTAGGCCCTTAGAGTACAGAGGCATAACACCATAAATTTTAGAAATACGGTCTAACTCATTTATAACGTTATGAAGGGAACTGAATATTCTGTGTCGTTATAAACGAGTGGGCGATCCCAGTGGCCGCGCGGTCTAAGGCGTAGGTCTGCGGCCGAGCGCTTTCTGGG
>BLKM01012010.1:269852-291300 GCA_013340265.1 Coptotermes formosanus
TGCGAAACAGGACACTGATCACTGACGATATGTGGCAATTAAATAACGAGAAAGTTTCGAGCGCAAGCAATTTTTAAGTGATACTGTAATTTCCATCGGAACCTACCACCACGCCCTATGAGTCTTTCAGCCCCCGAAGCATTGCCTGACAGTGCTTTAAGTAACTCTACTCTTTTTTCCTTTCACCTCATGTAACAAATTAATCTTACTCACAGTTTTATTCGGTTTCATAACAGATGTAACATTTCCAATGTGTTTGTTGTTTTGTCAAGTGTGATTGCACCAAGTTAAACAAGATTAGCAGTTTTTTATGTTATTAATTTCCGTGCATATGATCAATATAGCAAAACAAATCCAACTTATGCACAATATTATTGTTTATTTATTTATCTTTTTTGAACAAAAAAGATAATAATATTGTGCACAAGTTTGATCTGTTTTGCTATATTATTTTTATTTATTTATCTTTTTTGCACAAAAAAGATAAATAGTAAATAATATTGTGCATAAGTTGGATATTTTTGCTATATTATTTTTACTTATTTATCTTTTTTGAATAAAAAGATAAATAATAAACAATAATATTGTGCACAAGTTGGATCTGTCTTGCTATATAAGTGTTTATCTTTTTTAAACAAAAGAGATAAGTAATAAGCAATAATATTTTGCGTAAGTTGGATCTGTTTTGCTATATTATTTTTATTTATTTATCTTTTTTGAACAAAAAAGATAAATAATAAACGATAATATTGTGCATAAGTTGGATCTCTTTTGCTAAATTGCTATAAGACTAACAATGTACGTTCTCTGTTCAACCTTGTATGTGGTATGGGAACTTCTGGCAAAATTTGTTTTTCATCCGCCACAACACGAAGGACTTTCAATTATATGTGTAATTTTGCCTGCGTATTTTTGTATATATCATTTGAAATAAAAATATACTGATAATAATAGGAAAAATGTATAAACAATACAATTCACAACCCAGGCTAGGGTGTCGTTATTTTTAGCACATATTTACAAAATGAATAAATAACGTGATATATGTCTCCATAAATAAACAGCTCATAAGTTTTAAAAATTTCTTGGGCACTCTATCTTAGCTTTGCCAAGGAAAGGGTTAAGGACTTGTTCCTATTTTAATTGTTTCCGTGGGCAACATAACACTATGTAGTGAGCAACATTTTGCCCGTGAGCTACACGTTGAGTGGGCCTATTATAGCCAAACATTGTGGTGCGTTCGCGTAACATTTATACCCCCTCTGTTATCGTAACTGCCTGATACCGTTTCAGTTGAAGAGAGCATTTTTGTGGCGATTTAATATTGCCGGTTACAGTAAAACATACTTTAGGTGTTCATGTAAAGGGCCCGAGATTTTTGCCCGTTTATAACCAAATTTGAATTTTCTCGGCAGATTTTTATAGGAACCCCCATTATAAAATTTCACTGAAATCCGTCCGGTGGGAACAGCGCTGGTACATGCGGACGGACGGACGGACATGACGAAGCCCGATTTTCGCGACTATGCGAATTCCCATGAAACTGTTTATGAACGAATTTTATTACTCGACTGTGTAAAAGTAACGGAGCGTGGTTTGGTACTCGACTAGTATTTTCGTAATACATAAACTGTTTCGTTTTTTTTTAATCAGGATTTCTTTTAAAGGATATTTTAGAATCAATAGACGCGTTCCATAATAATTGCTAACACGTATGTTAACCTTTAAAAGCCTAGCGGTAACTTTACATACCACCAGGTTTAACATTAAAAAATTCTGCGTGGTGCCCACATTGCGTTTATGTGTTTTGTACGGATCTCAGAACAAACAGCAACTTTTGCCTTATAAAACATTAAGAGATTGGTTTTTATAACCGAAGTGGATTGTTTACAGCGCGGTACGTACTGAGTCCTTATATAAAACAGATACGTTTCGTCTTTAAAGGGCTAATTCATAAGTTGAGACACGTGCACCGTTTTTGCATTTATCTGTTGCGGCACCCCTGTGTCTCCCTCCCAACGAAGCAATGCAATGCAAGGCAGGTGCCAGAAAGTGTCTTTATACTGCAGCACACCAAATTATAGCATTCCACCCCCACACAATGACTTCTTCCTCCCAACCCCTGCCCTCTCCACTAAATATAAGCACGCGTCCCATGTTCTAATCACGCTAATTAATCACAGAATAACAAAAGCGGACCGTCAGCCGGTGAATGCTCTTGTGTTTGCATATACATGACTTCCAGCTGTGTTGTGCAAGAGTGGATCATGTGGAGTACTGCAGTATACGTTTAAAACAATGCCTCACATTTGCAGAAAAAACGTGACAGTGAGTTACGTGTAAGCCCGGACTTATAACTTAAGAAATGCTCGTATAATTTTGGTTAGGAAGTCTCAAATGAATAGGCCAATTTGCATATTCTGGGGCAGGTGGGAGTATATTACTAAATAGAATTTATGTGTACGTGTGAATTGAAATGAGCTAATCCAGGGTAAGACTAACCAGTGAGCTTCTCTGTCCACGATGGCGCGTATTTGGGTACGAGAAAGTATTTCGTAACTATTTCGAAGGAACAAATGATCCAAAAGAATAGTTACGAGGAGGAGAATGGATAAATTTGGTACTGAAAATGGAGTATGTTATTATAGCTGATGTGCAGCAAGCGGGCGTAAACGTGATACACATGAGTCGACAGTGTGAAACGGAGGCAAGAGAGAAGGAGACAATTCCGAAAACAAAATGGAACTGAAAGCTGAAGGAAGCCCTTGAAGCTGTGGCATGGACGAAGTTGGAATGAGGGAATGAAAGGGTAGGTGAAGACTTGGGGCTAAAAGTGAGGGACTGGAGGAGAGACAAGACAACAGGCGGACAGGACGTAACGGGGGCTGTGATATCGGGTATCAGTGATGGCGCGTGTATCGGGTGTGATATGGGAGGTCTGTAGAATCTACTAAACGTTGACTGACTGATCGACTGACCGACCGACTGAGTGACTGATTAACCTACTGATAGACTGACTGATTAACCTACTGATAGACTGACTGACCGATTGTATGATCGACCGACTGACTGGCCGACCGATCGTCCTACCGACAGACTTACTGACTGACCAACTGACCGATCGACCGACCGACCGACTGACTGACCAACTGACCGACCCATTGACACTAGCTGACCGAATGTCTGAATGGCCGACCCACCGACTGACTGACTGACTGACCGACCGACCGATTGACTGGCCGACCAACCAACCAACTGACTGACTGACTGACTGACTGACTGACTGGCTGGCTGGCTGACTGACTGACTGACAAGCTGACCGACTGACTGGCTGGCTGACTGGCCGACCAACCAACGAATCAACTGACTGACTGACTGGCTGACTGACTGACTGACTAACTGACCGACTGACTACGTATAGCAGAATCCTTCCTCAGATTCTGATAGTTCCTCAGCCAATCAAGATATTCCCCATATTTTGACAACCACGTACGAGACCGCGCCATGTCACAACCCAGCTGACTATTATCCAAACTTTCGCCGTGTTTTGTGCTGCAGATCTCGTATTTGGAAACGCACGGGGCACAGGGGTGCCCGTTGGTAGAGCCTTGTCCCTCCTGAGTCCTGCTGGGCCGTGCGTTACGCGGTTGCAGGGCGCGCCTCTGTGGACAGAACCCGCACCGTATCTGAACAAACCTGCAGGAAAGTCCGCGTGCCTAGACCAAACTCGAGTCGGGCTGTGTCCCTTGTACCCCTTGAAGAGCGCTGGTTACTATAGGCACCACCTGTCTTGACTTTCAGGAAATCCGCACTTTATCCGCACAGTGTGTATGTGTTGCCTGTGAATCACGGGTTAACTTTTAAAGCCTAGCGGTAACTTTACATACGACCAGGTTTAACATTAAAAAATTCTACGTGGTGCCCACATTGCGTTTATGTGTTTTGTACGGATCTCAGAACAAACAGCAACTTTTGCCTTATAAAACATTAAGAGACTGGTTTTTATAACCGAAGTGTGGAGTGTTTACAGCGCGGTACGGACTGAGTCCTTGTGTAAAACAGATAAACTTGTCTTTAAAGGGTTAAACCAACTTTTATCCGTGTTAAGTGGGTCCCTGCCACCATGGCATGGTGCGTCCTCAGGTAGCGGATGTAGGAACGGCCTCCAGTTATTAAGGGTAGCTGCGAATACATTGAGTAAGCAGTCGCGGACAGCCGACAAGGGGTGGTCCTCCAGCTTGGGGGTTGGGCGAGGTGCTAACAACTGACCGTAAAAAATTATGATGTTACCAAACATACAGACAAGCCTTGGACCTGGACCGATTCTTTGGTACGACCACTTCGGAGATCCACGCGTAGATGGGAGGATAATATTAAAATGGATCTTCAAGGAGTGGGATGGGGCATAGACCGGATTAAGCTGCCTCAGGATAGGGACAGGTGGCGGGGTGTTGTGAATGCGGTAATGAACCTTCGAGTTCCATAAAATGCGGGTAATTTCTTGACTAGCTGAGAAACTGTTAGCTTCTCAAGAAAGCCTCTGCTCCATGGAGTTGGTTAGTTTTATTGCCATAGGTCACTCTTTCTTGCAGTTAGCGAGCGGTCGTTCCGTTTGGGCGACGCGAACGGCTAATGACGGCAATGATGAGGATCAGAGTGCACACGCGCCATGATACATATCGAGTGTCGCATCACGGTACGCGCGTGTACCCTCCCCTCGCAGTCGTGTTTATCATTTTACACTCTGCACCACTAAAAGTAAACACCGTCCTATAGTCTGATGTCCTAACCACTGCTTCGCCAATTTAGGGTTCTTAAAGAAGCGTATCTGTTTTATATAAGGACTCAGTGCGTACCGCGCTGTAAACACTCTCCACTTCGGTTATAAAAACCAATCTCTTGATGTTTTATAAGGCAAAAGTTGCTGTTTGTTCTGAGATCCGTACAAAACACATAAACGCAATGTGGGCACCACGTAGAATTTTTTAATGTTAAACGTGGTGGTACGTAAAGTTACCGCTAGGCTTCAAAGAGTTAATCGCGCTCGAAATATTGCGAAAGGTGACTATTACTTCGTCGTGCCTGTCCCTTCGTCCGCACGCAACAACTCGGCTACCATTAAACTTATTTTAATGAAATTTGACATTGGGTTATTTTTCGAAAATCTGTCAATGAAATACAAGTTTCATTAAAATCTTACAAGAATAACGGATACTTTACATGATGGTCTGTGCACATTTATGACAATATCTCGCTGAAATCTTCTTATAATAAGAAAATTTTTAGATAAAATTTGTAGAGAAAATCAAAACACACGTTTTATGTTCAGTAACTTTTTCCCTAATATCGTTCCGTTTACTAGTAGTCAATACGGAAAAATGTGGTAGAGCCGGACAGGCCACATATGACGATATAATACGGCGCATGCGTTTTGAATGCTGCATAACTAAGGCTAAAAACGCACATTCGGCATATGTAATACTTATTGCCTTCCACCATAAAAACGCTTACGCGAACTCACTTCAATATTATATTAAAAATACATTGCCTCTCTTGTTAATTCCTTGTTGCAACAGGTTCAGGCTCATTTCTAATTGCAGTACGAAGTTTAATTTGACACGAGTGTATAGCTAATAGCAAAGCCACAGGCAGCAGTGGGTCAAGAGTCATGGAGTGTCGGTTTTGAGAGGGGTCATCCAAAGAGCAAGGGTTGAGCAGTCAAGCGCGCAGAACTACTAATACTGTTGTTGTTTGCGCGTCGCGTGCCCCTCATTATAAGCCATGCAGCCCCCCTCAGAGGGGTGAGGCTTCCAAAAGACAAGCTGTTACGTGCTCTTTTGGAGGGGGAGTAGATTGCTTACTTTGAGGTTTACACACCAATCATTGTGTTAATTAGTTGCAGCAACCGCGTTAATTAATTGTCTTGTCGTTAGGGGTAGTTGTTAATTACAGCGACCAGCCTACTTTCTCGACTGACACCGTCTTCATCACTGTGTGGGTCTCAGCACTGTGCCATGAGGATGTGTAGAAGGCAAACAGGAAAACTGCACGGTCGTGGCTGCGTTGCGGGGAAGGCTTTGGAAGACTATATCTCAGCAAGTGAAAATTCTGTGTCTGATTTTTAATCTCAGTGATTTTTCATACGATTTTTAGGCGCTTTCGAAAAATTTTGAAAAGCGACTATTAGCTTCCTCATGTCTGTCTGTCCATCCTTCTGTTCGCATGGAACAATTCGGCTTACACTGGATGGATTTTCATGAAATTTTGGTATTGAATATTTTTCGATAAAAATTCGAGTGTCATTAAAATATCACAAGAATAACAGGTGCTTTCCATGAAGACGTATGTACGTTTATGGTAATATCTCTCTAATTTTTTCTTAGAATGAGAAATGTTTTTGACAGAATGAGAAATGTTTCTGACAGAAGGTTAGAGAAAAAACACACATTTATGCTCAATAATTTTCTTCCAAAAATCGTGCCGTTTATGACATAATGTTGAAAAATATGGTACAGTCAGAGACACCATGAACGCAAACGTTAAATGGCGCGGGAATCTACGAGGGAATTTACCGCAATAAACTTGTGGAAGTAAAATAAAGTTTGTATTTGAATTTACGTATTTTAAAGAAAAAAAAATTTTGACCCTATTTTGTTCACATTGTGTACGCCATATTGCCTCAGTTCTGTCTTAAAAAAATACTTGTTTCATGCCGTCGTGATATCATAGTGTTGTAATGCCTTTTGACATGTTAAGTTTATAATATTCAGTGTTTTCGGCATGTTCCACCAGTTTTAACATTAAGATACTTTGCGTTTTGCCCTCACACTTTATTGTGTGCTGCATACGGTTCTTACAATAAACAGCTGTTCCCGTAAACAGAATTAACCGACTAGTTTTTGTAATGAGTGTCACTTTAAGGTAGCAAGAAGACATTTTCTTGTAATTTACATTAATTTTATTCTTTAAAGATTAAAATTAACCCTGTATAAAGTTATATTTGTGCCCTGAGTTTATTTTAATATCCTTTTAGTATAATAGAAAGAAATAAAAAAGTGATATCTTCCCTCCCTGGACGGGTGGGTTGCCCCGAAACGTTGGTAACTACCAATCTACGCTGAATAACATCCCAGAAGAGCGATGATCTCATTAACACCATGGCGTAAGCATGCAAGCACGCATATAAAGAAACATTAGTGTAGGTGTGAATTGCCTGTAGTTCTGTTTGTTGTTTTGTCGGGTGTGCAGCTTGATTTCTTACATTAACCTTTTAAAGCCTAGCGGTAACTTTACATACGACCAGGTTTAACATTAAAAAATTCTATGTGGTGCCCACATTGCGTTTATGTGTTTTGTACGGATCTCAGAACAAACAGCAACTTTTGCCCTATAAAACATTAAGAGACTGGTTTTTATAACCGAAGTGGAGAGTGTTTACAGCGCGGTACGCACTCAGTCCTTATATATAAAACAGGCCAGTGTCGTCTTTAACCTTTTAAAGCCTAGCGGTAACTTTACGTAGCACCAGGTTTAACATTAAAAAATTCTACGTGGTGCCCACATTGCGTTTATGTGTTTTGTACGGATCTCAGAACAAACAGCAACTTTTGCCTTATAAAACATTAAGAGACTGGTTTTTATAACCGAAGTGGAGAGTGTTTACAGCGCGGTACGCACTGAGTCCTTATATAAAACACATAAGCTTCGTCTTTAAAGGTTTAACAACGTCTGTTTCTACAGGACTAATTTGCTTGATGTTTGTAGCTAATTGTGGGTCTAGAGTGCTGGGGTGAAGTTTTTGTGGCGTGGTCTTTAGGGACGGTTATAGCTTGAACTTTCGAAATACTATAGAACGACTTCTGGCCACAGTTTAGGCCTACAGATAGACTGAGGCCACCATAAACCCGAACATGGCGTTACGTAAGTACTTAAAGATACTCTGTTTCTCGTATATCACGCAGCGGGCAATGCGTAGCACAAGGCCGACTGGTGTTACAAAACTGTCCGCGGGGCTTTTCAGTTTATATAGCCCCGGATAGCACGCAAACAAAATTTTCCCTTATGTCACCCATGCAAAAACAAAGTCCAATTAATACATGAGTATATCTACATATCTGCTAATTTTATATCAGACCAAATGCAGTCAAACCGGGTTATAACGACATTGGTTGATTTGATACCCTGGCTATAACGTTATATTTTCTGTGATCTCAATTAATTCCTCCCTGTTAACCATAATGTTATATTCCTTTGTTAGAACAACACTCGTTTATAACGACACAATATATTCAGTCCTTTTCATGACGTTATAACCGAGTTCAGATGTAGTTTATATATGCGTAACGTCGATATCCATTGTAGAATCACCGGAACCTTATACAGTCAGGGCGGTAATTGTTTTTATTAAGAGTCATGTTGGGCAAAACACATTGGCAAAATTTATTGCACGACAATACAGGTTTCTTTAAACATCGTTTTATGCATCCCAAAGTTAATTCAACAAAGAAGAACACCTGTTGTCCTGTGCACAGTAACCTCTCGCGTTGATATATTTACATTCTCAAAACAGACATCCTGATACTTGAAACAAGTAAGCCATACCAAGGCTAATATGCGCGGAAACATTTAGATATCTACAGTTAAATTTAAAGACAAACGTAGAAATCCATTCGCGGGATCCGATTCATAAGAAATATTTGACACCTACGTCAAAAAAAATTCGTGGATCTAAAGTTATAAAATCGACAACATTTGAAGGTATGCAGTTTTTTGGGCGGAGTACTGACCATATTTTTAGCGATGTTCTTTTAGCAAAATATTTTCTACAATTCCGGCTGCTTTGCGTTATAGACCGTTTGGGAAACTGAATATTTTATGTCGTTATAAACGAGTGTTGTTATAACCGAGGAGTATAATGTTATTGTTAACAGTGAGGAATTAATTGGTACCACAGAACATCTGACGGTATAGGCGAGATTTGGTACAAACCGATGTCGTTATAACCGGGTTCGACTGTGTTTACATCTTACAGGTTTGATGAGACTTGTCTGAAGATGACTGCAATAGCCGAAACATGTAGTAAGTGAGATAACTATACTAAAGATGGACAGCCACTCTATTTTATTCTTACCAACCGAACAGTCGGTGGATGCGAATGACCACACCACCACTGAATCCTCTCCTTAGCCAGTTTTTACCAGATAAGCATTACGTAATAAGTCTTCTTGATGATTTATTTGAATATTATTTTTAAAATTTATCCTTTACTCTTGTTTTACTTTTTCTCCAAGCTCCGAGTTTTAACCTTTTAAAGCCTAGCGGTAACTTTACGTACGACCAGGTTTAACATTAAAAAATTCTACATGGTGCCCACATTGCGTTTATGTGTTTTTACGGATCTCAGAACAAACAGCAACTTTTGCCTTATAAAACATTAAGAGACTGGTTTTTATAACGGAAGTGGAGAGTGTTTACAGCGCGGTACGCACTGAGTCCTTATATAAAACAGATACGCTTCGTCTTTAACCTTTTAAAGCCTAGCGGTAACTTTACGTACCATCAGGTTTAACATTAAAAAATTCTACGTGGTGCCCACATTGCGTTTATGTGTTTTGTACGGATCTCAGAACAAACAGCAACTTTTGCCTTATAAAACATTAAGACATTGGTTTTTATAACCGAAGTGGAGAGTGTTTACAGCGCGGTACGCGCTCAGTCCTTATATAAAACGGATACGCTTCGTCTTTAAGGGGTTAATTTTATTTTTGTTTACACTTTGTAGTGTGCCTGATTTTGCTTATTTATTTCATTACTGCTTACTTGTCTTCAGACGCCGTCAACAGCCACCATTCGCCATTCAGTTGCCCGCTGTTACCTTTCCGTCGATCTTGCCCCCAAACCACTGGCTGTCTTTCCCTGCACAGTCTGCTCTTTTACCTTGTAGCTAGAAGCAGCAGATTTCTCCGAAAGTTTGATACCAAAACTAAAGTACACGGCGTCACATCCCAGAGACAGTAATGTCCGTAGTCACTGCTGTGAAAACCGTAAATTTCTTACAGTTTAACCCTTTGAAGACGAAGCGTGTCTGTTTTATATAAGGACTCAGTGCGTACCGCGTTGTAAACACTCTCCACCTCGGTTATAAAAACCAGTCTCTTAATGTTTTATAAGGCAAAAGTTGCTGTTTGTTCTGAGATCCGTACAAAACACATAAACGCAATGTGGGCAAACGTAGAATTTTTTAATGTTAAACCTGTTGGTACGTAAAGTTACCGCTAGGCTTTAAATGGTTAAAGACGAAGCGTATCTGTTTTATATAAGGACTCAGTGCGTACCGCGCTGTAAACACTCTCCACCTCGGTTATAAAAACCAGTCTGTTAATGTTTTATATGGCAAAAGTTGCTGTTTGTTCTGAGATCCGTACAAAACACATAAACGCAATGTGGGCACCACGTAGAATTTTTTAGTGTTAAACTTGGTGGTACGTAAAGTCCCCGCTAGGCTTTAAAAGGTTAATGGAAGGCAGGCAGTGTACATATGACATAACATTGAGGCGCGTTTGCGTAACCGTTTGCCTTGGAAAAATATAAGTAATACATATTTTGTGTGTGTGTCTGTACGTTATAATTCTTAGACATTGTTGCAACATGCGAAATATCACTGATGTGTATTTGGACTTTTTATATGTAGAGTTCTGGGTTGTTTTTTCCTCACGTATGACTTTGTAGGTATTTGGTTCATTTACAATATTACTTGTACTTAAAATTATAACTCACCTGAACACGAAAGCAGTTTGCTTTTGAAAATACGTGTTTGTATACTCAGTGATGATGGAAAAAATTCAAATACGTATAAATGATGTTTTGCATTTTGAGTGTGTGTATGTATTCTTGCCATAGTTATTCGGCATGTAAAACGCATGCGCCATTGTCATGTGTGGCCTTTCTGGCTATGCCGTGTTATTCCACATTATCTTGTATATGACATTATTTTCGGAAAATGTTACTGAAAATGAAATGTGTTTTGATTTTCCCCACGAATTTGTTAGAAACATTTTTCATTCCAAGAAGAATTCAGCTAGATGCTGTCATACACAGGTGTTCGTGTAAAGTGCCTCGTGTTCTTGTGAAATTTTAATTAAACTTGAATTTTCTCGACAGGTTTTCGAGAACATCTCACATACCAAATTTCATGAAAATCCGTCCAGTGGCAGCCGCGTTGTTGCATGCGGACGGACGGACAGACATACAGGCGGACAGGCAGACAGACGGAAGGACGGACTGACAGACATGATGAAACTAATTGTCGCTTTTCGCAATTTTGTGAACGCGCATTAAAAATTTTTACACGAATTTTTTCCCTTAAGCGTGATATATCACCGGTCCATTCCACCTACCTTGACTTAAACGTGTTTTAGCTAAGTTGCGGGACAGAACCTCCTCGTTGTGTTACTTATTTCTGTTTTTGCCTGTTTCGTCCAATCATTAACCCTTTAAAGACGAAGCGTATCTGTTTTATATAAGGACTCAGTGCGTACCGCGCTGTAAACACTCTCCACTTCGGTTATAAAAACCAGTCTCTTCATGTTTTATAAGGCAAAAGTTGCTGTTTGTTCTGAGATCCGTACAAAACACATAAACGCAATGTGGGCACCACGTAGAATTTTTTAATGTTAAACCTGGTGGTACCTAAAGTTACCGCTAGGCTTTAAAAGGTTAAACGAAAATAGATCAAATTCCTGCACAATGCACTTCTGCAGTAAGAGCTGTCTTTCCACGGACAGGTGTACGGGAAGAAGAGGTTAAGGCGGTTGTCTTGTGCAGCTATAAAATGCAACTGCGTACAGCTTTGTCTGCGGCATAAATTGCACAATGGGTGCCACAAATTCGAGACGCAGTACTACAAGGGCCAGTTCCGATAGACGGTTGGGATACCTTGACCTGCGCAATCAGTTTAACGTATCTCAAATAGAATTGTCACGTCATCTGATGCTGTCGGGACAGGCTGAAAGTGTGGCACTACGAAAAAAATTAACACGATAAGCATTGTACGTATAATGTCACGTTGTGGCGATTTCGCGTGGCCGTTGTTGTAGTGGAAACACAACAGTGTATCCTGTGTGTGTTGTTGTTACTCTTTTTAATGTTTTAGCATCATAGTGTTATGAACTGTGAGTGTGGAATTTATGTGTGTTTTGGGTTTTTATGTCGGATCTTCTGACCGTATAGCTTGATGTGATGTTCTTGTATTCCTTTGTGATGAACCCCCTGAGGATGGCATTGTGTTGTCGAAACATATGTAGGGGCCTTTAAGATACATTATGTACGTATTCTGACAGGGACAGGTGGTGGGCTGTTGTGAATGCGGTAATGAACCTCCGGATTCCATGAAATGAGGGGAATTTCTTGACTAGCTGAGAAACTGTTAGCTTCTCAAGAAGGCCTGTGATCCATGGAGTTAGTTAGTTAGTTAGTTAGTTAGTTACTTGGTTGGTTGGTTGGTTGGTTAGTTAGTTGGTTGGTTGGTTAGTTAGTTAGTTAGGTAGTTAGTTAGTTGGTTGGTTGGTTGGTTAGTTAGTTGGTTGGTTAGTTAGTTAGTTGGTTGGTTAGTTAGTTAGTTAGTTAGTTAGTTAGTTAGTTAGTTAGTTAGTTATGTACGTATTCTATATGGTACAGTTGTTTATGTTGGAGACTGTGATGAGGTGCACGGTGTATATAATACAAAATTTACGATAGAGTCATTTGGTTGTTTTACAGAATTTTTTATGAAGTATTTTCAATGCCAGTGCTTTGCATTTTAATTAGGTTTTTTACAACGTAAAAATACACTTTATTTGCATTTTAAAGCAGGTATTGTTGTGAGGAACTCTTTGTTTCACTACGTAGACATAAAATTTATTTTCGCTGTTTATGTAAATTGTGTTCCCACCCCAAACAGTCCTCCGTCTGCAGTAGAGTATACACGGCCTGAGGTTTTCATAGCGGTGTTGTTGAAGATTCAAGTCTTCTGCGATGTTACGCGCTTTCATCGGTTAAATAATTCCTGAAGTTTCGAAGAAGACTATTTTTTTCATAAACGTCGGGAGTTATTTAGCCAGCGTCACAGTGTAACGTCCCAGAAGACTTGGCTCCTTAACTAGGACTCAATTCGGAAGGCGTGTTTGAGAAACATTTCCCTTATTTTCTTACATAACGTCACAAATTAGCACTTACGTAGGCATGACGTAGGATCCGTGATCACGGACAGCATCTAGTAGCTTACTGCCAACCCTCTAAATCATGAAATTTCCCTGAATTGTACCCAAATATTCAGTTCCTTTTCCACAGTTACAGAGGCAAATCGCTACTAGTGTTTAAGGAAATGATCACTGTTTATTGTCAGAGATACACAAAATCCCAATACTACGTGGGAAAATACGCAGAGTTTATAATGTTAACAGGTGTGCAGTGTGCAGCGTAGTAAACACTGTGATTTAGATGATTTGACTCTAGAGTGAACACCTGAAGGGCAACACTCTTTCAGAGACTTAGGCTTACATGGTAAAGATAAAGGTCACCCTATAACAGGCGCTGAGGGCCCAAGAGGGGGAGTAGAGGTATAGCTCTACCCGTTCGTTTGCCTCGGCACGAGGAAGGGACGGGGTGGCTAGCCCCACGCCCCGGCCGCTTTACCCCGGGGAAAGAGACCCGGTACCCATTGTACCGGAGGCTGGGTTTGGACGGCTGCGGAAAATCTCGCCCCCCCCCCCGCCACCGGGATTCGATCCCCGGACCGTCCAGCCCGTAGCGAGTCGCTATACCGACTGAGCTATCGCGGCCCACGCTTACGTGGGATGAAAGTGTTAAAGTTTGGCTTTGTAGAATGAGGCATGGTGATGTAGGCTCGTTTCGAGTGGCTGTGGGTAATGGCGAGTTGCCAGCCGTTGTGAGCGCGTTCATAACATTTCGATTTGTATAAAAGGCGGGGAATGCTTTCGTCCGCTAGGCTGCGAGGTTGACTGCCGACACGGAATCTGCTGTGTGGCGTCACATCTGTAGCCACTGCCTTCTTCACTGGCTTTATCTTATAAGTACAGGTTATGATTTGAGAATAACGTTATTAAACTTGCTGAAACTGGCTGTGAATTAGAACTGGGCTAATGTGGGATTTTGTTCATTCATTCATTCATTCATTCATTCATTCATTCATTCATTCATTCATTTATTCATTATGTAGTCTGTCTCACGACAGGTCCGTAGGCTCTTCCAAAGCGAGTTCTCCACACAGTGCGATCTAGTGCTTCCTCTTTCAATTTCTAGTATCTTCTATTTTCCTTAAGGTCATCCAGTAGCTGCCTATGTCTTCTTCCTCGTCTTCTCGTCACTTATATCCATCCCTCTATCTTTCCTTCAATCACGTGTTTCAGAAGGCAGTTCCTACGCAAGATGTGACCAATCCAGTTAGACTTCCTTCTTTTTACTGTATGTAGGATATTCCTATCCTCCTCGACTCTAGGTAATGCTTCTTCATTTCTCACACGATCGGTCCAAATGATCTCCTCCAGCCTTCCCCAGCGCCCCATTTCAAAACTTCGAGGTATTTCAGGTCTACTTTCCGAAGTGTCGACGTTTCAGCAGCGTACAATTTTATGTCCCAAACGTAGCACTTTGATTTTGTTCTAACGTTTAGAAAACTTCAGGTCTTATATCACAAAACTTGTTAAAGCTTTAGTGACTTTAAAATTCTCAGTGGAAAGCCTATAAGACGGAAGGGCGGAGGAAATTTTTAGTCTGTCTGTCTGTCTGTCTGTCTGTCTCCATCTATGCATCCATCCATCCAGCCATCCATCCTATCTATCTATCTATCTATCTATCTATCTATCCATCCATCCATCCATCCATCCATCCATCCATCCATCCATCCATCCATCCTATCTATCTATCTATCCATCCATCCATCCATCCATCCATCCATCCATCCATCCATCCATCCTATCTATCTATCTATCTATCTATCTATCTATCTATCTATCCATCCATCCATCCATCCATCCGTCTATCTATCTATCTATCCATCCATCCTATCTATCTATCCATCCATCCATCCATCCATCCATCCATCCGTCTATCTACCTACCTGCCTACCTATTTATTTATTTATTTATTTATGTTAACGACTCACTCAATAACCCAGACTTATCAACACCGAGACGACCGATATGCTAGCCATTGAACCAATACGGGCCTCTTGGTTAACCAACCTGGCACAAAGTCAATTAATCAGTCACTTAACGTGGCTGTTGTTCAGCCAGTCATTCAATTAATTACAGCATACATCTACACCTACTGCAGTGCTGTGGCCTGGTTCCAGTTGCCTCCCGCTGGCATGTGGCTTACAACACCACATACACAAAAACACAGCAAAATCACCCCATTCCACCTCATCTTTCTGGCGCATGCCATCTGGAAGTAAGTCCACCTTTAGCACCCAGACAAAGGACACTGCGCCTGCAGGTGACTGTTGCGTTCGGTGGATCAGTCGGTAGAGTGAATAGCACACGTGAACGACTGTATTTTTGGGTGTAATATTTGAAGTACGTATCTTGTATGTATATTTGTTTGTAGTAAAAGACTCTGCGTACATTTAAGCCCAACAGCCAGACTTTGCACAATTACATAAAATGAATTAATAGCCGGATCGAAAGCTACCCTGTCCTTATCCTGTATCTCTGACAGGATAAATGGCAACTTTACATCTCTGATCACCACGCAGCGAGAATAGATGGAGGCTTGGAGGTATAACTCCATTCATTCTTAATATTAACTCTACGTGGAAGAGACGGCGTACTTTAGAGCTCAAGCAAGATTACACCCGGGTAAAATGCCCCCTGTGCCCTTTGATTTGTGGCCCCCTCAGGCCCCCTTCCGGCCCTTTTTGGATATGATGGGGAATAGCATAATCTGTGCTTATGCACAGAACGGAGCCCTTAGCCACTTGCTGTACCCTTGTCACTGACTTGTCCCTGGTCACCAGTTGGATGGATTTTGATAAAACTTGCTTATCGGGCTGTGGACTAGAAGTTGCCAGGCTGTCACCAATTTTATTTCTATTACTGTAACATAAGCTGTATCAAAATTTTGCTAAAGAACTTTACATCATTCAACCGATCGAGCAGGTTAATTTTTCAAAAACTGATATTTTCTGAAGTAACAAAAAAAAACGAATTTTGTAGAGTCCGAATGTTCAGCACCATATTGACAACAGCCAACGTCTTGTCCTTATTCTGAATCAGACAAATACAGTCTATAATCTCTCATCCTTTCTCTTTAAGAATCATTCTAATATTATCCTTCCATCTCTGTCTGTTTCTTCCAAGCTGTCTTTTTATCCCCAGCCAAAACTCTATGCAATTCTCTTCTGCCTATGCATGCCACATGCCCAACCAATTTCATACTCCTTGATGTGAATACCCGAGTATTTTTTGGGGGGTACGGTTCTTGAAGTTCTTGCTGGGCAATTTTCTCCAGCCTAATGTTACGTACCCCTTGTACTTGCAGACTTCTCCCATTCTCGAAAACCCCTAGCCGTGTTCTTCCCTCAATATAAGAGACTTCATATTCATACCAACAGAAAACAAGCCCAAAGAGCTCAAGGTATAAATACTTCTATGTGCGAAAATCTGCAGGTCATTTATTTATACGACTTTTAGTGCCTAGCCCTTTTATACATAGTGAAAAAGTATACAGAAACCAGAAGAGAATAAATTAGTATATGCAGCGTCGTATATGACCTTCTATGTTGATGTGTGACATTGTAATTGTGTCTGAAATATAGTGATTTAACCTTTTAAAGCCTAGCGGTAATTTTACGTACCACCAGGATTAACATTAAAAAATTCTACGTGGTTCCCACACTGCGTTTATGTGTTTTGTACGGATCTCAGAACAAACAGCAACTTTTGCCTTATAAAACATTAAGAGACTGCTTTTTATAACCGAAGTGGAGAGTGTTTACAGCGCGGTACGTACTGAGTCCTTATATAAAACAGATACGCTTCGTCTTTAAACGGTTAATTTTTGTATAACCTATTTCTGAAATTTTATTTAGGCCTATGCTAAATGGAATTATAGGACGTGCTTCACATGAGGAACCATGTTAGCCATGAAAACCCACTGTGTATGGGGTTTGGCGGGCTGCATTGTGATACATCTGTACCGAAATTCCACCGAAGTTTGGGTAAGCTTTTGGCAACAGTGCATTGCATACCAGAAGTCACAGTTCTGTCACATCGGCGCCATGAGAAAGTGAACTCTCACTTAATTTTCACCATAATTGAAAGAAAGCAAAGATAAGTCTGGTGAAAACATTCCGTGAGGACGGATGCGGATGTGGGAGTAAAGTTCCACTCATTCTTGAAATACATAATCGCAGTCCTTCCCTCTTCTACGTACTCCCAGTAGGTGTCGAGGCTGTTTATTTTCACTTGATCACACTCAGACACGCACCACAGTCGGTAGGACTCCTCTGGAGGAGGGATCGGCCCGTCGCAGAGACCTCTACCTGACAACACAAACACTGTACAAGAGAAAAAAAAATCCATGCCCCCGGTGGGATTCGAACCCACGATCCCAGCAAGCGCTCGGTCGCAGACCTACGCCTTAGACCGCGCGGCCACTGGGTCATTCTTGAAATACCAATGTAACTGTAGCGTATCATTGCTGATTTACAAAACAAAAATACTTAAAATGCATTTTAGATGTGTTGACAGTCCTGCCTAAAAACAGTCATGGCGGTAGGTGTGTTGTACAGTAAAGTTTGTTTTCACTAGCTCTTTATATAGAGTTACAGGCTTAAAATTTTTTGCCGCGGCCCGCTGAGTATTTTGGTTAGGGCGCATTGTGTTTTCTATCCACGGTTTTGGACACCTCTGGCTTAAATAAGTAATTACAGTGAGTTGAATGAGGAATGTGTAATATCGGTCTGTGACGAGGTCAAAGGTCGAGCTGTAGTATAATTCGCCTGAAAGGAATAAGGAAGACGATGGAAAACCTGATGACCGGTATTCAAACCGTGGATATTTCAAATGCAGCGAGACGTCACACGCTGAGACGCTGGTCATTACCTTCGTCGTGTTCCGTTATCTTGCGAGGCAAATTATGGACAGTGACGGATGCAATTTTCTTTATTGCTGATTAAATGGAAGGATTTACACTATGCCCATTGATGGACATAGGACTCTGCAGCCTCCCGGCGCTATCAGATATTTTGCTTTTCACTGTAAACGTTTCAGTAACCGCGACATAAAGATTCACAAGCTGTGTTCACGATTCAAACGTTTTCGACGAATTTCACATCAGAAACTGCAGTTGAAATATTCACTTTGTTGTAGAAAACTGGCAGAAAGTTTTATCAGTTCAGTCCCATTGGGTTATGAGGCCAATCCCAATGGATTATCAGTTCAGTCCCTCGATAGTCAGTTCGTTCCCATTGGATTATCAGTTCATTTCCACTGGGTTATCAGGTCAGTCCCATTGGAATATCAGTTGAATCCCTGGATTATTAGTTCATTCCCATTGGATTGTCAGTTCAGTCCCGAGGATTATCAGCTCAGTCCCGTGGATTATCCTTTCAGTCCCGTGGATTACCAGTTCAGTCCCGTGCATTATCAGTTCAGTCCCGTGGATTATAAGTTCAGTCCCACTGGATTATCAGTTCAGTCCCGTGGATTATCAGTTCAGTCCCACTGGATTATCAGTTCAGTCCCGTGGATTATCAGTTCAGTCTCATTTGATTATCAGTTCAGTCCCACTGGATTATCAATTCAGTCCCGTGGATTATCAGTTCAGTCCCGTGGATTATCAGTCTCATTTGATTATCAGTTCAGTCCCACTGGATTATCAGTTCAGTCCCGTGGATTATCAGTTCAGTCCCACTGGATTATCAGTTCAGTCCCGTGGATTATCAGTTCAGTCTCATTTGATTATCAGTTCAGTCCCGTTGATTATCAGGTCAGGCCCAAGAGATTATCTCATTCTCCAGAACTGTCAGTATTAATTCTCGTACCCAGTCAGCCGTTACGGTACTCTGTGTAGAAGAAATTTGCCATTTCCAGTTATTAACGATTTATAATGTAATTACATTATTTCTGTGGGCAAAAAGCAGTACTTTGGTGCACCTCTTAGCGGCCTCTTCCCGTACTCCCTTTTGGTTTTAGGTCTGGAAGTAGCAGACTCTGACGCATGTCGTGGTTCTTCTCAGCACACCCAGAAAATGTTATGATAGTGCCTTACGGTAGTCCGTACCTGCAGCCTTTCTTATCTTCTCAGTTTGTACCCGTAATTCGCAGATATTCTGTCGTTAGATGCCGTACGGGGCAGTGTTCTGAACCGTCATTACATGAACGAAGAAGCAATGCAAAAGGATGAGTTGAGTGAAGCGATGATCAGCATGTTCATGGTAACTGACTGTACGGTGGATGCGTTTATTTTGTGCACAGTGTCTGTGTGACGTGTAAACGTGCTCTCCTCAATATTGTAGTTAATAAATCTTATCCGAAATAAGTTATGTTGCTATTTAATCAACATTTAACGAGTTAAGTAACAAATCAACAGCATTTTGTAATGTCTGTAACTGGTTAGCCATGTAAGAATTTACATGGCATAAAATGGGATGTGTTCCTATTTTTAGTCACTAGGCCTATGTTTAGTCGCTAGGCCTATGTTATCACTATGCATATGTTTAGTCACTAGTCGTATATTTAGTCACTAGGCCTATGTTTAGTCACTAGGCATATGTTGCACTAGTCCTGTGTTTAGTCACTACGCCTGTCTTCAGTCACTAGGCCTATGTTTAGTCACTACGCCTATGTTAGTCACTAGGCATATTTTTAGTCGCTAAGCCTAAGTTTAGTCACTAGGCATATGTTGTCACTACGCCTGTGTTCAGTCACTAGTCCTATGTTTAGTCACTACGCCTGTGTTCAGTCACTAGGCATATGTTTAGTCGCTAGGCCTATGTTTATATTTTTGGAAGCTACTTTTTGACTTCGGTAACAAATGTAAAAAGATGTTAATTGAGGCCATAGACTAAGGTAATGTACCTAACCCAATGGAGCAGGGCCCTTATTAAAAATCCAACAATAATTCAGGTACTAAATTTATCCCTCTTTTACGGAACCTCGGTGTGTACTAGCCGAGATCGCAACGGTCAGCGTTTGCAGCCTGGGGCGGATGATTTCAATTCCACGCTTCTATATCCAGGCCTCTATATCCTGTCTATTTTATAATTACCCTCCCAGGCAGGCCAAAATACTTTTTGTGGTACCTTTTTGTCAGGGTTTCCGACAAAAGTGCTGTTCATATCTTTCTATTCGTCATGCATCCCACATTATTTGTCTGTCATTCTTCATTTGGTCGTCCAAATAATATGACGGTAAGCTCAAGTTGACGTCTTCCTCTTATCGGTCTGTAAAGCTGACAGGAAGTTCTGGTAATATTTGTACGAAATATCTGGTAAACGGTCCATGAGTAGAAAACATACAGACAGACAGACAGACAGACCTGTGGTTATGGCGGCTGTGTCTGTGTGTTTCCCTTAATTGTCACCCAAAAAGCTAACCACTAAAGTGTGCGATATCGGTTTTTCTTTTGTTTTTCATGATGTTTGTGGATTGAGTTGTTGCGATATTTATTTTTAACCTTTTAAAGCCTAGCGGTAACTTTACGTACCACCAGGTTTAACATTAAAAAATTCTACGTGGTGCCCACATTGCGTTTATGTGTTTTGTACGGATCTGGGAACAAACAGCAACTTTTGCCTTATAAAACATTAAGAGACTGGTTTTTATAACCGAAGTGGAGAGTGTTTACAGCGCGGTACGCACTGAGTCCTTATATGAAACATATACGCTTCGTCTTTAAAGGGTTAAGAGAGACAAAATATTATAAAACTGTGTGTTTAAGTTTATAATTTGATTATTTATGGAGTGTCACTAGGGCTGTGAGTACGTGATGTTTGATTTGGAAGGGGCATTTGGGAAATTATAACCGCACAGTGAATTCTGTTTCAAAAATCACTCCAGAAACCAAAGAATAGAACGGAGTGAAATATTACAATGTGAGTTAAAGAATGGCGGTGTATGTAGCACGTATGGGGGGAAAGAGAGGTGCATACATGATTTTGGTGGGGAGACCTGAGGGAAGGCGACCATTTGGGAGACCCAGGCGTAGATGGGAGGATAATATTAAAATGGATCTTCAAGACGTGGCATGCGGGCATGGATTGTATTGACCTGGCTCAGGATAGGGAAAGGTGGCGGGCTCTTGTGAATGCGGTAATGAACCTTCGAGTTCCATAAAATGCGGGGAATTTCTTGACTAGCTGAGAAACTGTTAGCTTCTCAAGAAGGCCGCTGCTCCATGGAGTTAGTTAGTTAGTTAGTTAGTTAGTTAGTTAGTTAGTTAGTTAGTT
>BLKM01012010.1:291309-330540 GCA_013340265.1 Coptotermes formosanus
AGTTAGTTAGTTAGTTAGTTAGTTAGTTAGTTAGTTAGTTAGTTAGTTGGTTGTTTGGTTGGTTGGTTAGTTAGTGAGTTAGTTAGTTAGTTAGTTAGTTAGTTAGTTAGTTAGTTAGTTAGTTAGTTAGTTAGTTAGTTAGTTAGTTAGTTAGTTAGTTAGAGTTAAAGAATGGCCCAACCTTATGAAATAGGTACTTAATTCTGGATTTTCCCATAAGAAAGAAATTTCTTCGCCAATTTTATTACGAAAGTGTTTCTGGAGAAACTCATGCACTGTGGCTGTATAAGCAAGGTGATTTAATTCATTCTTTCTTCTATCGATTTATGGATTTTTAGTAAGCTAATAAGTAAGTTAGTACGAAAATATCACGTAAAAATTGATCAGTAAATTGTGAAATAACTACAAAGGGAATGTCGCTTTTACAATTTATTGAAAGTGTTTTCTTAAAATCTTAGGGGCAAACAATTTCTTTTCTATCGGAGCTCCTTTTCGTTGTGTCGGCTGCCACATTTTTCTCTCATTTCTGGCATGCCGTATTTCTATACAATCGTACAGCCTTATACTGCAGTGTAACCTCTGTTATACGCGAGCTATATGTGTTCAGTCCTTTTAAACTCGTTTCTTGTTCTGATTAAGAAGGAATTTCACCAACAATTTCTCGTCGGCCTCCTCTTATTGAAAAAAATAAATTGTTTCACAGGAGAAAAAGGAAGTTCAGAAACAAGTGAGTGTAGATAAACTCGTACCAGATCACACCCAAACAGTCTGTATTAGGCAGACAAAAAAAAGGGGTTTTAGAATACAAAAGGAGCCACCAGTTTCTGAGAGCCTATAAAGAAGAAAGCAATATCGCATGGTAACGCAAAGCAATTACGTGAAAACTCCATAACTGTAATGAAGTCTCGTATGTTAGTAAAGTGCTTCTTTTTAGTTCTTTGATGAGAACCGACAAGCGCCGAATATTTTAGGAATCCTGGTCAGGTTCGGAAACAATGTTGTTTGTCTACTGTGCCTGCTCATTTCAGGCAATGTTTACCTGCTGTGATGGTTTCAGTCTGTGGCGAGCATCCTCTCTGCAGAAGTAAATGCCACGGATCATCCTTCACTTGCAGGGGATTTGGTAGGAAATACCGTGTAGGGTACAACCCAAAGATTAACGCAGTCCTTACCTCTTCTACCTACTTACACAGTAAGTGTCGAGGTTGTTTATTTTCACTTGATCACACTCAGACACGGTACAATCGGTAGGACTCGTCTGGATGAGGGATCGGCCCGTCGCAGAGACCTCTACCTGACAACACAAACACTGTAGAAGAGAAAAAAATCCATGCCCCCGGTGGGATTCGAACCCACGATCCCAACAAGCGCTTGGCCACAGACCTACGCCTTAGACCGCGTGGCCACTGGGATCAGCGGGGCTGAATTATCCGGATAGCTTGTTTTGTACAGTGTGGACTGAACTGAGGTGGTTCAGGGCGTTCTATTTTACTGACACGTGAGTGAACATTTGTTTTCTTTTGTTTAAGGTTGCGTGCCAACAGGAAGGCTTTGGCAGTAAGGTAAGGTAACCTGATTCTTGCTTAAGTTTCTATTACTTAACGCGAGATTATTCATCTTCAGTGTATATATTTAAGATGTGCTTATGAAACCTACTTTTTATATGATCGTAGTCCTTCCAGCTATTTCGTATAACCGAATGTCCTTATGGGCTGTTTATTTGCATATTAGAAAAAAAAAGAAATCTGTTGTACACTTCGTACACTAATTTTCCAACCCCTTTTCTAATGAAGCGTTGCTGTTTTACACTTCATACACTAAGTACCCAACCCCTTTTCTAATGAAGCGTTGCTGTTTTACACTTAATACACTAATTACCCAACCCCTTTTCTAATCAAGCGTTGCTATTTTACACTTAATACACTAATTACCCAACCCCTTTTCTAATGAAGCTTTGCTATTTTACACTTCATACACTAATTACCCAACCCCTTTTCTAATCAAACGTTGCTGTTTTACACTTAATACACTAATTACCCAACTCCTTTTCTAATGAAGCGCTGCTGTTTTAAACTTCATACACTAATCTTCCAACCCCTTTTCGAATCAAGCGTTGCAAATTCCAGAGGTGCGATTGGAATAACCTTAAATATCCACATAGCACGGGGACCATGAATGACAGTTCCGTTACTGTAGAGTGCTCTGCGATGGGAGTGTCTGAGTATAACCTCCAAATAGGTCTGTGTTACTTTTCACTAAGGTGTTGTTTACTCACCGCTTATGATTGGCTCTTTTCCTCTGAGCCTATTTAAAGTGTACATTTCAAATTTATTTTAAACGCGATTAGAGAATGCTCAGTTTCGGCATAAATTTTATATAAATTAGGTATAATATTAGACAAGTTTGAACCCAAAATAAAATTGTCCAGCAATCTGTGTTCGGAACCCCCATGTCAAATGTAATTGAACTGTTCAATTGTTCAGAAGGTAAAAATACAATTCTATATTTCTGATAACGTGAATTTTCGGTGCTCAAATCGCACAATATTCAGTCCGGCAGTGCTGTCCCATCAATCTGCACGTACAGAATTAATCTCCAGTACACATTGTACCCGGGATCCACTACAAGAATTGCCTGCATTTAATTTGTAATGTTTATGTAATATTTATGTATTTGAGTTGCACATACATTCCTTTGGATGTGCCAGCTAACCAGGGCTTTGGAGTCGGTACGCAAAAGCTCCGACTCCCACTCCTCGATTTTTAAAACTTCCGACTCCGACTCCTCAATTTTTAAAGCCTCCGACTCCGACTCCCCAATTTTTAAAACTTCGACACCGACTTCTTCATAAAAGCTCAATATGCATTAATAACGGTAAATCAATAAGACATTTCATCGCCACCGTGTGAATCATCAGGCTACTGTTTAGACTTGTAACCTATATTTAAGTATAAGTCTAACGGTTACTGTAGCTATCAGGGCTCTGGATTTGGAGTATCTAGTTAAGATTTTAGACTGAGGTCGGAGTCGGAGTCCGTACATTTTTACGGACCCCGACTCCACCTAAAATTCCTTCCGACTCCGACTCCACCTAAAAATTCCTTCCGACTCCAACTCCACCTAAAATTCCTTCCAACTCCGAATCCACCTAAAATTCCTTCCGACTCCGACTCCACCTAAAATTCCTTCCGACTCCGCCTAAAATTCCTTCCGACTCTGATTCCGACTCCACCTAAAATTCCTTCCGACTCTGACTCCGACTCCACCTAAAATTCCTTCCGACTCCGACACCACAGCCCTGCTGCTAACACCAAATTTTGCCAGTACACATCCACAGTAGTAATAATGATTACACATTAAGTACGCTGTTTATTACATTTACACAGGTTCTTGTCCATGCGAGTTATGTATAACCTATGGATCCTACGTACTGTCAAGTTCTTCCCCTTCCCCCAGTCTCAAAACTTCTTTCTTCACCCGGTCTTCGTATTTACATCTTATCTTGTAAGTGAGGTCACGTAAATTTTGATATGAGGCCATTTGCTCCTCAGGCACTCCTGCCCCCACCTCTGTTTCAGAACATTTCAACAATAGGTCGGATTCGCTCTCTTCCCCTGCACACAGAAGGCATCTGCCTGTCTTCATGCCCCCTCGCGCCTTTTACATTCCAGATTCCCAGTCGGAACCGTGCAATTCCAGTTATTTCTCTCACAGAGCAGCAGGACGCAGCAGCAATATTACAAATCCTAATACACAGATAGCGTTCTGTTCGCTATCATTTTGGCTAGCCACCTCTGTCTTTGGTTATCCGCGTATCTCAGTTTGATGCGACACGCTACATTTAATTGCTTATCTTTGTATACATTTTATATCTTTTTAACCTTTTAAAGCCTAGCGGTAACTTTACGTACCACCAGGTTTAACATTAAAAAATTCTACGTGGTGCCCACATTGCGTTTATGTGTTTTGTACGTATCTCAGAACAAACAGCAACTTTTGCCTTATAAAACATTAAGAGACTGGTTTTTATAACCGAAGTGGAGAGTGTTTACAGCGCGGTACGCACTGAGTCCTTATATAAAACAGATACACTTCGTCTTTAAAGGGTTAATATGTACAGTATATACAGTCTTTGTTTTGTTTTTGTAAAATCTTAATTTCATACGAATCCCTGATGATGATCACATGAGAGATCTAAACATGTTTTATTGATTTACAAGATATTATAATATAGGATGTCTTAAAACAAGACGTAGATTTTTCTTGTACTGAATATTGTATAATTTGTAAAAATTCAACTGACCCGCGCCCCGTCTCCAGCTTATGCAGCGTCTGCAAAGCGTACAGTCTCGTATTTATCACTAGTCAGTAGTCGCCAAATATTATGCGGTAATCAAATCGAGAAGAACGAGATGGGTGGGGCATGTAGCCCGTATGGGGGAAAGAGAGGTGCATACAGGACTTTGGTAGGGAGACCTGAGGGAATGCGACCACTTTGGAGACCCAGGCGTAGATGGAAGGTTAATATTAAAATGGATTTTCAAGAAGTTGGATGGGACATGACTGGATTGAGCTGGCTCAGGATAGGGACAGGTGGCGGACTGTTGTGAATGCGGTAATGAACCTTCGGGTTCCATAAAATGCGGGTAATTTCTTGACTAGCTGAGAAACTGTTAGCTTCTCAAGAAAACCTCTGCTCCCTGTAGTTAGTTAGTTAGTTAGTTAGTTAGTTAGTTAGTTAGTTAGTTAGTTAGTTAGTTAGTTAGTTAGTTAGTTAGTTAGTTAGTTAGTTAGTTAGTTAGTTAGCTAGTTAGTTAGTTATTTAGTTGTGAGTCTGACTCTCATCTTTTGCCTTCCTCCGAAGAGAAGTGTTTTGCGAACCACAGTTTGATAACCACTGACGGCACATAATGACCTGTTTGCCGTAGCACGGTTTATGTGCCGTATCGACAACGTACCCTTTACATGCAGCAATTTAAACATTCCAGTCGCGGCAGTGGTGTGTTATTAGATGCAATGTTTGTGCGTTTCTAAATCATACGGCTTATTTTATGGACAGGTTCAAAAGTGCCTCTTCCATATATACCCTGAAATATTATTGGTTTAATTTCATGTGAATGAGTCCAATCACCTAACAGCTCTTTTACTGCTAAGCTGCTGGGTCCTTCGCACTGCCAACTGAAGCTTCCTGCATTTACCTTTAAAAGGTGACGTAATTCCAGAGAAGAAACGTTTATCGGTATAGCTTGGATATGACAGTGATGTGCTATTTGTTTAGCTATTCGTTCATTCCTGCCGGTCTCTCACACTGAGGGAGGAACAAAGACTGAGGGTGTTCGAGAATAGGGTGCTGAGGAGGATATTTGGGCCTAAGAGGGACGAGGCGACAGGGGAGTGGAGAAGACTACATAACGAGGAACTTAATGACCTGTACTCATCACCAAATATTATTCGGGTAATCAAATCGAGAAGAATGAGATGGGCGGGGCATGTAGCACGTATGGGGGGAAAAGAGAGGTGTATACAGGATTTTTGTGGGGAGACCTGAGGGAAGGCGACCACTTGGGAGACCCATGCGTAGATGGGAGTATAATATTAAAATGGATCTTCAAGAAGTTGAATGGACCATGGACTGGATTGAGCTGGCTCAGTATAGGGACAGGTGGCGTACTGTTGTGGTTGCGGTAATGAACCTCCGGGTTCCATAAAATGTGGGTAATTTCTTGACTAGCTGAGAAACTGTTAGCTTCTCAAGAAAACTTCTGCTCCATGGAGTTAGTTAGTTAGTTAGTTAGTTAGTTAGTTAGTTCATTCCCGCAGTCTGGCTTGCGACAGGTCCACAGCCTCTTCCAAAGCGAGTTCTCCACACAGTGCGATCTAGTGCTTCCTCTTTCAAGTTCCAGTATCCTTCCATTTCCTTAAGTTCACCCAGTAACTGGAGGCCGGGATAGCTCAGTGACCATAGTGACTCGCTAGGGGCTGGACGGTCCGGGGATCGAATCCCGGTGGGGTCGAGATTTTCCTCACCCTTCCAGACCGCCCCTGGGGCCCACCTAGCCTTCTCTACAATGGGTACCGGAACTCTTCCGGGGGTAAAGCGGCCGGATCGTAGATTTAGTCACCCACACGCTTTGGTGTTTACACAAGTGCGTGCCGCAAGTGAACCAGACACCGTGGGGCCGTCGGATGTTAATTGTTGGTGTTTTATAGTTTAACCGTCACCCCTGATTACGGTACCGTGTTTTACCGAAACATGTTTGGTTTATAAGTGAACTTCTACAGACAAAGTTCGTGTGCACGTGTTGGTCTGTTGTTTTGCTGTTCTAGCGAATACGTGCTCGGTATGGATAACGTAAAAATTCGTGTGGTTCATATCCGAACTACTGAATTTTGAATTGTATTGGTGGTCATTATTTATTTCTGTGTGCCACAGATTATCCGTAGTGATAATTTTAGTTTTTTTTCCAAATGTGTGCCATTAACCTTTGTTATCATTGGCTAGTCTGAATTACTCCTGCACTATTTGGTGGGAGAGACTGAGGATAAGAAGGATTAACCCGAGTTAGTTAATTTCTTTGTTTGCTGCATAGATTTTAGTTAACTTATCTGTTACTTTCGTAGGTTCTTCATTAATTAAAATTTTAAATTAATTAGTTTGCCAGCGTGTTAATTTCTTTGGTAACCTCGCAGTCTTTTGCATTATTTCACTACGCTCTAAATTTGTTAGTTTCCGGTACGTTATTAGTTTATTGCGTCAGTACAGTTTATATAAACCATGATGACGATTCTAGGAATGTACCCCACCCTCCTGTAGAACGTCTAGTCTGTTCAACATTTGTTATCACATTTTTGACATATTTTTCCGAATTTAATGTTCTTGTGGCTCAAATATTTCAATACAAGACATCTAAAGCATCCGGTGGATATGCGGAGGAATTTATAAACCCGAGAATATAGCTGCTATTTAACCCTTTAAAGACGAAGCGTATCTGTTTTATATAAGGACTCAGTGCGTACCGCGCTGTAAACACTCTCCACTTCGGTTATAAAAACCAGTCTCTTAATGTTTTATAAGGCAAAAGTTGCTGTTTGTTCTGAGATCCGTACAAAACACATAAACGCAATGTGGGCACCACGTAGAATTTTTTAATGTTAAACCTGGTGGTACGTAAAGATACCGCTAGGCTTTAAAAGGTTAATGGTACAGTACAATTTGTTCTTCACAGTATTTGAGTGATTAAATCGAGCAAGAATCAACAGGCCAGAGTATATTTATTAGAAGCACAAGAGAGGCAACAAATGGCTACAGAATTTGGTTCAAAACGTTAGGAATGTGGGTCATATGGGAGGTCAAAATGTAAATTGGAGAATAAAATTGGAGTGGGCTAGAGGAACTGGCTATGAAGCTGCAGGCTTCGTCGTAAAGGTGAAAGTCGGGATTTTATTATTGGAGTGCAGTAGCTTCGCGTTCACAGAAAAGGAGAAATGTTTTTTTTCATTTTTGAATAAATGCCGTGCGATGTAGGAAAATAATAAACCATTTATGTTCTGTTTATTTTAGTAAAATTAAACCAACAATGCACAATATTTTGTATTATATTTACTTAGCTTATTTTATTATTTTTCCCCGACATGTTTCGGCATCTATATTGCCAATTTCAAGGTTATTCTCTTTAATTACGTAAAAATTTCTTTCGCATGCAGTAACACGTGAGTCTTAAAAAGTCCAAAAATTTGAAAGTTAAAGATTAAAATAAGTTTTATGTAATTAAACTAATGTAATTATGTAATTAAATTAATTATGTACGAACTGAGTCCTTATATAAAACAGATACGCGTCGTCTTTATAGGGTTAATATATACAGACCTATGTAGGTTTTATCTCATTTCGATGTTTTGTTTTTGGAGATGCGTATTGGTATTTGTTTCTTTGTTTTTTCTTCCGCCTGTGTTCAAGTATCAATTTTATATTGGTTACGTTCTTTGCATTTTTATTCAATATGGCCGCCCTAATTGGCTGCCTAATGCTGATGTACGTCCGTAATGGTCTCTACTGTATTCTTCGTGTAACTTTGACATGTTCTTGTGCCTCTCTGTACTGAACAAATCGATTAACCCTTTAAAGCCTAGCGGTAACTTTACGTACCACCAGGTTTAACATTAAAAAATTCTACGTGGTGCCCACATTGCGTTTATGTGTTTTGTACGGATCTCAGAACAAACAGCAACTTTTGCCTTATAAAACATTAAGAGACTGGTTTTTATAACCGAAGTGGACAGTGTTTACAGCGCGGTACGCACTGAGTCCTTATATAAAACAGATACGCTTCGTCTTTAACGGTGATATACTTTTGTCCTGATTTGTACTGCTCTTCTGACCGTTGAGTATTGGTACTGTCTTGTGTCTGTCTGTTCTGATTGCATTGTGTGTTGTTGCTTAACGCTTGTATCAGTCTGTACTGTTGTTTTCATGTAATGCTGTTATAATTTAGTGCGTGCCTGTACTGATTATCTTATTGATAGGTGATATACTCTTGTGTCGATCTGCAACGGTGCTAACTGCTATGCTTACGGTGGGCGTGTCAGAGAGTTGAACAAGCGTTGTACTCAAGAGTTATTATTAGGATATAACAGCAAACAACCACTGCACTGCATCGATAGATTGATCAGAATCTGTGTTGTTTGTACAACACACGGAGTGCCGTCTGCACGGAGAAGCTGTTTCACGGTGTGGGAGGGAAGGGAATAATTAGAACTGGCCATTTCGGAGACCTAGTAATAGATGGGAGAAGAATACTTAAAATATTTTAGAGAAATTTACTCTAAACGCGAAGAAAATACAGAAAGTTAACGATGGAATTTTATTTTGAACACTGCTAATTCCGTGCAGGGTCGTGATGCTAATTGCTGTATTGTAACAAACTAAACGCGCTGTTTCACAGTTTGAACTGATTTTCACTTCATTCTCTGAAGATGACGTGGTGAAGCGTCGAAACATGTCGGAGAGAAGGGAAAATCAGTTGAAACAGAGAAATAGTGCGTTTAGTTGTTTAACATATAGTAAAAAAGGTAAAGCAGTCCCATTACAGGCCTGGACAGCCCCACAGGGTTCCAGGAGGTTGAGGCTCCCAGATTTCTAGACAGTCGGCACATGAAGGTGGTAAGGTTGTAAGCCCTACGCATCGGCCGCCTTTACCCCCCAAAAATATTCCTGGTACTCATTTCTGTTAGAGGCTGAGTCGACCCCAGGGCCATAGTGGGTCCGACAGGATTATGCCAATGAAAAATTCCAATGACACCATCGGGAATCGAACCCGCGACCTTCCGGTTTGTAGCACAGTGCCTCAACCAACTGCGCCACCGCGCAGTTAAGTTTCTTAGTTCTGTTAAGGCAGTTTAGAGAACAGTGATAGCTCAGTTGGTGTAGTGACTGGATACCTGGTTGGACAACTGAAGAATTGGGGGTTCACTTCCCGGCAGGGACACAAATTTGTGTCATTTCAAGAGCGTTCGCTTTCGTGCTTGGGCGGTTCTGTTTGAAGGATATAATCATGGTGTGATTAAAGCTACGATCCCGGAGAAACTGGCGGAAAACCACGAGAAAATTGAGAACTTTTGATGTCGCGACTGTGATTATATATATAAATCTTAAGAAT
Source organism: Coptotermes formosanus (assembly GCA_013340265.1). Lineage (NCBI taxonomy): Eukaryota > Metazoa > Arthropoda > Insecta > Blattodea > Rhinotermitidae > Coptotermes > Coptotermes formosanus. The sequence continues at coordinate 300,966 of BLKM01012010.1, forward strand.
ACAAACAGAAGGGTTACCGCGTGAACCAACATCCTGCCATCGGATTGGTATTACTTATTATGGGATGAATGGAATAATGACGTCTTTGCAGACATGAAGTTTATTGTGGGAGGAGCAACAGACATGTTGATGTTTTCACACGTAATATCACCACCACCACTAAATCACAGCAAGCACAGGCACAGAAGCGATTACCTGGTCGTCATCCCCTTGACCGTTGTCTTCGACTGCGTGAAGAAGTTAGGTGCTGTTCAAACCACGTGATCTGCAGCCAGTAGCTCCTCTGGCTGTCGGCTGCAAGAAAAGTGGTAGAGGATGGAGAATCAGCAGCAGCCGTGTCTTGAGATATGCCTCTGTAGTCAGTTGGCTTGCAGAAGTTCTTTGGTGCAGACTTGCTGACCGCGGCAGCAAACAAGACGCACTCCACACCACGTGTCTCGGCACATGGAACGTTATTTTATGATCAGTCCGTGTTGTGTTCAGAGCGTTGACAGTCGCTTATTCCATGAACTGCATTCTGTGATGCATATAAGGACATTTTCACTTAAATATTAATCAATCAGTGTCAGTTATTGATAGATGTGTTAAGGAAACGTTGACTAAAGCAGTTGGTATGTTTGAAAGATTGCGTTAGACAGATTATAATGTGCTCCAGAATGGAATTAATCTCAGTTAAAATGCCGGTAATATGTGTACATTCGTGCATTTACCTCTACGCAATCCTTACAAGTTCTAGGTACAAACTTCATACACAAAAAATGCATTCAGTTTAGTGAAAAAGTGCATTAAGTTTAAATTAAAGATAACGTTACGTCGTTGTGAAAACTCAATATTTTTGACGCGTAATTTAAAAACTAATAAGTAAAACAGATATTATTGCTGATAATACATACTGTGTCCACAATACACCAGTGTTATAAGACATTATATTGTTGGTGAAGCTTACAAATAACGTGCGTCTTATAGTTACATCTTAAACGTGAAGCCAGCATTACGAATACAGTTTAACGGGTGTTTAGTGTGAACAAGTGTTTTCGATACCAGACCCGTGTTTAACATACAGTTTCTGATCTCTGATTAATGTTGTCACCTGACTTCAAGAGGAAGTTACTGTCTGCTGTCACCAGGCTGCTGTGACAATGATGACGTCATATCTTCGTCACCCCCAGCACCGTGTTTCGCCGGCGTTGGCACTGTCGCGATCATCCGACAGTTCCTGTGACGGTTACCACAGCCCCGTATCTAGTCCGGACAGTATATATGCTCCATCATTCCCATCCACTCCAAGTCCAAGAACCATCAACAATCCAGTTATTCCATGCGACAAACAGGCTTACATCAGCAACCACCACCCTCTTAGATACACCGACCATAACCTCAAAGCCAGTACCGGCCATGCGCAAGACCAGTACCACCACCACCACCACCACCACCATTTCCGTCAAGACGACGAAAATTTCTGGCACTACAATGAGAATTATTTTGAGAATGACGGAGGCTACAGTAAAAATATTCTCGACGAAAATTCTTTGACGCCGGAGGGGCTGAACGGGGCACCAGTCCAGGAGATGCATTCGTATCATTACCCGATGATACAGCAAGAATTCTGCGGCAGTGACAGCAGTAGAGACAGTCCTGTGATGTCTTCATGCAAGAGAGTTAGAGTGAATTTTCATCAGCAAGGGGACAGGAGAGGAATAACCGCTGGACATAAGGTGAGGTCCGTAGCACAACAGAGTTCGTCTGCAGGTGTGGAGGTGATGAAGAAGAGACGCTTAGCAGCAAATGCAAGAGAAAGACGTCGGATGAACAGTCTAAATGACGCTTTCGATCGTTTAAGGGACGTCGTTCCATCTTTGGGTAACGACAGGAAACTATCCAAGTTTGAGACTCTCCAAATGGCACAGACATATATAGCAGCGTTATATGAACTTTTGCAGAGAGACTAACATCACCACTATGTCAGTAACTTCAGAGAAATTTGAAATACGAGTAAACTGCTACCTAACGAACTAGAAGATATTGTTGTTTAACAAAAAATTCTTCTTTTAAGTTATGCATTACTCCAGTGTTCTGAAATAACTGATATTTAATTTCAGTATTTTGACTTTTTAGTTCAAATTGTGACAATGAGCAATTTATATGCGTTAGTAACCGCGCGTTAATTTAGCAATTAAGGCTGACCCGAAGCCATTGCGTCACATGGGGGCATTATTGTTTATATTTGTAATGTATGTAGAATAGATTAGGTTTGTTTGAGATTTCCAACCTCACAAAAAATGTACCTCAGTAATAAATCTTCTTTGGTTGTGTAATATTTAGTATTAGGATTGAAAATCTGGGATAGGCGTGGGGAAACCCCCGGTTTGTGGTCACATGTGTTCCTCGCGATTTCCTTAGTAGCTCCGCGATGCAACTGTTTGAACTGTTCTTATACAGAGAATTGTTTGAATGTCACGGCTGTGAGTCCTTCGAAGTGTGTGTGTGTGGGGGGGGGGGGAACAGTTAATGTATCTAATTACACCACAGATGAACTTTAAACAAAAGTGAGAATTTTTTTTTGTCTACATTCAGTATATGCATTTAGCTGGGCTGATCTTTTCTGATTCATAGGCTACTATACAACAGTGGCTGTTCGGAGTGCCCGAAACGAATTCTCTCGCATTGTACAGTACAAATGACAGCCTGTATATTGTACCATTACAAATATGTGTTTATTTTAAGTTGTGGAAACTAATAATTCAGGTACTGTAGACCCGTATGGACGGACTTCTCATGTACGAATATTGGAAATAACAGACGAAGTGTGTTTCTTCCGAAATTGTGGTCGGCAATGGGAATACGTGAAATATTTAAGAGTACCGACACAGGCTTTTGTCCTTAACCTTTTAAAGCCTAGCGGTAACTTTACGTACCACCAGGTTTAACATTAAAAAATTCTACGTGGTGCCCACATTGCGTTTATGTGTTTTGTACGGATCTCAGAACAAACAGCAACTTTTGCCTTAGAAAACATTAAGAGACTGGTTTTTATAACCGAAGTGGAGAGTGTTTACAGCGCGGTACGCACTGAGTCCTTATATAAAACAGATACGCTTCGTCTATAAAGGGTTAATAAACATTTATGTACATTCACTACAGGGGTAATTATATTTGTGTATTATGTGTAAGCATTAGTGTTATTTATCCTCTTCTTTTAATTTTAAGGTAAGATATCAAGTTGACTTATAGATCTCAAGTGTATATTTTATTGGTTTCTACAGTCGGACCCAACAAGTCGTTTGACACATGTTTTCACTTGGCAACTACTGTCGGCTCATAAAACAGACATCATTAGGTCATAACAAAAACTGTAAGCTGGAAAACTGTACGTGTGTATGCTGTGCGTAGGAAACCTCAGCTTACAGTTTTTATTACGGTCTGATTACGGCTGTTTTATGAGCCGAAACTAGTTGCCAATAAAACGTGTGCTGAACGGCGTGTTGGGTCCGATTGCAGAATCAAATAAAATGTATACTTAATATACAGTTCTGTTTTAACGACTTTTTAGGCTTTATATACACGTAATTCGGAATTACCGGACAATCGGCTTTGCCGGACCACCCACTCCCCCTGTTAGTCCGTTCATAATAGGGTCTACAATGTATTTTAAAAGAATAAAATTCATAATCAATTACGCGGAGCATTTGCAAACGAAACTCCATGGACTTAGAAGCGTAATAAATTTTATTTGTCAGACACAGTCTCTTCCAGTGACTGGAAGTTTGTAACAAGGATGTACTTCGCTTTCTGAGAAAGGCAAAGACCGACGTTAATACTCTGGCCACTGCCTTATCTGTCTACCTATCACACCAAAAACCCATCACATAAATACGGAGGGAAACAGCAATAATGTCCAACATAATCAGCAGTTGGTTTTAAAACAGTTGACTGCGCCTGCCTGTTGACACTTTGTCAGTCGAATCAAATTGCTAAACGCTGTACCGCCTGTAACGGTTAGACCAGCGGTGCCCAACCTTCTATATGTGTGACCCTGAAGTAGCAAATGATATGTGACACGCGACTGTACCATGTAAACGGGCATTAGTCAGTGATATTTACTGTAAATATACTAATACTAGAGTCTTTTTTGAACACTACGTAACATTGCCATTTATTTAAAAAATATTAAATTTATAATATTACTTGTCAAGTACTTTATTTTTTGGGACAACATTAAATAAACAAAACATGCAAGAAATAAATATTTATTTAAATAACACGTACATGTGCTGGTTAGACAAATCCTTTGCTTCGAAACAAGAAGTTTTAGAGATAGTGAACATATGCCCTGGTATGTTTAAAACTAATGAAGACGGTTTCAGTAATTATATTTTCTCGGTAATTATATTTTAATTTAGATAAAATTTTGATTTTTTTATAATTATCCATTTCTGTATAAAACGCTGTCACCACCCTGCGTCAGAGACCCCGCAACCATGATATGGGTCGCGACGTGGGGTGGGGAACCACTGGTTTAGACGAATTTAGAATTACCGAGGAGGAAGGGCCCTTAGCGTATTTCGCTTTGCTGGAATTCGCTTGGGCAATGAAGAAAAAAATATCGTGTCTCCGGATGGGATGCGAGACAAGCAACTCGAGAATTCAAGTTAGTAGAGAACGTACTTGTCAATACAAGCGACGTATTTAGTGTGATATTTGAATAACGTGCCTTACGAATTTAGATACAGACTTATACGGGCGTGTTATGTAGATGTAAAATGACCCCTACTTCCAAGCACCGTACTGTAAAGACGTATGGGGGGCGTGAATACGAATCTCCACTCATTCTAAACCTCCGTATTTTATTGAGGCGTGACGATTGCTGCATGTGACATTAACATTTAATTTACCCTGTTACGGACTGGATAGCAGACGGTCTGGCCGTGACGGTAAACTGGAAAGTGGTTCGCCCTAACGAGGATCGAGCCGCGGTCATCTAAATAGTAGTCCGTAACTGTATTTCATGATGGTAGAATTACGCACTTTTGTACTGTTTCATATGTGAATGTATTGTTATAATTTTGTGAATGTATTGTTATAATTTTGTACGTTTTCATCATCACCTGCGTGCAACAATGCATGTATTGTCCAGTTCTCAGTGAGTTTTTGAGATTGTTTCAATATGTAGTATAGATTTACACATGACGTGCAGCTGCTGCTGTTGTTCATTATTTCTATCTGCAAATATACCATATTTTCATAATTAAACCTGTATTTTTATTTTGTGAAATTATTATTTTTGTGCGAGGTTAAATGAATGATTCAATTAAGAATATTTTACACGCGTAGGAATTTTTCAAGGTATGATTGTGGAGATATGCAGTTTATGTCACAAAGGTGAGATATATCAATTTTGTTTCATTTTAGGATATCAAGTTATCCTAAACAACAACACTTTTTCTTTAGTATGATAAAAATACACGTCAAGCAAAATAATGGCATAAATATACTTATGGATGTCATTGTAGCTAAATGTTTTTGTAATGACAGCGTTGTTTTGCTGCAGGCCTTTTAAGAGAAGTTTGTTTAAATTTGTTGATATGAAAAGAAGATCGATGAAAGTTATTAATGCGAGTATTCCAAATCTCTTCATCATTTGTCAAGAATTCCGAGAATGGATTTAGCACTTTAGTATGAACTTTTTCGTTTAATAATGATATATTTGATGCGAGACACGGATTATATTTAAATACACACAAAAAAACATCGTTACTTCTTGCAAAAAAGTCTTTGTACTGAAAATTGCAAAACATGCAACTTAGACCAGTATTATTGTAGTCTCGCGCATCTTGACAACAGGATGATTAATAGTCTTTGTGCAAAGCTTCTCAAACGTTTTCGCTTGCGTAAAAATAAATGAAATTTAACAATTACAATGTACCACCAATATTTTTTTTTGTATTTAAATAAAAATCTAAAATTTGAAAGACTACCTGACAGAGGAGATGAGTTATATAATGTTGGCAGCAATGCTATGTGTTAGCAAATGTATGTGGCTTAGGTATTGTTATTTTTTTTCAATTTTTTTTATTCGCCTTTATATTTCGATTTTTTTTATTAAGGGCGCTTACCAGTAAACAGTCGGTCTACCAGGTGTGATACTTATACCACATTTTGAGAAAGCATTGCTTCGCAGAAGAACGCCATAGAAAACAATAATTCACGTCACATTTTCTACCTAACTCATGTTCTTTCTTTAACAAAGACTTATAAACGTATTCCAGTATAAATTTTGGAATCATCGTCCTGTTTTGTATACAATCGACTACATTCAGTCTATGTCACAGTAAACACAACAATTTTCACACGCAATGTTTATTTTCTCTACAACATGTTTCGGCCGCGTACGCCTGCCATCATCACGTCGAACTGACAAGATCTTAAAAAGGAAACATGTGTTGAGATGGATGCCTCTCCTTTACCGGTAAAAAAATAGAAAATTTATAATTACCTATTAACCCTATAATAAATAATATTAATATAAATATTAGAGTGTCTTTTGTATATTTAATTATAAAAGGGGCCCTCATCTTAACATGTCCACATTTTTCTTTTTATGATCTTGTAACTTATACCTGATGATGATGATGATGATGATGATGGCCAGCGTTCGCGACCGAAACATGTAGAGATAATAAACGGTACATGTGAAAAGTGTTGTGTTTATTCTGACAAAAAAATTTATATAGTCTTCAATATCAATTTATAAATACATTTTTCATTATGAACAGTAAAATATATTTTCATGTATTTGCCAAAAAAAGTACAATATAAATGGATAGCAACTCTTTGTTATTTAGCTTCTACATGTTTCGTCCTCAACAGCCAATCGCCATTGCTCGTTGTCTCCCAGCAACGTACTCAGATACGTGTATCCCTATTGGTCAGGAAAAAGGTTGGATATGTGTTGTATGAGAAGGTTACTGTGCGGCTGCACACTTCTGAATGGCATTGAAACTTACGAGACGCATTTTCAATCATACGTTATCCTACCGTCTTGAAACTAAATCGATTAATCCTATTTAAGCGATTTTTTTTTTGTTTACCGGGACCAAGTTTTCACTTTCTGATGGGGAGGATCCATGTCCGTGAGCCCATCCCGAGGGTGACAGGACCTTTGATGCTGCTTTAGGATTCCTCTAATCTTTCCGGGTGGATCCTGGTCCGTGCGGTTTCTCCTGAGGATCATATGACCTCTCCTGCTGCTTCAGGAATCCTCTCGTCTTTGCGAAAGAATCATGGTCGACGGGTTTATTCCGATGTTTATTGATTTTTGTCCGCTGCTTCAAGATTCCACTTACATCGGAGGAGGGTCCTCGTCCATGGGTTCCCCCAGAGAATGATAAGGATCCCACTAACGTCGGAGGAGGGTCCTCGTCCATGGGTTCCCCCAGAGAATTATAAGGATCCCACTAACGTCGGAGGAGGGTCCTCGTCCATGGGTTCCTCCAGAGAATGGTAAGGATCCCACTAACGTCGGAGGAGGGTCCTCGTCCATGGGTTCCTCCAGAGAATTATAAGGATTCCACTAACGTCGGAGGAGGGTCCTCGTCCATGGGTTCCTCCAGAGAATGATAAGGATTCCACTTAAAGTGGGGGAGGGTCCTCGTCCATGGGTTCCTCCAGAGAATAAGGATTCCACTAACGTCGGAGGAGGGTCCTCGTCCATGGGGTCCTCCAGAGAATGATAAGGGTTCCACTAACCTCGAAGGAGGGTCCTCGTCCATGGGGTCCTCCAGAGAATGATAAGGGTTCCACTAACGTCGGAGGAGGGTCCTCGTCCATGGGGTCCTCCTGAGAATGATAAGGATTCCACTAACGTCGGAGGAGGGTCCTCGTCCATGGGTTCCTCCCGAGGATGGCAGCGAGTCTGCTTCTGTTTCAGGATTTGCCTAATCTCTGAGGTATTCTACTGGCTCACGGATTCTGTCACAGGTTTAGAGGGTCTTGCGGTTGCTTTAGGATGCCCCTTATCATAGGGGGAGGATCCTGGTCCATACGTTCCTCCCGCGGATGGCAGAAACTTGGCTGTTGCCTCCGGATTTCAAGAAATATCATCACCGACACCAGAAGTACTTGATATTGTACTGGGTTCTGCGCCAGCCAGTGCAGCCTACACCTTTACTCGTACATGCCTACCCTCGTACCTCAGCTTAATGTTCTTCAGAATAGGCAACGACAAGTGGATTACGGAAGCGCAAAAATTTGATGGTTCTTAGAAGACAAGGAAAAACTAATTTTCTTATTCATGACAGAAATATCGTGGATATTATTTGTACCATTTGCCGTGGCGCAGTTGGTTGAGGCACTACGCTACAAACCGGCAGGTCGCGGGTTCGATTCCCGATGGTGTCAGTGGAGTTTTTTTTTTCATTCGCATAATCCTTTCGGTCGCAATATGGCCCTGGGGTCGACTCAGCCTCTAACAGAAATGAGTACCAGGAATATTTCCTGGGAGGTAAAGGCGGTCGGTGCATATGGCTGACAACCTGCCACCTTCTAGAAATCTGGGAGCCTCGACCTCCTGGAACCCTCAGGGCCTGTCCAGACCTGTAGTGGGACTGCTTTACCTTTGCCTTTTACCTGTCCTTTGTTAAGTGTCCAGTGTACAAATGTTATGCGACAAGAGTTTTCAATTGGAAAAGAAACAAAAATTTTACTTGGAGTACATGTATTGTACATATTCTTTATTTGCGATTTTCTTTACCTCATTTGGCTTGGTACTAATTTATTTATTCCAGATACTTTCTCTTAAGATTTATTTACTGTAGAGTTCACACAACAAGAGTCAGAACCTGTTTTTATCTAATTAAACTTTTAAAGCCTAGCGGTAACTTTACATACCGCCAGGTTTAACATTAAAAAATTCTACGTGGTGCCCACTTTGCGTTTATGTGTTTTGTACGGATCTCAGAACAAACAGCAACTTTTGCCTTATAAAACATCAAGAGATTGGTTTTTATAACCGAAGTGGAGAGTGTTTACAGCGCGGTACGCACTGAGTCCTTATATAAAACAGACACGCTTCGTCTTTAAAGGGTTAAACATTCGAAGCAACAAAAAGAGCTAAAATAAAAACCCTATACCATAACACGAACTACATTTTGTGTCATACATTAATTTTTCGTAAAATGAGGCCTTTTGGAGAAAGTAAAATTATACTTGATTTACCAAAATTAAATTTGCTCCTCCAGCATGAAGTGTCTGAGGTGATTCATTAGAAGGAACAAAAGCGACATCACTATTACGTGTTCGGTTATGATGAGGTCTCATAACACGACAGTTATTTATTACGAATAATGTAAGAATGCAGTAGTGTACGCTGATGGGTGTGGTAGCTACCAAATTTTATCCAGCTGTTAATCAAAAGTAATTTTATTAACTATACAATACAAACCTTACCGGCACTGAGGAAAGTGGTGAACACAAGTGGAGAAAGAAAATTTGAAAAAAAAAACGCTTTTCGCAATTATGCTACCGTGCCTAAAATGGCTGTGTTTTTTACATTTCCGGTATTTCTCTTGAATTTCTGAGGAGAACCACAAAGATTCGCAGCAGTCTTTAATCTACCTACGATTCTAAAAGTGGCATCTAAAATATCCGGCAACATAATTTGCTCGATTTTTCCATACTGATTGTGTCCATCACGCTGAAAATGTGAATTAAGTTCAGATCTGCGCTTTTCTGCGATATTACGCAGCGTGGAGTGGTAGGTCTGTACCGACGTTTCGGGACAACTTATCGATCCCATATTCAAGTGAAATGACTCATGAATTAACCCTTTAAAGACGAAGCGTATCTGTTTTATATAAGGACTCAGTGCGTACCGCGCTGTAAACACTCTCCACTTCGGTTATAAAAACCAATCTCTTAATGTTTTGTAAGGCAAGAGTTGCTGTTTGTTCTGAGATCCGTACAAAACACATAAACGCAATGTGGGCACCACGTAGAATTTTTTAATGTTAAACCTGGTGGTACGTAAAGTTACCGCTAGGCTTTAAAAGGTTAAGGTCAGCTGTAGACTTCCTTCTTCTTACTCTAAGAACAGCAAACAGAATTTTGAATTATTATTACCCCTGATTTCTATTCCAGATTCTCGACGTTAGATTATTAGCCCAAAGGCTGCTTACTCTCTTTGAAGTTTATCGTAATTTGCCCCTGTGACTCCCTGCAGGTAGAGTGTTAGGTACTGCATTAAAATATGTTATGATCTTCTCCATCTGTATGCTTCCAAATGCTTCAGTCACAGTCGCCATTCCATGCGACACTATGTGCTTGTAACGTGTATAGTTGGTACAGCACCGTTTAATACCCTAACAGTAAGACATAACCTCTACCGAATTGATTTGCCTGTATTTATAAATTCTGTTCTTCTTTCGATCGTTACATTAAAGGCGAAGCGTATCTGTTTTATATAAGGACTCAGTGCGTACCGCGCTGTAAACACTTTCCACTTCGGTTATAAAAACCAATCTCTTAATGTTTTATAAGGCAAAAGTTGCTGTTTGTTCTGAGATCCGTACAAAACACATAAACGCAATGTGGGCACCACGTAGAATTTTTTAATGTTAAACCTGTTGGTACGTAAAGTTACCGCTAGGCTTTAAAATGTTAAGCCTGTATTCACAATTTGTTTTTAGCCTGAAACTTTGTCTCTCACATTCAGGTGAAAACGTGAAGTGAAGGTGTAGAGCCGTGTCATGGCTGAGGCGGTTAGTCGCCGGCCTCCAACTGCGGAGGCCTGGGTTCAATCACCTATCAGTCCATTTTGGGATTTGTGGTGGACACAGTGACACTGGGACACGTTTTTCCACCGAGTATTTCATCACAGGGTTATACATTATGCCTCAAGTTTAATCTTCTCTTACTATTTGAGGTAAAAGAGCAGCTGCTGTCGATATGTCGTCGTTAAATAACTATGTATTCATTATTTATAATGGTTCAAGTAACTAGCGTAGAACTTTACAAAATAGTTCTGGTCTTCTACTGCACGATGTCTGTCTGTTACCAGTCTTTACGAAGAGCCATAATTTGTTTTCTGAATCTATCGCAATGCAACGGACACACACAAAGATGACTTTGCGAAAATAAAACGCTCTCCTTGTGCAGTGACGGTGGGAAGAATAGAAACTGTCACAATTTCCATCAGCCAATTAAAAGCGTTTAGAAAGCAAAGTGATCAGTAACTAACCTGAAATCATCTCTTATTTTCTAAAGGGAAAAGAAACTGTCTACTGGTGTCTAATGGTAGAGAGAAAGTACCATTTGTCCAGTCATGAAAGCACTGGAACTATCCTGTGAATGACATGCTTAAAACAAGTCGAGGAACGTGGGTGCGTGGCGATTCGTGGCGTGATATTGTTAATAATTTCTACTAATATAATACTGGGTACTGTCCCTTGTCGAAAGTACTGTAAGGTGGTAGAAGGCCGTGCCGTGGCTCAGGCGGTTAGCCGCCGGCCTCCCACCGCGGAGGCCCGTGTTCGATCCCGGGTCAGTCCATGTGGGATTTGTGGTGGCACTGGGACAGGTTTTTCTCCGAGTACTTCGGTTTTCCCCTGTCAATTTCATTCCACCGGTGCTCCATTACTAGGAAAAGGATAAAAAATAATCATCATCGTCATCTTCATCAGAGGGTTGCACAAGAAGTCTCAAGGCTGCGGTGCGTCCGTAGCGTCTGCTGCGGGGCCCTTCACCACTAAACAAAAGGCGATCGAAGGCCTTTAGATGCTGGGTTGTTCTCCATTTCGAGGTAACTAGTTGTCACTACACAGACAACAGCAACCCCGTAGATTTAGTTTCACGAAATAACCTCGTCGGATCTCGTATCGGCTTTCATTTGACGTAATTTTCCGCAGTTTTGAAAACGTTTGACAGCATAACATTTTAAAACCAACCACTTCCATCTAAATTTTCATCTACTTTACGGTAAAAAGTTGTGCCTATACACGCCATGAAGACCTATGCAGAAGTGGAAGTGTGACTCCACTCGTTTTTAACCAAGACACTAAGTGGAGGTGAGTGGTCAGCGTCACACCCCGGCCGGTTTACCTTTGGGGAAAGATTTGGCGGTACGCATTGTTAGATTGCGTGGGCTTTGGTGCAGGTCAGGACCTTTTTTAGAAGAGATATACCTCTTTCCGGAACCGGGATTCGAACGCTGGATTTTCCAGCTCTTAGAGTAGTCACTATTCTGACTACGCCATCCCGGTACCAATTTTTATCTACGTAACATCCACCATCACCTTCCCATAACCTCCGACGCTGTATATGCCGTTGATTGTCCTTAGGATAACCTAAGCAAAAGTCATTGTACCGTACAGTGTCTACATTCGCCACATACCCTAGACAGTGTTGTTAAATGCGTCAAGTAGCAACATTCTAAAAATAATTCATATGACGTAATAAACTGCGGTTTCTCTTGGCTGGGGAAACGGCGGGTACTTCGTGAGAAGGAAAGCCATTTTTCCATGGGTCGTCATTTTCAGATTTGCCCTTAAGTGCACACACTGCAGTGGTTTACAGGAGTAAAAAGGGACTGCAATGTGAAATAATTCACTACTTTTGTTTCATATAAAGTTACCGTTTGTGGAGTTTACGTTAGGGAGACGTCTTGGTACCATTTCTAAGAAAAGAAACGTCTTTAAATTTAGCTTGTAAAACTCGACTTATTCTCCATTCTAACATTCTCTATACTTTTCCCCTACAGTTCCAGAAATCGGACAGAAATGGTACCCGCCACCATAGACGGCACATCATTGATCGGAATGATACCTAGAAATCCCATAGAAAAACCGCAGTAGACGCACCTACCGAGCGGTAGTTGTACCAGTGATAATGTCTATCTACTGCGGTGGGTTTGTTCTAGCTAAGAAATGTTCAATTCCAGGTCTTCAGCCTAGGGATAACCAAGTTGCTTCTGAAATGCACAGTGCAGTTCGTGTAGTCAGCTATTTACTGCTTGTTAAAGGCATGACGTAATATTCAAACGCCTGACAGACCACATCTTCTGATTTCCCGAGGTGTGTTGGAATGGCAAGTACGTTGATTGTCCGCCAGAGTCGCTTTACGCGTCTTGCGCAGTCAGTTGGCTGGCTTTGCTACTCTACCTGCCAAGCAAGTTCATGTTTTTTCTTCTCTGTTTTCGTCGTTTCCACCGTCGCTTTGTATTGAGGTAGATACCTGTAAGTCTTTAATCTATCGCTTAGACATTGCTGTTGTGTTACAGGTTTAGACGCAGTGACACCGGCATCATTTATGTGGTCATATATGCATTTGCCCTTATATTGATATTACCATCCATTCTTCTGATAGTCTGTAATCCTTTGTAGCTGTGCACACATCTCTGGATCTGCCTGTGGGTCTCTGTTGATTCTTGTGCATATGTATATACCAGGAACTGTGTACAAAATACTAGATTCGAACAATCCTGCATAAGCGGGAATGAGATGCAAAATACCCATGAGTAATATTCGACACTTTACAAAGCCACGGAACAGCAATAGAAGAGAATGACGTGGCAGACCTGTTTGTTCCGCTTCTCACTGCCTCATCATTGTGTTTAACGTCATACTGTTTTGCTTAGGGGCTCGTGTTGATGCGCTGCATGATAGTGTCATAACAAAGTGCAAATTGGATTGGTTTGGGAAGAATCTCGTTGTGGTCACTGTTATAGTGTTTCCTCGGAATAACCCGGAACCAACTACATGGTCGAATAGTTTATAAACCATGGGACGTAAACCCGTGTTGTAGCGGGTCACGGATGGCACACAAATGCAGTAGGAGTTAAACTGCCTGCCTCAATTCCCCGCTTCATTCATTGCCCAGTCTTCGAAAGCGAGTTCTCCACACAGTATGATCTAGTGCTAACTAACTAACTAACTAACTAACTCCATGGAGCAGAGGCCTTCTTGAGAAGCTAACAGGTCCTCAGCTAGTCAAGAAATTCCCCGTATTTTATGGAACCCGGAGGTTCATTACCGAATTCACAAGAGCCCGCCACCTGTCCCTATCCTTAGCCAGCTCAATCCAGTCATGCCCCATCCCAATTCTTGAAGATCCGTTTTAATATTATCCTCCCATCTACGCTTGGGTCTCCTAAATTATCACCTTCCCTCAGGTCTCCCCACCAAAATCCTGTATGTACCGCTCTTTTCCCCATACGTGCCACATACCCCGCCCATCTCATTCCTGTCGATTTGATTACCCGAATAATATTTGGTGATGAGTACAGGTCATTAAGTTCCTCGTTATGTAGTCTTCTCCACTCCCCTGTCGCCTCGTCCCCCTTAGGCCCAAATATCCTCCTCAACACCCTATTCTCGAACACCCTCAGTCTTTGTTCCTCCCTCAGTGTGAGAGACAAAGTTTCACACCCATACAAAACAACAGGTAAAACTACAGTTCTGTATACCCTAATCTTATGCTTTACTTTCACTTTTACAAGCTGGAATTAACTCTCTGCAGTTTTCCTATTGTGCTTCGTCACTCAGTTATTTTCCATTACTTACACAGAATTCAAATTCGTTGGGTGTCAAACATTCTATTCGAGTTTCGGAAAAAATGCTGTGGAATATTTCGTGGTCTAAATTTGAGAAACTCCTATAAACTTGCTCTCTCTGATCCATTGTAGTGTCTTTGTGTTCACTACATTTATAGTTTTTATATGAAAATTTTTCAAAAATCTATGGAGAAAATTCATGTCTTATTAAAATCTGACAAGAACAGCGGCTATTTTACATGGGGGCTAAGTATATATATGATAATATCTCACCGAATTCTCCTTAGGACGATAAATTTTTCTGGAAAAAGTTTTAGAAAAAAACACATTTTATGTCCAATAAATTTTTTCCCGAAAATCGTGCCTAATATGAGATAATGTGGAAAAATATGTTACAGCCAGACAGGGCACAGATGGCAGTATAATACGGCGCATGCGCTTTGCATGCTGGATAACTAACGCTGCAGACACACACTCAGGATATGTAATACTTACTGCTTTTCCACGGCAACAATGGGTACACGAACGCGCCTCAAACCGGAAGGTCGCGGGTTCGATTCCCGATGGTGTCACTGGAATTTTTCATTGACATAATCCTTCCGGTCGCACTGTGGCCCTGGGGTCGACTCAGCCTCTAACAGAAATAAGTACCAGGAATATATCCTGGGGGGTAAGGGCGGCCGGTGCGTAGGGCTGACAACCTTACCACGTGCATGTGCCAATTGTCTAGAAATCTGGGAGCCTCAACCTCCTGGAACCCTCTGGGCCTGTCCAGGCCTGTACAGGGACATCCTGACCTTTACTTCATCTTCCTTCTGCTTTTCTATAATGTTTTATACAAAAAATGGCATTATTTAGAAAGAAATGTAAAAAGGTAAATTCACCCTATAAACTGCATTGAACGTCCAGAGGAGGGGGTAGACGTATAGCGCTACCCGTTCTTTAACCTCGGTGCTAAATGGGGGTGGGTAGTTAACGACGCGTCTCGCCCTCAGAAATAAATGTACCCGTTTTCTTCTTAGGTATCTTGACCCTTGAAAATAGGACCGATACGTTGTCCCGAAACGTCGGTAAAGGATTGCGACGCTGCATAATTCCCAGTCGTGAGCAGATCTGATCAACATCGCGGCGGAAACCTGAAATAAAAAATGCACTTTTTATAATTTTTAGTTGACTGTTCTACTTCAAGTTTGCCACGAGCACGAGAAGCTTCAGAGTCACCCTTAGACGTTGCGTTCTTATTTATCTGTCTATTGAACGACGCTGTCAGTAAATCCTACACGTTAGCGTCATTTGGTAGGACGAACAGTAAACAGTAAATTGGAAAAAAATGTGGCGTCATTTCAGGTACTGGATTGCCTGAGGAGAAGTATGAAAACCAAAAGTAAGGCTGGCCGCCCTCCGGGCTGATAGTTGAGCCCGGAAACTCCGGAATAAACAAGACACGCATTGTACTTACACACGTAACATTCAAACGCGGTTATCTCATAAAAGGCACGATTTTCGGGAAAAAGTTATTGAATACAAAACATGTGTTTTGATTTTCTCTACAGCTTTTGTCTGAAATATTTCTCATTCTAAGAAGAAATCGGCGAGATATTATCAAAAATATGCATAAGTCTTCATGTAAAGTGCCCGATATTCTCGTTATATTTTGATGAAACTTAAATTTTCTCGGCAGATTTTCAGGAAGTGCTCAAATATCAAATTTCATGAAAATCCGTTAAATTTGAGCCGAGTTATTCCGTGCGGACAGACAGACAGACCTGACGACGCTGTCGCTTTTTCTCAGTTTTGAGAACGCGCCTAGAAACGGGACTGCCGGACACTCTTCATTAACTGCCCACTCAAAAACTTAACGCTGGACATAGGATTAAAATTAATAACGTCTTGATGCGTCCACCTTATCATACAAAACGGTCATTTGCCTCTAGCATAAAAGAAACCTGTCAGCTCATCGTGTAAAGTGAAAGACCCCTTTGACTGCACAGAAAAGCTTCTTTGTCGCCTGACCCTTGATTTCTAATGACTCAATAATTTAATATCAGCAAAGCAAAACGACATGATGGGGAATGCCCACTGTGGCCATTTGTGATGTCTTACCTTTCTGCTGAGGACAATCTGGCGTCGAGACTTCATACATCTTTTAGGGTCTCAAAAGGCAAAGAGGATCAACGCGTTGCGGGCTTTAGATATGTTTTCGCCCCCATATAAAAATTGTGGGAACGTAGCTCCTCAGTTGTGTCTCATAGACAGAGTTCTAAAGCGCTGGGCAAATTCTGTTGGTTCGCTTACCTGTATACAGGCATATAATATGAGGTTTTGACAGAGGGTTTTAGTTGAACATATGAAGATGAACTTAAAGCTATACAATCCCTTGCAGCTGCTTTACATATCACTTTTTATTATAACTAACCACCGCACAATAATTGTTTTTACTCGTACCTGTTTCGGCTAGCCTTTCTAGCCATCATCAGGGCGTCACTTTTCACACACATATCCAGCGTACAGTATGTCAATGAACGGTAAATATATACATTAGTTAATCCCAGCAGAAGTTGCTAAGAGTACAAAAAATGTACACAGTTTAAATTATATGCATGTTATTAACCCTTTAAAGACGAAGCGTGTCTGTTTTATATAAGGACTCAGTGCGTACCGCGCTGTAAACACTCTCCACTTCGGGTATAAAAACCAGTCTCTTAATGTTTTATAAGGCAAAAGTTGCTGTTTGTTCTGAGATCCGTACAAAACACATAAACGCGATGTGGGCACCACGTAGAATTTTTTAATGTTAAACCTGGTCGTATGTAAAGTTACCGCTAGGCTTTAAAAGGTTAAAGAATATCCTAATGTAAAAAATGTTTGGGCCTAAGAGAGACGAGGCGACAGGGGAGTGGAGAAGACTACATAACGAGGAACTTAATGACCTGTACTCATCACCAAATATTATTCGGGTGATCAAATCGAGAAGAATGAGATGGGCGGGGCATGTAGCACGTATGAGGGAAAAGAGAGGTGCGTACAGGATTTTGGTAGAGAGACCTGAGGGAAGGCGACCACTTAGGAAACCCAGGCGTACATGGCAGAATAATATTAAAATGGATCTTCAAGAAGTGGGCTGGGACATGAACTGGATTGAGCTGGCTCAGGATGGGGACAGGTGGCGGGTTGTTGTGAATGCGGTAATGAACCTCCGGGTTCCATAAAAAGTGGGTAATTTCTTGACTAGCTGAGGAACTGTTAGCTTCTCAAGAAGGCCTCTGCTCCATATAGTTAGTTAGTTAGTTAGTTAGTTAGTTAGTCAGTCAGTCAGTCAGTCAGTCAGTTAGTATAAAATATACAACAGTGCCAGTTCTGTACTGTGCGGAGATGTTATGCACTGGATAACGTAGCCACCTGTGGTCTCCACCCTACCAAAATAGAAATTATTTGCAAGGCAGATGTTTGGAGAAAGACTTTTATATTTTATATATGAACACATATTTTAACATAACACATGTAAGTTAAAGTGTGTAAACTTATTGGTACTCTGTAGCAACTACTGCTGTATTTGATGTACGTATTGCCATTTACTGACATACTGTACGGTGCGAGCGTCTGTGGAAAGTAACTCCCTGATTTTGAATGCAATGGTTAGTCGAAATATGTAAGAGTAAAAAAGAATTGTTGTACAGTGGTTGGTAATCAAAATTTATGTACGAAGATGGAGACAGATAATGAAGTCGAAACTGTTACTGATTTGTTTGTGTGTTATTCATTGAAACAGTTCTGGCAAGCACTTCCAAACTGTGTGGTAATGGTTTTATGGACTTTATCAGTCGTCCGATGAGTAAAATATTAAAAATTAATTAAAAATTAAAATCACGACGTTTCGGAAGCTGGTTTAGACAGAGCTTGGGCCCAACTGAGTAGGAGCTCTTCTCTTCTCCCCCTCCATTCACCTGAGGACAAGCAGAGCCAGCGTCCGAAACGTCGTGATTTTAATTTTTAATTAATTTTTAATATTTTACTCCTCGGACGATGGATAAAGTCCATAATAAATCCGTCACCACACAATATTATGCACCATCGTCAAAACCTTTTAGAACTTCTAAAATATTCATTGGTATGTATGTGTGTGTATATATATATAGTTACGAAAATTTGTGACTATTTATTGTAGGCATAAAATTGACGGTTACAATTTGCTATCAGTTAAATTTGTCAGCTACAGCCACCGTATGTCACACCGCGTCACTGTGGCTGTAATTCTTAACGTATAAACACTTATCCTACAAAATTTATCAGTGGGTTTTATAATATTTTGGTGCAAACCGAAAGCTGAATACAGATTTAGCTGATTGTCATATTTTATAGTTCCTGCCGACCAATATTGTGTATATTAAACGTTCTGATATTCGCACTTCCACCACGGGATACCTTGATAAATTTTGAGACGAAAATATCTTTTGGTAATATTTCGTCGAAATCGCAATTATCGCGTAAAACGAAAGTATAAGATAGATACCGTGTTGTCACTTTCCATTAAAGTTTGATTTTAATTTTCCGCGAAAATTGCTGTTATTTTTCATTAAAGTTTGAATTTAATTTTCCGCGAAAATTGTTGTAACTTTTCATTAAAATTTGAATTTAATTTTCCGCAAAAATTATTATCTCTTTCATTAAAGTTTGAATTTAGTTTTCCGCGAAAATTGTTGTCACTTTTCTTTAAAGTTTGAATTTAATTTTCCGCGAAAATTGTTGTCACTTTTCGTTAAAGTTTGAATTTAATTTTCCGCGAAAATTGTTGTCACTTTTCATTAAAGTTTGAATTTAATTTTCCGCGAAAATTGTTGTCACTTTTCGTTAAAGTTTGAATTTAATTTTCCGCGAAAATTGTTGTCATTTTTCATTAAAGTTTGGATTTAATTTTCCGCGAAAATTATGAGTCGTTCGAAATGTTATCAAGGAACGTTACACATAAACTTCTTGATGTTCGAAGAGGTTTTGGAATTTTTAAAGTATTCGTCATTCAACAGAAGCTACATTTACCCCACCGTTTCCAACACCTTGACAGGCGAAGCTGACCTCAGTAATGTATAATAATTTTAATCCTACCTCACGGAAAACAAACCTCATATGCGTTGTGAATTTAATTTAGCTAATGATGTTGAGAACAATTATAATTTTTTTACTTTGGGAACCAATTGAAAATAATAAAATATTTTTTAGGCGGAATCTTGCGTACTCTAACGTTTAACCATACGTATGTGGTATGTATAATTACCGCTATTTGTCAAAGGGTTAAACGCCGAAAGCCCAGTTTCGGTACAGGCACACCACGCAGAACGTATTGCCGTCTGACTTTCCTCCTGTAGAATGCCTCTTGGTTTTAAGACGAAGCGTATCTGTTTTATATAAGGACTCAGTGCGTACCGCGCTGTAAACACTCTCCACTTCGGTTATAAAAACCAATCTCTTAATGTTTTATAAGGCAAAAGTTGCTGTTTGTTCTGAGATCCGTACAAAACACATAAACGCAATGTGGGCACCACGTAGAATTTTTTAATGTTAAACCTGGTCGTATGTAAAGTTACTGCTAGGCTTTAAAAGGTTAAAGACGAAGCGTATCTGTTTTATATAAGGACTCAGTGCGTACCGCGCTGTAAACACTCTGCACTTCGGTTATAAAAACCAATCTCTTAATGTTTTATAAGGCAAAAGTTGCTGTTTGTTCTGAGATCCGTACAAAACACATAAACGCGATGTGGGCACCACGTAGAATTTTTTAATGTTAAACCTGGTCATACGTAAAGTTACCGCTAGGCTTTAAAAGGTTAATATCCAAACTTCATAGAACGTACGTATTTGTCACTACAGCGTTTTTGGGCCAAAGTTTATGTGGTAAAACTTATATTAGCATGCCAAAAGCTCAATACAACATTTTTAACAGCAAAATATGCATGCAGACTCTACGTGTTACTGCAACCAAAGTAACTGTTTGTTAACAACCATACTAATTACAGTAATGATAAACACACACTACGTCATTTACTCTAGGGCTATGCCAATATACTACATGTTTCGGCCACTCCGAGCCATCATCAGGTGCATGTATAAATGTTAAAACTTAGATCCTTAATCAGATATTATAAAATAGTATAAAAATAGTGTAAAACTTTAGTGAAACGTCACCAGTTCGCTGTTTTTGACTCTCAAACCGTTCCGAGGAAAACTGGAGTAACTTACTATATTAACTTATGGTTAAGTTACTCCAGTTTTCTCAGAGGAACTTACTATATTAACTTATGGTTAAGTTAATCCAGTTTTCTCGGAGTAACTTATATATTAACTTATGGTTAAGTTACTCCAGTTTTCTCCCTTAACGGTTTTACAGTCAAAAACAGTGAACTGGTGACGTTTAACTGATGCTTTTGTGCTGTTTTTACACTATTTTATAATATTTGATTAAGGAACTGAGTTTTAACATTTATACACGTACCTGATGATGGCTCGGCCCAGCCGAAACATGTAGTATGTTGGCACAGCCGTAGAGTAAATGACATAGTGTGCAAAATATATACATACTGTGGTGTGTCTGGCTGTGTTTATTATCGCTGTATTTAGAATAACACACCAGGATGACCGAAATTAAGATAACCATATTTTAATTGTTTGGTGACTAGGAAGCGATATGTTAAGCATTCTACATCCTAACATGGCTGTTACCTTTATATAGGCGTTGGATTGTGTTTTAGGTACATACTAGGAAACTGGTTTGGGGTTTTGGGTTGACATTGTAACGCGTTATGTTTGTCATTTAAAATACTGGAAAAGAGGCAGGCGGTTAGCGTTTTCGCGCAGAACGTCTGATTTTCAGGAATAAATTACTGACGTTCAGCGGGCGGTGACTGTATTCTCACGGCCCTTGTCTGTCCAGTGTACCGACCTGAATTCTGGGTAAATAAATTGTTTACGTAAGGCAGAACCTGACTGCTGACACTGGAAGCAATTCTTTTGGTGTCAACGCGTTTACTGTCCGCATTTTTTTTTACAAGCCAAAGCAGTTTAAATCTGGACGTGTATTCATGACATGGGTGGAACCGAACAAATTTGAAACACTCCGTTTTCTAATCGAAGTGTCACCGTTTGTAAATTGCTCCAAATCGAACATTGAGTATGAGTTGTCCCATCGCCTAATAGAGCCTTATTGTACGCTGCGACGTAAGAAGATAGTGCTGTTGAAATGAAGGTACAGTGCTTGGAAACTACAGATGTACTAACTAACTAACTAACTAACTAACTAACTGCCCACCCACCCACCCACCTACCTACCTACCTACCTTCCTAACGAACTTAATAACTGCCTACCTACCTACCTACCTACCTACCTTCCTAACGAACTTACTAACTACATGGAGCAGAGGCCTTCTTGAGAAGCTAACAGTTTCTCAGCTAGTCAGGAAATTACCCACATTTTATGGAACCCGGAGGTTCATTACCGCACTCACAAGACCCCGTCACCTGTCCCTATCCTGAGCCAGCTCAATCCAGTCCATGGCCCATCCCACTTCTTGAAGATCAATTTTAATATTATCCGCCCATCTACGCCTGGGTCTCCCAAGTAGTCGCCTTCCCTCAGGTCTCCCCGCCAAAATCCTGTATGCACCTCTCGTTTCCCCTATACGTGCTACATGCCCCGCCCATCTCATTCTTCTCGATTTGATTACCCGAATAATATTTGGTGATGAGTACAGGTCATTAAGTTCCTCGTTATGTAGTCTTCTCCACTCCCCTGTCGCCTCGTCCCTCTTAGGCCCAAATATCCTCCTCAGCACCCTATTCTGGAACACCCTCAGTCTTTGTTCCTCCCTCAGTGTGACAGACCAAGTTTCACACCCATACAAAACAACAGGTACAATTATAGTTCTGTATACCCTAATCTTTGCGTTTTTGGATAGCAACCTCGCTACAGATATACTCGGGAGAAAATTTATCGAATTCAATTATGCGTAATCTTGCTAGCGTTTGGTTTAGAATCCTCTCTCTTGCCACATACGTGTGTGGGCCGCGATAGCTCAGTCGGTATAGCGACTCGCTACGGGCTGGACGGTCCGGGGATCGAATCCCGGTGAGGGCGAGATTTTCCGCACCCGTCCTGACTGGCCCTGGGGCCCACCCACCCTCCTGCACTATGCGTACCGTGTCTGTCGCCGGGGTGAAGCGGCCGTAGCGTTGACAGCCCCTTCCCCCATCTAGGGCCGAAGTTAAGGAAAGAGTTGCGCAATAACTCTCCTTTCCGTCAGGATTTTCGTGGCGTGTTATTGCTCGAACTCTACCTTTTATCATATTATCTACAAGCGTTCTTCTGGGACATTACGCAGCATCGTGCGGTAATCCTTTACCGACGTTTCGGGACAACGTATGGACCCATCTTGAAGGGTCAATAAGTCCAAGACTTTATATTCATTTTTATCCTTGAAGATCGGGCCGATACGTTTTCCCGAAACGTCGGTAAAGGATTGCCACTCGACGCTGCGTAATGTCCCAGAACATCGCAGAAATCACATTTTCACTAGTTCTGTTATGTGGGTGTGACACTGTACTTGTCACATTAACCTTTCAAAGCCTAGCGGTAACTTTACGTACCGCCAGGTTTAACGTTAAAAAATTCTACGTGGTGCCCATATTGCGTTTATGTGTTTTGTACTGATCTCAGAACAAACAGCAACTTTTGCCTTATAAAACATTAAGAGATTGGTTTTTATAACCGAAGTGGAGAGTGTTTACAGCGCGGTACGCACTGAGTCCTTCTATAAAACAGATACGCTTCGTCTTTAACCTTCTAAAGCCTAGCGGTAAGTTTACGTACCAACAGGTTTAACATTAAAAAATTCTACGTGGTGCCCACATTGCGTTTGTGTTTTGTACGGATCTCAGAACAAACAGCAACTTTTGCCTTATAAAACATTAAGAGACTGGTTTTTATAACAGAAGTGGAGAGTGTTTACAGCGCGGTACGCACTGAGTCCTTATATAAAACAGATACGCTTCGTCTTTAACCTTCTAAAGCCTAGCGGTAAGTTTACGTACCAACAGGTTTAACATTAAAAAATTCTACGTGGTGCCCACATTGCGTTTGTGTTTTGTACGGATCTCAGAACAAACAGCAACTTTTGCCTTATAAAACATTAAGAGACTGGTTTTTATAACCGAAGTGGAGAGTGTTTACAGCGCGGTACGCACTGAGTCCTTATATAAAACAGATACGCTTCGTCTTTAACCTTCTAAAGCCTAGCGGTAACTTTACGTACCACCAGGTTTAACATTAAAAAATTCTACGTGGTGCCCACATTGCGTTTATGTGTTTTGTACGGATCTCAGAACAAACAGCAACTTTTGCCTTATAAAACATTAAGAGACTGGTTTTTATAAACGAAGTGGAGAGTGTTTACAGCGCGGTACGCACTGAGTCCTTATATAAAACAGATACGCTTCGTCTTTAACCTTCTAAAGCCTAGCGGTAAGTTTACGTACCAACAGGTTTAACATTAAAAAATTCTACGTGGTGCCCACATTGCGTTTGTGTTTTGTACGGATCTCAGAACAAACAGCAACTTTTGCCTTATAAAACATCAAGAGACTGATTTTTATAACCGAAGTGGAGAGTGTTTACAGCGCGGTACGCACTGAGTCCTTATATAAAACAGATACGCTTCGTCTTTATAGTGTTAAGAGAAGGAAACAGGTTTGGATATTCGCGCACAAGACGCTGAGGATGGTATTTTGATCTAAGCGGAAGGAAGTAGGGTGGAGAAGAGTGCGTAATGAACTTTATGTCTTGAAAGGGCTTATATGACAGAATAGAAATGCATACAGAATATTGGTAGGAAAACTTGAAGGAAAGAAATCACTTGGAAAATATTGGCGTAGATGGCAGAATAACGTTGAAATAGATCCTGGAGTTAAATTACCGACCGGCGTGGGCTGAAATGATCTGTCTCAGGAGAGGGGGAAGGGGCGGCCTTTTGTGAACACGGTCATGGAACTCCTTACTTGTTTATGTTATTATTTATTCAGAAATTAGAAAGGAAAGCAGCCTAAAATTTGTGTAAACTCGGAATATCTCAACACATCTGGGCTTTTCGTACATAAACAAGTGAGACAGGAAAACACATCGGATATTTCAACCCCCCAGTGACAAACTCAGCTGAACGCTGGCAGTTTTGGGAAATATAAGTGAAGCATACTAAAGCTGTCGATGGAAATTGTTCTTTGTACGTTTTCCTATCACATTTTCATGCCATTCTGTAACAAGAAGAAATAAAACACATGTCTGACTAATTGTTATCCAAAATAAGATAAAACTACTGAATGACAAGGCTAGCGGGATTAGTTACGACAATAATTATTAGTTTGTTGTTACAGAATTTCCAATAAATGCCGTGAAACTGGCGGGAAACTGTTAGGTTCATTCTCATCCTACTTTAAATTGATTAAAAACAAACAACTTACTGTCTGCTAATAGAGGCCAAGCGTGCAACACCACCAACAGCGAACCTACAGTGACACGTGATCCTGGGCCAGGCGTGTCCGTCTCCCGTTAACATAACACCCGGTGAGCTCCACGTGATACCAAATAACTAAACTGTGTGCTAATAAAACGTTAAGCAACAGCATTACTGGAATTAGAAAGGATCAGTAGTTGTGGCCGTGGTTGTGATGTCGGTGGCGGTGCCGGTTCCGGTTCCGGTGGTGGTGTCGGTGCGGGTTCCGGTTCCGGTGGTGGTGTCGGTGACGGTTCCGGTTCCGGTGGTGGTGCAGGAGACGGTGGCGGTGCCGGTGCCAGTGGAGGTGACGGTGATGATTCTTTTATAAGATCATCAGCTGCTAAGTGTATTTGCGCCTACCCGCCACCTATATCTTACAGACAGTATTGCGGGTACATTTATAGTTTCGTAAGTGCGTTCCAATCGATGGGACAGTCATGAGATTGATAAAATTTACGTAAGATGAGAATTTTGATTACGTTGTCGTTTCGCAGTCCTTCCCTCTTCTACCTACTTGTTCACAGCAGGTGTCGAGGTTGTTTATTTTCACTTGATCACACTCAGACACACACCACGGTCGGTAGGACTCCTCTGGACGAGGGATCGGCCCTTCGCAGAGACCTCTACCTGACAACACAAACACTGTACAAGAAACAAAAAAATCCGTGCCCCCGGTGGGATTCGAACCAACGATCCCAGCAAGCGCTCGGCCGCAAACCTACGCCTTAGGCCGCGCGGCCACTTGGATCGGCAGTCAAAAATGTTATTTATTTAATTCCCCCCCCATAATCGCCCCCCCCCCCCATAAGCGTGGTGCCCGATTGCATCAAATCGGTCCAGTCAGGCTAAGGCCGGCTGTGCCGTTTGGACACAAGTTACCTGGGTCAGACATTCTCTCTGCACGTCCCTGCAGGAAGGGTGATACTTTCTCACCCGGGAGGTGGTGAACAAAGTCCCAGCGGATACAAGGGTTTTGCTGCAGAGATTAAGACTACGGTCAGTTATGGAACACTGGAAGGAAGAGGTCTGGCTTCATTCAATGGTGGCGCAGTTGATTGAGGCACTGCGCTACAAACCGGCAGGTCGCGGGTTCGATTCCCGATGGTGTCAGTTGAATTTTTCATTGACATAATCATTCCAGCCGCACTGTGGCCCTGGGGTCGACTCAGCCTCCAACAGAAATGAGTACCAGGAATATATCCTGGGGGGTAAAGGCGGCCGGTGCGTATGGTTGGCAACCTTACCACCTTCATGTGCCGACTGTCTAGAAATCTGGGAGCCTCAACCTCCTGGAAACCTCAGGGCCTGTCCAGGCCTGTAATGGGACTGCTTTATCTTTACTTTTACAGCATTCCCCGCTGTGTAGACGCTGCTTGCTACGGTACAAGTTTGTTTTCCGGTGAAGCAGGATGAGGCTGCATATTCGACAGAAACAACGCTTTAAAGGGATGGTCTCTGGCGATGTCGGAAACAGTGCAAATGCGAGTAGTTTCCCAGGCGCAGGGCAAAGCTGTGGGCGGCTGTTTGAACTGCTGACGTTGCATGGTTAGAGTAGAGAATACATGAGCGAATGAATGAGCGCGTAGGTGAATGGTTAAAAAAATGCGAAGGGGGGGAAAAAATGAAAAATTTCACAAAAACATGAATGTATGAGGGAATTTGTGAATGAAAGCGTGAATGGGTTCCGTCAACGTGATACTCTATTGCTTGACTGGTACTGATCTTTAGCTAATTGTTACAAATACCGTTAAATATTTAATGGTAATTTTGCAACTACGATTCAGCTACCGATTGCCTAATACAATTTTACAGTTTTTCATTGTAACAATTATGGACTTGTGGGATCCCACACAGACTAAATTATGCATTACATTTTACCCTCTGTTATTTATTATATGACAGCCAGATGGTAGCCAATTCTTACCGAAACATGTAGCTAGTTTTGAAGTAATGGGTTTTTGGACTTTTTCCGTAGTCCGAATAATAAAATAACTATAATGAAAATTACTACGTTTCGGAAGATGGTTCTGCTTCCATCTTTAGGTGGGAAGAGGGAGGAACGGAGGAACACCTAGTCTGTTGGGTCCCTTAGATAGAGCTAGCTTATTTAATGTTACACACATTGGGTGCATTTGCCTTACAGATACAAGTTTTAATTCCAACCACTGCGCAAAGAGATTTTTACGCTCCTACATGTTTCGGTTATGTATATTAGCCATTATCAGGGCGTCAATAAATAATAAGGACATAAACAGCGTATTTTACGTCGATAAATGATAATATACACACCAGCTTTTTATATACAGCAGTCAGTCGCTATACAGTGTCACTAAAATTGTACAAATTAACATACGTGTTTAGTATTGAAACTAACTAACTAACTAACTAACTAACTAACTAACTAACTAACTCCATGGAGCAGAGGCCTTCTTGAGAAGCTAACAGTTTCTCAGCTAGTCAACAAATTCCCCGCATTTTATGGAACCCGGAGGTTCATTACCGCATTCACAACAGCCCGCCACCTGTCCCTATCCTGAGCCAGCTCAATCCAGTCCATGCCCCATCCCACTTCTTGATGATCTATTTTAATATTATCCTCCCATCTACGCCTGGGTCTCCCAAGTAGTCGCCTTCCCTCAGGTCTCCCCACCAAAATCCTGTATGTACCTTTCTTTTAGTATTGAAACATAAAACGTTAAAATGTACAAGGCTGTATCCAACCATTTTTCTGCATTAGGTATCTCCTGTTTTAGACGAGGTGGAGACAGAATGCTTGATGCCGACTGTTTACTCCAAGGGTGGCCGTTTTGCACTAGCCCGTTGTGTTGGCCTGGCTATTACAATTTGTTATTTACTGGGAAATGTCATTGTTACTGTATTCTTAATTTTTACTGGTTTAGCTCAGTTTGATTCTAGCATTAGGCTTCATGGTCATTATGACGGAATGGGGACGTCAGACTGCAATATTCCTACAAACATTCGCCGTATTTTGTTTTAAAACATCTCGCTTTACTTACCTTAAATCTCGTGAAACGTGATGGCTAAGAGTTTGAGGTGTGTTGGAATTCAGCCCACTTGTATAAACAGAAGAAACTTTATGCAATTTCTTAATAAAACCAACTACTGCGCAATTACATTTACATACTCTCCGACATGTTTCGGCTGTAATTATTCTGCCATCTTCAGGGAGAATTTTTTTTCTTCTTGACAAAGTAGCATATGGTACGTTAGTGCTTATTGATATGTATATATAACAATCACTGTCATATGTTAAAAGCAGGGTTGTGCAGTCGGTACACAAAATCTCCGACTCCCAATTCGACTCCGACTCCTCGATTTTTAAAACTCCGACTTCGACTCCTCCATAAAAGCTCCGACTCCGACTCCGACTCCTCGATTTTTAAAACTCCGACTTCGACTCCTCCATAAAAGCTCCGACTCCGACTCCTCGATTTTTAAAACTTCCGACTCCAACTCCGACTCCTCGACTTTTAAAACTCCGACTCCGACTCCTCCATAAAAGCTCAATATGCATTAATAACGGTAAACCTATCAGACGTTTCATCACCACCACGTGAATCATCAGGCTGCTGTTTAGATTTATAACCTGTATTTAAGTATAAGTCTAACGGTTACTGTAGCTATCAGGGCTCTGGATTTGGAGTATCTAGTTAAGATTTTAGACTGATGTCGGAGTCGGAGTCGGTACATTTTTACCGACTCCGACTCCACCTAAAATTCCTTCCGACTCCGACTCCACAGCCCTGGTTAAAAGCTTATATTAAAACTGTTGTTGATATACATAAAACCTGTTAAAATCTATTAAAATCTGTTTCCAAACATCTTGTCGTCATTATGAGGGGATAACCCAGACTGTGTTCACGCTGTGTGTATCACGTGTGCATAACACTTAACTGCACGGAAAATGTACAATATTGTATAAAGGATAAATGTTATTTTTCTCTTATCACCAGGCCTGAATTCGCGTAGAAAGTTAAAGCGATGTGACATTACACGCCTTCTTTGGGTGTTTACTGCTTTGTCGCGGCATAGTGAATGTTCACAAGCAACAAACTGTCCGTATATATTTAAGGTTAAGCAGATAAACCTATCGGGCGAAACACACAGATTCTGTAACAGCGTTTATCTCAGGATAAAGTTAAAACCTTTTTTCAGCTGTACTGGTTATGAGTGTTAGACGAGATTTAGAGATACACGTCTGCAGGCTTTCACGGCTACAAAATTGTATGAACTGGTCTCGGGCTGATAGCCCCGTCAATTGTTTAAAAACCTCCGACGTTTCGGAGACACTGTCTCCACCCTCAGGGAAAGTGAACTGCGTTGTTTTTGGAGGCGTGAACTCTAGCAGGCCGGGACCACAGAGAGTTCACGCCTCCAAAAACAACGCAGCACACTTTCCCTGATGGTGGAGACTGTGTCTCCGAAACGTCGGAGGTTTTTAAACAATTGACACGGTTATCAGCCCGGGAAGAGTTCATAC